>ML682025.1:4837607-5062299 GCA_007922195.1 Podocnemis expansa
GTCTGGACAACTTCTTGTTGTCCTACAGAAACACTCCACAGGCTACAACTAAGGCATCTCCAGCTTTTCTTATGATGGGACGGCAGTTGCGCTCTTGCTTTGATTTGTTGAAACCACGAGACACACGGCAAGTGGTTCAACGCCAGCAGCAGGACCAGGTCAGCAGACATTCACCAAGAACAAAGGGCCGCACCTTCAGTATTGGACAGCCAGTTCTTGCACGAAACTATGCTTCAGGAGCTAAATGGGTCCCAGCAACAGTCATTGCCCAGACAGGACCTGTTTCCTACTCTGTCCAGACAGTGAGTGGCCTAGTTTGGTGACGGCATGTAGATCAGCTGCTTCTCCGTCATATCCACCTAGAAGATGCATCTCCAGCAGACATATCTGACTTCACCCTTACTGATGATACAACATCAGAGCATGAAACTGTTATTTCTGTCTCTCCTGCTCCAGCCACCCCTTCAACGCCTTCAGCCTTCCTGGACCAACTGGACACAACATCCTCTCCAGTTCCAGCTGCTTCCCCAGCACCTGTGATCCCACCACCACCAATACCACCTTGTGGGGTGGGCACACCAGAAGTTCGCTGTAATCCACCTTGCGACATAAGGCCTCCTAATCGGCTGGATCTTTTGCTAGTGGTGACCCCCTCTTCATGGGGCAGAATAATTCCCCGGGGGTTCACCGGAGATGGGGCAGTCTACCCTCATCTCCTAGTTTAGTTCTTATTCTTTCTGGGGGGGGGAGGGCTTTATTCTGAGGGGGGTGTTCATTAGAGGGGAGGAATATGTGGTGTTTTGGACTACCTAGGGTCATTGGGGTTGCCATAGTGATAAATGGGAGAGTCGTTTAGGTGCTAGGAAAACCTGTTTGTCTCCTCTCTCTCCCTCAGTTCTCTTTCAATAAAGACTTCTTATACAGCTCTGAATATGCTGTCCTCCTTATTGGATTATAATCTCCCTTAAAACTCTACACCCCCCCCTTGGTGATTTATATAATACATTGCAGCCGAGTTGTCCGTTAGAACCTGCACGGTGCAACCTCGAAGCCACTCAATGAAGACCATGCGAGCTAAGCAGATCTCCCGCAGTTCTTTGACGTCGATATGAAGTTTCGCCTCCCTGTTTGACCACCGTGCTCGTGTGCACAGGTTCGAAGAGAGTAGCGCCCCCCAGCCCCTGTCCGAAGCATCGGAGATTACTGTGAGAGAGGGGTGAGACTGGGAGCAGCTGGGACTTTTGAGTGTTGATGAGCAGGCTGAGCCATCTGCAGACCTTCAAGGTGAGTTGGACACTTGAAGCCACCTCCTCCCTGGAATGGCCCCCGATCAGCCAGTTGTCCAGTTATGGGTAAATGTGCACCCCCTTTCTCCTCAAGTGCACTATCACCACTGCTATGCACTTGGTGAACACTCTTGGTGCCGACAAAAGTCCAAAGGGGAGGGCCGTAAACTAAAAATGCTTGGACCCCCTGACAAAGCGCAGATAGCGTCTGTGGGCCTGTCTTATGGCTATATGGAAATATGCATCTTTTAAATTGAGGGCAGTGAACCAAACCCCTGGGCCCAGGGAAGCAATGATGTGGCCTAGGGACACCATCTGAAACTTCTGCTTTCTTAGGAATCTGTTCAGATGTCTCGAGTCCAGGATGGGCCTCAAACCTCCTTGGGTCTTGGGGGTTAAAAAATATTGGGGATAGAATCCCTTGCCATCTTCCCTCTTGGGAACCGGCTCTACGGCCCCCAGAGATTGGAGATCTACCACTTCCTGATTTAGCTGTTGCTTGTGAGAGGGGTCCCTGAATAGGGACTGGGATGGGGGCGGAAAGTTGGGAGGGCATGAGGTAAACTGGAGGGAGTAACTGACTGAAATGGTGTCAAGCACCCAGCAATCTGTGGTGATGTTGGACCATTGGGATCGGAAGCCATACAACCTGTTCAGGAATGGTGGTACTGAGCTGTAGGTTGGAGCTGGTTTGCTGTCCTCGATCAACACATCAAAAGTTCTGTCTTCGGCTAGAGGGCCTGTGGTTTGATCCGTCACCAGTGCCCGACAAGGGGTTCACATGCCTCCCTCTCTGGGCCCTGTACCCCTCTCTCTCCCTCTGTCTACCTGGTATAAAACTAGCTGATGACCTCATTTGAGGCTGTTTGATATGCTGGGACACGGAAAGGTTGACGTTGCTGGCCTGGCACTTGCAAACCCAATGACCAAAGAGCTGCTCTTGAGTCCTTGAGGCCATGCAACTTGGCATCGGTCTGATCCACAAAGAGAGAGCTGCCCTCAAAAGGGAGGTCTTGGACTGAATTTTGGACCGGGGCGAAAGACTGGAGACCTGCAACCATGATGACCTTCTCATAGTGATCGCAGCTGCTATGGCTCTCCCTGCTAAGTCCGCTGCGTCCCATGAAGCCTGAAGACTTGTGCGAGCGACCAAGAGGCCTTCATCCAGAAATGTCAAGAAGTCAAGGCGCTGATCCTGAGGGAGGACCTCCGTGAAGCGGTTGAGCGAGGACCACAGGTTAAATGCATAGCGGCTCAGAAGCACCTGACGGTTGGCTATCCTAATCTGCATGGTCACTGTCACATACACTATCTTACTAAAGGCATCCAGGGTCTTTGCCTCTTTATTTTTTGGGATAGGCGCAGGCTGCCCCTGACGCTCCCATTGGTCTGCAGCGTCTACCACCAGTGAAGAGGGGCGAGGGTGGGAGAAGAGGTATTGGAAGTCCTTAGCTAGAACATAACGTTTCCTCTCTGAAGATTTCGAGACCGCGGGCACTGAAGCTGGCATCTGCCAGAGGGGTCTCACAATCTTTAGGACTGCCTCGTGAATTGGAAGCGCTACCCTGGACGGGGAAGGGGAGGATAGAACATCAAAAAGAGAGTCTGAACTCTCATCCACTTCTTCTGCCTTCAGTCCCAGGTTCAAAGCCATCCTTCTGAGAAGGTCTTGATGAGATTTGAAGTCATCTGTAGCAGGAGGGTCACCACCAGCTCCTGATGATACTGGCGACGGTGGAGGGAAAGAAGGCATATTCGCTGATGTACCTTCCCCAGGGTCGCTGGAAGCCGTGGACCATGACTGGTAGGAGATAGAACGTGAAGCATGGTGGGGCAGAGACACCCCTGGGGGAAAGAGCCATGGGCCCCAAGATAGCCAGTTGGGGGACCAGGTCTACGGGGTGAGGACAGGTGGCAAAACTGAGCCCCTCTGCTTATTGCCCTTGGACACCTTTCTGACAGGAGAGATTGAGAGGGATGAAGAAGCCTCCCTATCTCTTCTCCTACACCAGGATCTCTTGGAGGTGCAGGGCTCCTTTAAGACCAAGCAAGACTCCCAGTGCCCATGATAATGGTGAGGCACACTAGGAGATCTGGAGGAGGAGGGTCTCACCCTCTCACCCCTTTAGAAAGTGACTCGAGGGTCCGCCTTCTGCAGCTCGGAGAGTGGGAGGCAGGGTGGCGTGAAGACTGGGAAGCAGCGTCTGACTGGTTGGGAGAAACAGCCTGCACTGATGTTGATTTGGAGTGCCTGCTGACTCCTCTTTCCAGATCTGGCAGAGGGGAGGGCTCCTGAAGCTGCTCCAGCACTGAGAGGTAAGTAAGAGCAGGAGGAGCCAAGGCCTCCATGGCTTGGGACCTGTTTCCCCACACTGGGGAAGACAGCAGCAGCTTCCCTCTGGAGGGGGGCGAGTTCCTTCCTGGGCAGCCCCGGGGAGCGGCGGCAGGGCCATCAGGGCTTGCACCACTTCATAAGCCTCCGGCATGGACGTGGAGCAGCGAGCCCTCCCGGAACGATCTTGAGCCCGGGGGGGGGGTCCCTCCACGGGAATCCTCCTGGGGCAAGGCGAAGAGTCGCAGAATCGCCGGCACAGCCGGTACCGAGCGCATCTCTGCACTTGTTTGCTGGCTTCCTAGCCAGCAATCTGCCCGTTGGGGAGGCTGACTGAGCACCTTGGCTCAGAGACGGTGGACCTTAAGGTGTCCACAATGGTTCCAAAGCTGGGCGCAGGGCAGCCTCCATCAATAAAGCCCTGAGCCGCACGTCCCGATCTTTCTTGGCACGGGTTTTAAAAGATCAGCAGATCTTACAATTGTCCTGCCGGTGAGCTTCCCCAAGGCACTTCAGGCACTCAGCATGGGGGTCTGATGGTGAAAAAGCTCTGCCGCATGAGGCGCACGGCTTGAACCCCAGAGAGCATGGCATCGCAACCCGCCCCCGTCTTCTCTCTCTCTCTCTTTTTTTTGAGAATATATCTAGGAGAAACTAAAAACTAAACTGAAGGAGACTGGAAACAGTAAAAGCTAGTCAGTAGAGCACAACTAGGAAACCTAGATCCAAGTATACAGTTCCAGTGACTATCACTATGGCGGAAAGAAGGAACTGAGGGGAGCGTGCCAGCAGTGGCTGTTACACTAGGTGGTTTTGGTGCCACTCTAGGGGGCTCTGCTACTGGCACTACGGAGAGTAGGCTGGGGCAAAAACATTCCAGTGACCGTCCACTGAGCGTACACACACCTGCAGTGGAATGTATGTGAGCAGCTGCTCGAAGAAGAACCACTCAATACTGTAGGACCTGAACACATGTAAGAAATAAGAGGGTGCAACTGGTTTAATTTTTCTGAAGGGGAGGCTTTATTTTCAAAAGTTTGGTAGATGTTACTGTAGATGCTCTGTGAGAACCAGAAAATATATTTTCTCATTAGTGACTTACTCAATGATTAGTCAAATGCTAATGTCAAGGCTGTTCCCCACTCTGAACGCAGAAGGTGGGAACCTGCAACAGGCCTTAAAACCCACTGGCCCTAAAGGCTTGTTCTAAAAACTCTCCAACGCCACCAATTTCCTGGCCTTGGAATGGTATTGCTGCCATCACCCATATGCAAAAATCTCTTGAAAACCCAGGAAGGCACACTTGGAAATTCCTTCCTGCGAGGTATCCTTAATTGCTTTTACTCCTCCCTTTGGAGAGTGATTGAACCCAAGCTGGGATATCAGCTGGAACTGGGACAGAACCCCCTTTAGTAGCAGTCTGAGGCACATGCACAAAAACCTCTTGCCTTTTAGGACACTTTAAAAGGTTAAAATCTTTAATTGAAAAGAACAGATAAGAGCGCAAAGAGTTGCTTCTCTGAGATTTAATTTAGGTAGTTACAGGGTGGTGGGAGGGGGTACATGTGCGCAGCATGCAGAACTCCACAAACAAAACAAAAATAAAGAAATATCCTGACCATATCTAAGTAAACGTTCCCTGTTCTACTCACACCTGGTCAGTCACAAACTGAGCTTATCTTTGGCAAAGAGGTTGCTGGATCCTTCCTCAGGCCTCTCTCTGGGCTTCTCCTGATCCTTCCAGGAGCTTTGCTGCCACCAAACAGGAAAAGGCATGGTTGCTACTCCAATTCAAAAACCTGTACTTTGTTCCTATTGGCTCCCCTGGGACTCACTGATGAGGGTGTTAACCCCTTCTCTCCCAAGGTTACTACAACTAATACAGGGTTAAATTAAAAATTAACTAGTCACAAGAGCATCATGGATTAATCTCATGAGATTTTTAGAACTATGTCAGAGTCCTAGCCCCAATATATTCCAAATAACTGGAGCAGCCCACTTTGTGTAGGAATACAAAGACAGAAGTTTGGTTATTGTTCAAATGCTTATATGAGTATTGTAAGCATTCAATTCCTGTTAATAATATAAAGTTTTGATGTGGTTTCTTTTCTATTTATAGCAGAGAATTAGCTACAACTTCTAGTCATAGACTTTTAGACTCTAAGGTCAGAAGGGACCAGTATGATTGTCTAATCTGACCTCCTGTGCAATACAGGCCTCAAAACCTCACCCACACAACCCAGCAATTAGCCTCTAATGTATGACTGAGTTATTTATCCCCTCAGATCATGATTTAAGGACTTTATGATACAGAGAATTCACTGGTAGGTGAGCCATGCCCTGTGCTACAGGGGAAGGTGAAAAACCCCCAGAATCCTAGCCCCAGTCTGCACTGGGGGAAAACTCCTTTCTGACCCCAAATATGGTGATCAGTTAAACCCTATGCATATGGACAAGTCTCAACAGCTGTCACCCAAGAATTCGCTGTAATAACCCAGAACACACCCCATCTCCCAAACACACTCCATCTCCCCTCCCCTCCCTTGCATATCCACCAGCAGTAGCCATAGATCAAATATCAGTCAATTTCCAAAGTAGTCTATCCCCTCATACTATCCCCTTCATAAACTTATCAAGCTCAGTTTTGAAAGCAGTTATGTTTTTTGCCCCCACAGCTCCCCTTGGAAGACTATTCTAGAACTTTACTCCTCTAATGGTTAGAAACCTGTGTCTAATTTCAAGCCTAAATTTTCTGATAGACAGTTTATATCCATTTGTTCTAGTGTCCACACAGCTGCTGTACTCAGATAATTCCGCTCCCTCCCTGGTATTTATCCCTTTGATGTATTTATAGACAGCAATCTTATCACTCCCTCAATCTTCTTTTGGTTAGGCTAAACAAGCCAAGCTCCTTGAGTCTCCTCTCGTAAGCAGGTTTTCCACTTCACAAACCATCCTTGTAGTCCTTTTCTGTACCTGTTCCGATTTGAATTAATCCTTTTGAAAACTGGGGAACCAGAACAGTATGCAATATTCCAGATGGGGTTTCACCAGTACCTTGTACAGCAGTCCTAACATCTCCCTGCCTCTACTCGAAATACCCCTCCTGATACATCCTAGAACCACACTACCTTTTTTCATGGCCACATTGCATTGGTGGCTCATAGTCATCCTGTGATCAGTCAGTATTCCCAGATCCTTCTCGTCATCAGTCCGTTCCAACTGATGCATCCCCAACTTATAGGAAAAATTCTTATTTGTCTCTAAATGCATGACCTTGCATTTCCCATTATTAAATTACATCCTATTCCTGATATTCCAGTTTACCAAGTCATCCAAATCTTTTTGTATGGTATCCCAATCCTTTTCTGTATCAGCAATACCTCCCAACTTGCTGACATCCACAAACTTTATCAGCATGTTCCCACTTTTTGTGCTAAGGTCAGTAACAAAAAGGTTAAATAAGATTGGTCCCAAGACCAATCTTTGAGGGACTCCACTAGTAACCTCCCTCCAGCCTGACACTTCACCCTTAAGCATGACCCGTTGTAGCCTCCCCTTTAACCAGTTCCTTATCCACTGACTACACTCATATTAATCTCTATCTTCTGTAACTTAACTAATAATTCCCTACGTGGAACCATATCAAATGCCTCACTGAAATCTAAATAATGAAGCCCACCCGCATTCCCTTTATCTAAAACATCTGTTATCTTCTCAAAAAAGATCAAGTTGGTCTGGCATGATCTACCTTTTGTAAAGTCATGTTGTATTTTAGCCCAGTTACCATTATCCTCAATATCCTTAAATACTTCTTCCTTCAGAATATTGTTCAAGACCTTGCATATTACTGAGGTCAAACTAACAGGCCTGTAGATACCCAGATCATTTTATTCCCTTTCTTGAAAATAAGAACTATATGAGCAATTCTTCAGTAATGCAATGCAACCCCCAAGTTTACAGATTCATTAAACATCTTTGCCAATGGGCTGGCAATTTCATGAGCCAGTTTCTTTAATGTCCTCAGATGGGCTATGTCCACACATACATCATTATTTTGAAATAACCCATTTCTAAATGAGTTATTTTGAAATAAAGTCCTTATTTCAAAATAAGTTAATTCGAATTAACAGTTTGTTAATTCGAATTAAGGGAAGGTCTGCTTTCAAAATAGACGTTGTTTCAAAATGGTTATTTCGAAACAAGGCCGTTCGGACATGTTGTTTCAAAATAGTTGTTTCGAAACAATGGTGCTGTTTCGAAACAACGTGTCTGAACGCCGTTGCTTCAAAACAACCGTTTCAAAACAACGGCTATTTCGATTAGATGTGAGGTTTAATGGTTTCAAAATAACGGTGCGTTGTGTGGATGTGCCCCTTCTTATTTTGAAACAACCTCTGTTCTTTCGAAACAAGAAGCCTGTGTGGACATACCCATGGAAATTATCCAGCCCCTCTGCCCCCACCCCGATTTAGTCCCATCCAGCAGCTCCAGTGTTGCTTCTACCTCAGGTACAGTAATTTTCAACTTTTGGGACCTTGCTCTCATTATCTATTCTATCTATATTCTCCAGTTCATCTTTGCTCTTATTAAAAACAAATGCAAAGTACTTATTTAGACATTCAGCTATGGCTAGATTATCCTTGACCTCGACCCCCCATCCTCAGTTTTTAACGGTCCCACTTCTTTGTTTTCTTCCTATTTATATGGCTAAAGAACTGTTTACTATTGGTTTTAATTCCCTTTGCAAGGTCCAGCTCTGCTTGACTTTTTGCCTTTCTCACTTTATCTCTACATGTTCTGACCTCCAAAAAGTAGTTTTCCTTGTTGATCCATCTCATTTTTCACTCTTGTAGGCTCTGTGCTTCCTCCTAATCACCTTTCTGAGATGCTTACACATCCAGCTTGGACTATTTTACAGCCCTTGACTATGAATTTTTTTCTCCTTCCTTGGAATGTAGGCTTCAGATAGTTCCTGAAACTTTGATTTGAACTGATTCCAAGCCTCTTCTATCTTTGCTCTTTGCTCTGCACAGCACCACCCTCCTGCTCCTCCTACAGCTTGTACAACTTCTCTTTGGAGCAGGGAGGCTTCTATCAGGCACCTGACTACTTGTTAGTTGATCTCAGATGCCTCTAATCAACCTGAAGTAAACCTGGTTAGCCACTGGGGAACAAAGCCTTCAGCATTCTGAGGCTCACATATCTTCCTTCGTTTAGTCTCAGGCTGTCCGCTGGCTTTGATTTCTCACACTCCTCAGGAACACTGCAACCACCACAAGGCCTTTGGTGAATACTCAGGTGCCACTGATAAGCTGAAAGGGCATGACCATGAACTGTAGATGCCTCCATCCTACTATGAAGTGACAAAACCTCCTGTGCCTCAGCACAATGGTTACATAAAAATATGCATCCTTCACATCAAGGGCAGCATAATGGTCTCCTAGATGGATACAGGGAGGAAATGATGGAGGCTAAGGGCACCAATGTAACTGAATCTTGCTCAGGATTTGTTCTGCAAATTGAGAATAGAATGAAGTCCTCTTTTGTCTTCAGTATGAGAAAGTAATGGGAGCAAAAATCCTTTCCGTTCAGGACATGGGTTGCATCCTCCACTGCCCTGGCTCTTACAACCAACTTCATTTCCTGGAGAAGGAGTTGCTTGTAAAAGGGGTTCCTGGGGAGGGTGGGAAGGAGGGACTGGGTAAAAGGGGAGGGTGGGAAGCAGGCAAGGTAGTAAACTGTAGTGATTATCCCAACTGTATTGTGCACAAGACCCACTGGTCTGAAGTAATCTGGGACCACACCATAGGAAAATTGAGATAAGCAGGTGAGGGAAAAAAGGGCTGGATGGATTCAGGTTTAAGGATGATGTGTCATCCTCTAGTGCATGCTCAAAAGTTTTTCTTCATGCCTGAAGACTGAGACTGGCCATCATTCTGGCTGAAGGAATGATTATTCCTCATGCTATTCTGGCTCTGCCTGCAAACATATTCCTGTCTTGGCTGGAAAAAACCAGGGCAAGGTTGAAACTGGAATGGATTCCTTTGAGGAGCTGGGGGGTACAAGCCCAAAGATCTCAGAATGGCCCTCAAATCCTTCAAGTTCTACAACTTTGAGTGAGTCTGAGATGAAAACACCTTTGGCCCTTCAAATGGGAGGTCCTGAATGGTGATGTGGACCTTCTGGGGCAGATTTCAGTCTTGAGCCAAGAACTCCTCCTCATGGCCACCCCTGAGGGCATGGAGTCAGCTGTGGCATCTGCCGCATCCAGAACTGACTACAGCTAAGTTGTACACACCACTTTGCTCTAATTTACAATGGCTGCAAATTCAGATTTGGACCCTTGGCTGAGTCCTGAAATTTGTCCATTGATATCCAGCAGTTGAAGACTTACCTACCTAAGATTTTTTTATGGGTCTGTAATCCTAACTTGGAGCCCTCCGATGGAGTATACCTTCCTTCCAAAGAGCTCTAACTTTTCTGGTGTCCTTGGCCTTTGGTGTGGGTCCTTGTTGCCCTTGTCACTTCTTCTAGTTAGTGGTGGCTACCACCCAGGACAGCATAGATATAAAAGTGTTCATGCCCTTTAAATGATAGGAAGTACTTTTTCTCCACCCTATTGGCTGTAGGGGACAGAGAAGCAGGGATTTGCCACAGAATCTTCTGTATTCTCCCTGATGGTTTTAATGAGAGGCAGGGCCATGCTGGATGGGCCCTCCAGGACCATTATATCCACCACTGGATCTGTGTCCTGCACTACCTCCTCTATTTGCAGTCCCATATTCTAAGCTATACTGCACAGCAGTTCCTCGTTTGTTCCACTGTCATTCAGAATAGCTGCCAAAGTAATTTCCACCAGAGCTTCATCTGGAGATGAGGACGAGTGGTGCCTCACCAATGCTGGTATCTCCTGGCCCTTGGCACTGGTTGGGTCACACAGTGCCAGGCTCCCAGGTGTTACCCACTTCAGTATCCAGATCTGAGGCATCTCCAACATCTGGTGGAACACTCATTGAATGATAAGGTTGAGGTCTGGAGCCTGAGGCCATGGGGTAAGACCTTCCCAAGTGGGACTCTTGTGTCTGGTGATATGACCAGGGGGTCCAAAGCAGCCACTGGACTGGCTATTGTGCTGATGTAGGTGTGGGAACCTCTGCTCTTTGCCTGCTCTGGAACTGGTTTCTCCTCAATATCAGACTCTGCTTGAGTCTGAGGAGAATCGCTCACTGCATGGTGACAAAGTGGCACAGTGCTGGGGAGTGAGGAAGAGGAGAGGGAGTAGAAATTAAAGTCTGCACAAGAGTGCTGGCTTGCCCTTCAATGGCACTGGGGCCTTCTTTCAATGCAGGGGCTTACCCCTCCTCCCATTTGGGATGGGCTGGTGGGACTGTTTCTTCAAGCAGCATCAAATGTCTCTTGAGTGGAAGGGAACTGGAAACCCTCCTGCAACATCTCTCTCATTGACGACAACACAGGTATTGAACTTCACAAACTACTTTCAGGAACTAGAGTCAGCGGTGACATGCCCCAAAGATCCAGGCTTGAGTGGACTATAATGGGTCCTACTTTGCCCACATCTCTTTCAGTCTGGTCATTGAAGAGTACCCTCCCTCTGACCTCTTCTTTTTGTGGGGGACCAGGGAGCGAGAACAGTGTTGCTGGGCCCCACAAGCAGTCTTTGATGCTGGGGAGGACTGCAAGTGCCATGGCTCTTTGACAGAATCCTTAGAGAATGGCTCCTTCACCAGTGATGCAGCACTCCAAGATGAGGCTAATTTGCTGGGGCTCTGCTCTGCCAAAGCACCGGGGGGGGGGGGCGCAAAGAGCTTCCTCCACCATTAAGAACGTAAGCCTCTCTCTTTCTTTCTGGGCTCTTGGCTGGAAACTGGGCAGATCTTGCAATGCTCCCACAGATGTGACTCACTTCAGGCAGAAGGAGGATGGGTTGTCCCTGGGCATAGAATTCTTGCAAGATCCTCATGATTTGACGGCCAGCATGCCCTGGACTCAAAGTAGGACAGCAAGGCTCCTAACACCCACTAACCAGGAAATACTAGCCTAAAATAACTTTAAACTATCTATTTCAGGTACTCAGTGAAGAAGTCCCAAAAAGGGGGAATCACTTACAAAGAAGAGAGACCAATTCCAGCAACTGTTATGAGCAGTAAGAAAGAACTGGGTGGGGGGGAGGGTTGGCAGAGCCTTATATAGAGCACTGTGGGGGTGCAACTCCAGTGGACTCCACAGACAACTCTGGAGTACTCTGGGGGAAAATCTTCTGGTGGATCATGCATGCAGCAAGTGCACACCTACTTGGAACCAACATGAGTAAGCACTTGAGAAATCTGTATTACTAGGCTTCTCTGTTACCTATACAGTTATTACGGAAGCTGTTTTGTTGTTGACTTGGTCAATCTAATCTTTAGAATAACTATCAGTTCTGGCAATCATTTGCCCTGTTCTTTGTCATTTACTCTGAGCAATCTCAGTATGGCCCTCCAGGCATCACAGTGACCTCATTACTTGCTCTTATATAGCTCAACACTATTTCACTGAAACTAACCTCAAAAAGATTAGGACGTCTGTTCAGGACATCTACTGCTCCCCTCCCTGCCTTTTTTTTTTTTTTTTTTTTTTTTTTTTAACTTTTTCCCCTTTGTGAAAGTTCCATCCTGTTAATGATATACAAGATATTTCCCTTCTATTAATGATATACCAGATATTCTCTCCTACTACCCTATAAACCTACCCTTCTACTACCCTTTACTAGCAATGGATGCCAGAAAAATTAAAAGCGGTGAATCCTTCTTTTGTCTCAATCATTACTTTTGCTTCTTACCTAATTTTGTATGGACTATAATAAGATACATTACTCACTTTATAAGGATAATCAATTTTAATTGCTTCTTCAGTCATAGTCCAATTTGCATCAGCTAAGAATCTGTCAAGTTTCAACATGGAAAATGTGTTGGCCTCTATTTCTTTTATACGCTGAACAGCACTGTACATTGCCATGCGCTTTGGAAGAGTAATATTACAAAGACCTATGCAAGGGGAAAAAATGAATACATTTAGTTGTCAATATATTTTTAACATGTGAAAGAGAATCTCTGACAGACTCTGGGGTGACCGACTAACTAAAAGGATATTTCTGTAAAGTTACTGTATAGCCTTTTATGTGAATGTTTATTATGTTATTCTGAGCATCCATTCCCCTCTTTTTAAGGTCTCTTTCTTATTATTTAACTGAAGACTCTTTCAAATAGTGTTTGATACTGTATTATAATATTGGGACTTTTTTATAGAGCTTCATCTTTTCTACAGTTTTTCTTCTTTTTAGCTATCTTTTATTTAACAACCACCTTCATAAGAATGAGTCTACACTTCAGACTTGCTGTAGATTTTGTGTAAGTGCTATTGCAACAACTGTTGTGTGAACACTACATACAAAACACACTGTGATCCTGCAAATAAGGTACTTTTGTCTTATATCAGTGTGTCCACACAGCACAGCGTGTTTTGAAATAAGTGTTTAATATTCTGGTCAGACAGCCCATGGTACACAGCTTCATCATTATGTTGGGGGCATTCTGGATATGTTCTCACCACATATTGAAGGATACTTACCAGAAGAAAGTAGAATTAAGGTATTTAGGGTCAAATTAAAAACCTTCTATAATTCTTGTCCTTTCATTTGAACATCCACATGGCCTTGGTGAGCCATCAACATTTCCAAAGCACTGTCAAGCAGCATGAACAAAACACTACCACATGCTGCAATCCTCAAGGAGATGCTACTAATTGGATGTTGCAAGTGGATGTAATATTATGCAATGGCTTCAGAACCAGAATAATAAAGGCACTTAAGGAGACTGAAATCGAGATGATTCCCCTAGATTTTTTCGTAGAGCAGTTTCACTAACTGGGCTAACACATTTAGGCTCATACATATAGCACTGACTAGTGGAACAGGATAGTGTTGCAGACCTATGATGGCCAGCAATAGTGACAGAACTTTCAGACTGTCAAAAGCCACACTCCATGAAATCTGTGCAAAGCTTGCCTTAGAGCTCCAGTGGTAGAAGACATACATGACAGCTCTCTTCACTATAGAGAAACAAAGTAATCACCATCTGAAAGCCCTCTACACTGGATTGCTAGCAGTCAGTATCCAACAAGTCTCGTGTTGGTAGATCAACTGTCGAGGCAACTGTCATAGACACACATGCCACTTCCAAGAAGGTGCTTTCCCCTGGATAATAAAGTATGTCAATGCCTAAGAGATTATTAATTGTTATGCACAGTCAGGATCACTGATGGAATTCAAGAACATATTCTTTGCCTACCCTGTGCATCAGGCCTTGAAAGATCCTCAGCAGAAAGGAGTATGTCTCCATGGTGCTGCAGGTTCTGATTGATTACCATGGTGGTTCACAGATATGAAGTGGTCTACAGAAGTCCATGACCTCAGGATCTTTAGAAACTCTGGACTTTTCTACAATGAGAAATGGACCTTCTGCTCCCATGATCTCTATATACATTAATGGTGTTATGATTCCTTCAGTCATTCTAGGAGACCCATTTTATCTTTGCTTCCTTGGTTTATGATGGCTTTTACTAGACAACTTGATGGCAGAAAAGAATTGTATAACAATTCCCTGCATCTCTACAGAATCACAGTGTGCATAATCATAATGTGCATTTGGAAGACTGAAAGACAGAGGAGACCAACATCAAGGCTGGATGTAGATGAGAAAAGATAAATAAAAGTATTTTGTTAAAGTTAAATAAAAGTGCTTTGTTGTCCTGAATCATAGAAATGTCTGGAAAAATGTGATTACTAACCTTCTGTAACTGCTGTTCTTCAAAAGATGTTGCACTTGTCCATTAGACTCACATGCAGGTAGGGGTGTGTGTCTGTCTGTCTGTCCCACAAGCACAATCAATGGAAACTTTTCCATCAGTGGTACCTGTTAGAATAGCCTGAGTGCTCAAAAGTGCTGTGTGTTCACAGCACTGATATAAAGCATACAGCTGATACCATGGCTTCTCAGTTCCTTCTTACTGCCCATGATGGCTGCTGGAACTGTTAACATTGTTGCTTTGGTGAACTCTCTCAGGAGTCTTCTCTTTCGTATATTTATACACAGCTAATTAATTGTAAGCTGGTTTAGTGAAAATTCGTAACTTAATGAGCCAGTAGAGTTTTTGCTTTTTACCCATTGCATAGGCATGCCTTGGTCGCCAGGCTTCAACCCTGCACCTCTTGCAACAAGGCTACTCCCCTGAGCTACCTGCACTCAAGTTGCCTGAAGTACCTAAGAGAAGTTCACACTGGAGAATGCTGCTAGATGTGCAGAGACTTAAAGTCTTCCACAAAGAAGAACCAGAAGGCCAGTTTGAAATATTTACCTAGAAAATAATCTGTTTATGAGTGTTGTTGCAGTGAACAGTGTGTCTCAGAATGCGAAACTATCAGTAAAAGAGGGAATTCATATGCTGTGATACACTCCTTGACCAAAGAGCCACCATGTTCTCCAAGAGGGCTGTTTACCTCTTCATCAGTCTCAACAGCTTAGCCTGTGAGGACTTAACCTTTCCTTGTCCTTCTCTCTCCTCTCTTTGTCATGTTTCAGGAACTTTCTCTCTACTCCTCCACCTTTTTATCCTTCTCTGGGGATAAGCATAATATTTCTTTCAATAAGAAATCGCATTCTCCTTTTCCTTCTACATAAATTAGGCAGGTGTTAAATCAATATTAGCATCTCTGTCTGTGGTGGCCACACTGTTTCAGTGACTATGGGGGAAAAAAATAGAAAAACGAAAAGTTACTGTAAAAACTGTAGTCCCAATTTTACAGTGATAAAATGCTGCTTTTGTTGGATTTTGGAATTCCACTCTTTTAGGTTCATTCAAGTCTTCAAAGACCTTGAGATGGCAAGACCTTTTCAGTTTGTGTAAGATTTCCGGGCTTGTTATGTAGGGTCGGGTGATCCAGCTGGGTGTACTTGTTCTGGCAACCTAGGGAAAGGGTTAACAAAGGCTGCATGGAACTCTGGGCCTTAAGGAAGTATGGCTTGCTTAAATTGTGCAGCAGATATAGGCTAGTAATTGCATATTTATTCTACTGACTGCTAGTGGAATGGGAGTCTCCCAACAGGAAGAGGCTAGTCATTTCATGTGCCTCCTGCACACTGTTCTTACTTTGGATGCACTATTCAATGACATCTCACCAAAAGCAAAAGGAGGATTCAGCTAAAAAAGGCAATGGGCAAACCAGGAAAATAAACGTTACTTACACTCCTTAACTGCTGATCTTTGAGATGTTTGGCTTATGTCCATTCCAAGTAGGCACATGAATGCAACATGCAGTCATCAAAGTTCTTCCCTTTGCAATACCCATCAGGCTGAGCCAGGTGCCCCCTGAAGCTGCACTGCCATAGCGCTGTATATAAGGTTCTCCCAACCCACTGCCTTTTAAGTTCCTCCTTGGTGGTGGCTCTGCAAGGGGCAGGCAGGTGGGTTTTGGAATAGACATGGTCAACAAATCTCAAAGAAGAACATTTATGAATGGTAAGCAACTGTTTTTGATTCAAGTGATTACTTATGTTGATTCCAAGTAAAAGACTAATCTATTCTCTGGAGGCAGGGTTGGAGCTTATGAGGTCACTGATTGGAGCACTGCTCTGCTAAATGCCATGTTATTCCTAGCCTGTTGAGAGATGGCATAATGTAAGGAGAATGTGTAGAATGATGACCACGTTACTGTCTTGTGGATTCCCTGGGTAGGAAAATGAGTCAAGACGGCTGCTAAGAATGCCTGTTTCCTTGGGGAATATGCTGTGAGTGTAGGGGCAGGTCTTTTTCCAGGTCAGAATATGTTCTAGTGCATGCCATAATTGATGATGAAATCCTCTGCAAGGATACCAGGAATCGTCTCATTCATTCTGCTACTGCAAGAAAGAGCCGGTCTGATATACTAACTGGCTTTCTCTTCTTAAAGTAGAGTGCTAACATGCTCCTGAGGTTTAAGGACTGAGGGCATGTTTCTCTGTTATTAGCATGTGGCTTTAGGGAAAAGGACAAGAAAGAAGATGTCCTGGCTCTATGAAACAGGGACACCACTTTAGAGAGGAAGGCCAGATGTAGGTGTAAGTGGACCTTGCCCTTACAGAACACTGTGTATGCAGATCCAAAAGTTAGGGCCTTGAGCTCCAAGACCCTCCTGGCTGAGGTTACAGCCACCAGGAATCCCACCTTCCATGAGAGTTAAAGAAGGGAACATGTTGCTAAAGGCTTAAAGGGAGGTCCCATCAATCCAGACAGCAATACACTGAGGTCCTAGGCCACTAATGGGCAACAGACCTGTGAGTAAATCCTAGCCAGTCCCTTAAGGAAATGACTCACCACTGGGTTGGAAAAGATCAAGCACCTTTGAGATCTTGGGTGGAATGCAGAGATTGCCATGCTTTTTAATGACGAGATTGTTACGCATAACTGCTTTAAGTGCAAATAGTCCAAAATAGAAGTTATTGATGCCTGAGGTGGGCAGGGTACCCTTCTTCAGACCACAGCAAGATTCTCTTTCACTTGGCCAAATATGAAACTCTTGTGGATGAATTTCTGCTACCAAGGAGAACTTCTCTGACAGATATTGAGCATGTTCATTCTAAACTGTTCAACCACAAAGCTTTCATGCTGTGAGGTAGAGAGACTCTAAACTAGGATGTTTCTGTTGGCCCTGGCACCAATGCTGCCGAGGCCAAGATGGGGTTACGAGGACAATGCATATTCTCTCCTTGATCTTTAGCAGGACGTTGTGTGTGAGTGGGAAGGGTAGAAACACAAAGAGGAGGTGTCCCTCCCATCTCAGTAATAATGCAGTCCTGACTGAGCCTGGGTTGTGGTTCAGGAATGAGCAGAACTGCAGACACTTCCTGTTGATCATTGTCACAAATTAGTCTACTTGGGGAACTCCCCATTTCCAGAAAAAGATGTTCACAACAGCTGGTCAGATGGATATTACTGGACTATGTGCAAATTTCAAGAGGGGTAGCCATGTTAGTCTATGTACAGCAAAAACAAAGAGAGAGTCCTGTGGCACCTTAAAGACTAACAGATTTTCTCAGGTATAAGCCTTCATGGGCTCCAATGCACTTCATTAGAGGCATGAAGTGGAAACTACATTTGAGAAGTATATACGCACATATCAGGATGGAGGAGGGCAAGTGTTAGCAAAGTCAGTTCAGTTAGTTACTTTGCAAACACTTGCCTTCCTCCATCCTTGTGTATATATATACATACACACCTCTCAACTGTAGATTCCACTTCATGCATCTGATGAAGTGGATTAGAGCCCATGAAGGCTTATGCCTGAAGAGATCTGTTAGTCTTTAACATGCCAGATGACTCTTGTTGTTTTTCCTGGACTATGTGTTGGATGTCCAACAGCATGCCTGACACCTGCAGCCATGATCTCCTCCACCATAACAATTGCTGAGGACTTTGTTCTTGCAGCTCAGTCAGCTGCATCCATGACAGCTTGATTTGTGGTTCTTGCCACTGTTTCACCCTCCCCTATAACAGCCTCAAAAATCTGATCATGAGTCAGCCAGGATGAAGTCCTTAAACTTTAACATGGAGATGTAGGTGTTGAAATTGCAACAACTGAGAATCAGCTTATTGGTTGGCAGTTCAAACCTGAAGCCCTCGAGTAGAGTAGATATTTCTTCCAAAGAGGTCCAGCTTCTTCATCTCTCTAGAACGTGGAGATGGACCTTGTTGTGTCTGTCTCTTCTTCTCTCACATCTGACATTACCAGTGAGCCTAGCTGTAGGTGTGTGAAAAAGTATTTATAGCCCCAAGATGGAGCGCAGTATTTCCTTTCTATCTCTTTGGCTGTAAAGGGGATAGAGGATAGCATTTGCCACAAAGTTTTCATAGTGGACTGCACAGTCATGATGGGGTTAGTGCCAATCTTGAGGGGCTTCCAGGCATTTGGGTATCATCCATAGGATCCATCAACTATTATGACCTCCTTCACCTGGAGACCTGTAATTTGCGCCACCCTTTGCAACAACTATTGATGGGTCCTGTTGTCCATAGAGGGTGGACCCATTGACGTTCCTGTCACTGCCTTGTTCAGTAATGAGGACAAGCATGCCCCTAACAGAGCCTGATCTTCCTAATTGTCAGATTTCCTGTGCTCCCCTTTGGTGAGGGTGCCTTGGCCATCACCAATGAACTGCAACTCCATCTTGGTGCAGGGAATAATGCCCTAGTTAGTGCCAAACTCAGTACTGTAGAGTGGCCTGTGGCTCCCTGAATAGTGCCTCTCCAAGGTGGGGGATCCTAGTTTCCCTGCTAAAGGACCTTTGAGCCTGGCAATAAACCCAAGGTGTCTAAAAGGGGTACTATGGTGACAGATGCTATTGAAAAAACAACAAGGAGTTGTGTGGCACTTGAAGACTAACATTTGTTTTTTGCATGAGCTTTCGTGGGAGAAGATCCCACTTCTCAGATGCTTCGAAGATGGGTGAACCTACAGAAAGGAATGAAACTAAATGCAAGGGGGTGTAAAACATAGGGTCAGGTCATAAAGTAACAGCAAGTCAGAGCAGTTTACAGGCTCAAACCATGGGAAGCCTGAAGTCAAATTACCCTTTGTAATGGGAAAAGAATCCATAGTCTTGATTCAGTCCTGCTTTCACAGAATTTAGCTTGCATATTAATTCGAGTTCAGCTGTCTCTCTTTGAAGTCTTGATGTCCCAGGTACACCTCTAATGACAGTCATTAACAAATCCATCATCGAGTGATTAGGAAGATGGAAGTGCTCAGCAACTGGTTTCTCTGTTCTTTGATTTCTGATATCAGCTCTGTTCTCATTCAGTCTCTTACGGAGCGATCATTCTGTTTGTCCAATATATAAAGTGTAGGGGCATTTCTTGCACATGAAAGCAACAGAACACTACTAGTCACCACATACAATCCTCAAGTCAGACCTCTGCAAAAGATCATTAAGGACCTACAGCCTATTCTAAAAGATGATCCCTCTCTCTCTCAAGCATTAGGAGACAGACCACTCCTTGCATATAGGCAGCCCCCTAATCTTAAACAGATACTCACCAGCAACTACAGATCTAACAACAGGAACATTGAAGCAGGCACACACCCCTGCAAAAAACCACACTGCCAAGTCTGCCCACATATCTACACAACAGACACCATCATAGGTCCTAATCAAGCCTGCTACTCCATCAAAGGCTCATTTACCTGCTCATCTACTAATGTGGTCTATGCCATCATGTGCAAGAAATGCCCCTACACCTTATATATTGGACAAACAGAATGATCACTCTGTAAGAGACTGAATGAGCACAGAGCTGATATCAGAAATCAAAGAACAGAGAAACCAGTTGCTGAGCACTTCCATCTTCCTAATCACTCAATGACGGATTTGTTAACGACTGTCGTTAGAGCTGTACCTGGGACATCAAGACTTCAAAGACAGACAGCTGAACTCGAATTAATATGCAAGCTAAATTCTGTGAAAGCAGGACTGAATCGAGACTATGGATTCTTTTCCCATTACAAAGGGTAATTTGACTTCAGGCTTCCCATGGTTTGAGCCTGTAAACTGCTCTGATTTGCTGTTACTTTATGACCTGATCTTATGTTTTACACCCCCCTGCATTTAGTTTCATTCCTTTCTGTAAGTTCACCCATCTTCGAAGCATCTGAGGAAGTGGGATCTTCTCCCACGAACGCTCATGCAAAAAACAAATCTGTTAGTCTTCAAGTGCCACACAACTCCTTGTTGTTTTTTCACTGGACTAGACTAACACGGCTATCCATTTTAAAATTGACAAGATGCTATTGAGTCTGCCATGAGTTTAAAGGAGACTTGTCCAGGGTACTTGACTGCATTGGCTTCTCCTCGGGTATGTCTACACGGTAACTGTTATTTCGAAATAACCCATTTCGAAATAACTCATTTTAAAATAAAATCCTTATTTTCAAATAAGTTAATTAGAATTAACAGTTTGTTAATTTGAATTAAGGGAAAGCCTGCTTTTGAAATGGCTGTTGTTTCAAAATCGTTATTTTGAAATAAGGCCATTCAGACATGTTGTTTTGAAACAGTTGTTTCGAAACAATGGTGTTGTTTTGAAACAACGTGCCTGAACACCGTTGTTTCAAAACAACCGTTTTGAAACAACAGCTATTTCGATTTCCTGCTACGTTTAACGGTTTCAAAACAATGGCCGTTATTTTGAAACAATGGGTCCCGTTGTTTCAAAATAATGGTATGTCGTGTGGACATGAGAAATTTTATTTCGAAACAACAGCTGTTGTTTTGAAATAAAACTCACGTCTGAACACAGCCCTCAAGTTGTACCTGCTGTGGTGGGAGGTATAAGACTCAGCTTCTGAACCAGAGGCTCTTGAGTCAGATTGCAGGGACCATGGTGGTTTCAACCTGGATTGTGCCAGGGAGTGGCCCCTTAGTGACCGGGAGTGGTGCTGCATGATGGCTGGTTTGCCTCTAGATGGCATAGCACTCCCTTCTATTGCTGGAGACCTTACAACTGCTGCTCTTTAGTTTGGTGGGATTGGTGAGCTGTCATGGAAATCAGTATTGAACCACATCAAAGGAGTCCTGTGTCAGGGAGTCCATGGGCATGGGACTCGACCTACCCCTCAAAAGGCCACTGGAGTTGACAGTATCATTTCCAATGGGATCGGCGCCTTGGGTTTTGTCCACTGAATGCTCTGTCTTTTGACGTAATGGTGGAAAAATGCCCTCTATCTGTTTTCTTGTGCCTCTTGTGAGGCACCTTGGTGCAGGGACAACCTGGTGCCTGAGAAGAGAGGTGCCTAGAACCACAGATTTCCTTGATGCCATCAGCTCCCTCACTGAGGGCGGTGCACTTTGCACCAAGGATCAGGCAGACCTGCTAGCTAGGGCCAGAGAGCCATCTCCACAAGAAGATGCTTTAGCCTCATCCTCCACTCTTTCTTTGTCTTAAGCCCCTGTAGATTCTATATCTGTCAGTTGATATAACTTTTCCAGGTACTTTAAGCAAGGATCATGTGGGTTGCCCTTGAGCACAGATTTATGGTAGGACCCACATGCCTTAAATCTCTAGGATCAGGGTATGCCCCATCTCCCCGTGGGGGAAAAGAAGGGGAAGACCACCCAAAATTAAACTTAGCAACTAACCACTCTATTTTAGTTAATTAACTGTTTACAGATGACTAGAATAGGAACACTAGAAAAATGCATGCCAAAATAAAGAGAACCTCCAGTGACCGTAACAGGCAGTAAGAAGGAACTGAAGAAGCAGTGGGTTGGCATGCCCCTATATACAGTATCATGGAAGTGCAAATTCTGCAGCACCTGTCTCAAGCCAATGTTCACATGACTCACACATGCAATATGCACACTCCTACCTGGAACTGACATAAGCAAACACTAGAAGAAATATGCCATGCTTATTTGCCTGGATGGTGTCCTTAAAGGTGGTGCAGGAATGTAAGAGTTGAGGGAATCACCAGCTATGCAGCAGGGGTGTCAAGCTTATGGCCCGCAGGCCAATTCCAGCCCACCAAGGGAGCTGATTCAGCCTGCAGAGCTGCTGCCTGGAAACTGACTGCAGCAGCAAACTCCAGAGACAGGCTCCTGACACAGCAGGGCCAGGCGCTTCTGACTCATTCACATGATGCGAGTCATAGCACAGGGGAACAAAGGAAGCACACCAGCCAATCCCAGCTCAGGTCTGCCGTGGTTTGCCAACCAATCAAAGTCTCAGTCACAATAGGCTAGGCTGGCCTTGGAGAGCCACCACACTGCCCTCGGCCCAAACTGTTCACTATCAGTCAGTCAGCCTGCTAATTTGATTGACAGCATATTGCACGAATCACAAATAGAAAAGGAAAACATAGCTGTGGCCCACGTGGGAACAAGCCAATCAAAGACCAGCCAGGATGAGCTCACCAAAGGCCAGCATTCTGAATGACTGACAGTGACTGGGCCAGGACATGGAGAGGCAGGAGCCCAGTGGGGCTGCCTGTAACTAAGACTGATTTTTTTTGCCCACGTGTCCATTTTATTTCAATTAACTCACAAACAGTTCAGTCCAGAGGTGGATTTCAGAATCTACCTGAATAATGATTGAAGAATTACTTGTCTAAACTAGACATCACCCCTTGCACGTTAAATACAGTGCACTGACATATAAAGGTATTTACCAATAACAAGTTAGCAGCTCTACAGATGTCTGGTATAGATAACTGCGCCAAAAAAATATGCTTGAGATCTTAGAGAATGTGCTATCACTCTGTTTGGAGCAGGTACACAGGGCATGTCAGAGCACAAACGTAGGATGAAATCCTCTGAATTGAAACCGTGAGGCCTTTCATCCTGTCCGCAACTGACACGAATGGTTGGGAAGTCCATCTAAAAGAGTTAGTTCTAGCCAAAGAGACCAACACCTTTCTCTAAGCCTCTGCTCATCTTTAGGAGAATGGGGCTTAGCAAAAATAAAAATAATAATAAAAATGACAGTAAATACACAGGCTTGACAGAGATTGAAGTCCACTACTATTTTTCTCAGGAATTTCAGACGTACACATAACTTGTCCTTGTAAAAAGCTGTGTAATTCTAACATTCTTCTTGTTGAAGTAACAGCTCCTACACAAAAAATGAAGAAATACCACAAACACTGTGCAACATTCATAGAGAAATACGGCAAAAAGCAGATGTCCCCAGTTCAAAAGTGTGAACCGATCAACTTTATCAGTACCAAATTTAAGTCCCAAGAGAAATGGGATCCATAACATGGTTTTATAAACTAATGGTCCTTAGGAAACTGACAGGGCAAGGACTGGCAAAACCCCTTTCTGCTTTGATCATAAGGAGAATCATTTCCATCTCAACAGGTAAGACTATCGAGTAGATGACTTTCTACTATTCAGGAAAATGTCATGCACCTTCCCCAGGCAGTCTGCCTCCTCAGGTTTTAACCAGGGAGCATTCAGGCCATCAGATGGAAAGAAGATAGGCTGGGATGTAGCAGCCAACCATGGTCCTATGAGAGATCAAGTCAAGTTATGGACAGAGTGCCAAAGGTTGAGAGGCTCAGCAAAAAGGAGAACCAATGCCAGTGAGGCCATGCCCGTGCTATGAGGATTATGTTTGCGCTGTCCTTCTTAAGCCTGAGAACACCATTAGAAGGAGCATAATGGAAGGACAGACATTCAGCAGTTTATTTTTCTAAGACAGTAGGAAAGCATCCAGAGATCTCTTGCTATGAACTGCTGCAGAACAAAGAGACGGCAGTCCTATTGAGACAAGCAGCAAACAGGTCTATGTGAGGGACCACCCCTAGATTTGAAACAAATCAATCTCATGTTCTCCAGCCTGAGGGACCAGTCATGATCTCTGCCAAACAATTCACTCAGGAGTCCGCCAAGCTATTCTGAACATCAAGGAGGTAGAAGGGTTTAAGATTACCTGCACTGGCAATACAAACCACACAAAGATGAATTGCCTTTTGACAGAGACAATTTGACCTAGCTCCTCTCTATCTGATCATACAGATCATTGCCTCAGTGTTCCCCATGAAGACTAGTAGAGTCTTCCCCTTGATGTGAAAATAAGAAGTCCAACAAGCAATGCTGATTGGATGGCAGACGAATAGCCACAACTTATGTATGTATATGTGGAGAATCAAATACAAAGACCACAAACCTTGCGTTTGAAAGTTTGCTAGGTGAGCTCCTCAACCTAAAGCAGCAGTATCCATAACAAGAGCTAATGTGGAAAAGGGGGAGGAGGGGGAGGCAAAGGGAGCTCCAAGATATACACTGCCTGGATCTATTCAAAAGAAGCAAGGAGTCTTGTGGCACTTGAAGACTAACAGATTTATTTATCACATGAGCTCTTGTGGGAGAAAAATCCCACTTCATCAGATGCTTTGAAGATGGGGAATTTACAGAATGGGATGAAAATAAATGCAAGGGAGTGTAAGACATGAGATCAGGTCATACAGTAACAGCAAATCAGAGCTGTTGTCAAGATTCAAACACTGGGAAAGGGCACACAGGCAGGTGAAATCACATTACCTGTTGTAATGGGAAAAGAAGCCATAGTCACAACTTAATCCTGCTTTCACATAATCTAATCTAATCTAATCTAATCTAATCTATCTATTAATTATACATCAGATGTGTCTCTTTGAGGTCTTGACATCCTATGGACTTTCTTGAGCACAGTTTTAACAAGTCATCCATAGAGCGATTAGAAAGATGGAAGTGCACAGCAACTGATTTTTGCGTGTTGTGATTTCTGATGTCAGTTTTGTGCCCATTTATTCTTGTGTGCAGGGATTGTCCTGTTTGTCCAATGTATAAGATGAGGGGGCATTTCTGGCACATGATGGCATAAATCACATTAGTGGATGAGCAGGTGAATGAGCCCTTAATGGGAGTAGCTGGCTTTGATTAGGTCCTATGATGGTGTCTTTTGTGCAGATATGTGAACAACAAAGTTGGCAGCCTGGTTTACTGTAGAGGTGTGTGCCTGGCTTTAATGTTTATGTTATTAGGTCTGTAGTTGCTGGTGAGAATCTGTTTAAAGTTAGGGGGCTGTCTGTAGGCGAGGTGAGGTATGTCTCCCAAGACTTGAAAGAGTGAGGGATCATCTTCTAGAATGGGCTGTAGGTCCTTAATGATCTGTTGTAGAGGTCTGACTTGGGGGTTGTATGTGGTGACAAGTGGCATTCTATTGTTTTCTTTCTTGGGCTCCTCCTGCAGTAGTTGACTTGGGGGTATCCATTTGGCTCCGTCAATCTGTTTTCTTACTTCAA
Source organism: Podocnemis expansa (assembly GCA_007922195.1). Taxonomy (NCBI): domain Eukaryota; kingdom Metazoa; phylum Chordata; order Testudines; family Podocnemididae; genus Podocnemis; species Podocnemis expansa. The sequence goes on from ML682025.1 coordinate 4,863,100, forward strand.
CAGGTAGATACCGTAGTTTTAAGGATGCTTGATAGAGAGATCCTCCAGATATCTGTATCTGTCTGAGGGAATCAGAGCAAATGTGGCTATATCTTAGGGCTTGGATGCAGACACTGGATCGTGTGGTATGTTTTGGATGGAAGCTTGAGGGAACACATCCCCAGAAAATACCATCCTGGCCACTACAGATGTAGAAGCTCTTTCCACCAAAGTCCCACACAATGATAGATTACAAACTATTAGAAGAACCATCCAGATGACACCACACCAAACTTTGTGACTGAACTTTGTGACTTTGTGCTCACCCACAACCATTTCAGATTTGAGGATAATTTATCTTTCCAAGTCAGCAGCACTGCTATGGGTAACTGCATGGCCCCACAACATACCAACATTTTTGTGAGTGACTTAAAACAACATTTCCTCAAGTCTCATCCCAAAGCACCTCTCCTTTACTTACGCTATATTGATGACATCTTCATCATTTGGACCCATGGCAGGGATGCTCTTGAAGATTTCCACAGAGATTTCAACAATTTCCACTCCACAACCAAACTTAGCCTTGACCACACCACATAGGAGATCCAATTTCTGGGCAATTATGGATGGACACATCAACACCACCTTATACCAAAAACCTACTGATCAGTATAATTACCTACGTCCCTTGAGCTTCTATCCAAAACACACCACATGATCCATTGTCTACAGCCAAGCCCTTAGATAGGGGGTAAGTGGGAAGCACTGCTCCACCTCCGCTGGAGAGAACTTGGGAGGGCAGGCAGGCAGTACGGCTTCTGGCCCCGGTGGTCTGTGGCCTCCTGCTCCCAAACCCTGCCCCCCCGTGAGAGGAAGGTTAGGTCGAAGCAGGCAACCACTACGGGGCCTCTTACTGCTTTACTTACCCCAAAAGCCACCTCTGCTCCACACTATCGCATAGAAGATTGGTACCATAATGCTTATATGGAGACCATTAGAACCAGAGAACCCCCTCTTTCCACATATGCTAAAATGGCACACACCCACGCCCATCCAACCCCTGGTCCCTGTAACTCTTCTACTTAGCCAGTTATTTAGTTTAGCAGTGCTAAGAGCTGCATTGTCATGCAATATCCATAGCAAATTAGAGCTTTCTCTCTGGCTTAATTCTTAACACTTTCAGATCAGTGAAATATACTGCAATAGAAATGAAACCCTGCAGTAACCCACAGTCTTTACTCTTAGAAATGTTTGTGTAGTGTGACTTAGCTTATTTACTTCAAAATACCTTCCACTGGCTTAAAACTAAGGGTGTTAATAAAACCATGAATCAGATAAATGTTATTGCGTACTCCTCTGTATTTGCCGACACTATAAATAGGAAGGTTACTCACCATATGCAGTAACTGCAGTTCTTTGAGATGGGTGTCCCTGTGGGTGCCCCACAGTTGGTGTTGGAACATTCGCATGCAGGCCGGATCAGAGCCTTGCAGTGGTGCCCGTCCTGCCATGTGTGCTGCTTCTGCTGTCTCGCACCAGTCTTTCACACATCCATCAGTGCATGCAGCAGAGACCCCCTTCAGTTCCCTCTTTAACTGGATAATGCATTCCAAAGCAAAGGGGGGGGGGCAAGCACAAGGACACCCATCTTGAAGAACTCCAGTTACTACAAATGGTGAATAACCTCCCTTTCTCCTTTGAGGAGTGTCCCTGTGAGTGCCCTACAACTGGTGATTCCGAGCTGTATCCTCCATGGCCAGGAGGGACTTCGGAATTTATATTTGCTATAGTGAATAGCACAGAATGACCAAGTGCTGTGCCTCTAGTCATTAGCTGATTGATGGTGTAATGTTTGATGAATGTATGTGGGGAAGACCATGTCACAGCCTTGCATATTTCTCTTACGGCTAGGTTTTTAAGGAAAGCCAAGGTAGTAAACATGGCTCTGGTAGAGTGTAATTGTATCTGTGATGGTGGAGCAATGTTGGCTAGTTCATAGCATTCATGAATGCAACCCTAAATCCATTTAGAAAGTCATTGTTTCAAGATGGGTTGTCCTTTACTTCTGTCTGCTATTGTTATGAACAGCCCATTGGTTGATCTAAATGGTTTTATTCTTTGCAAGTAGAAGGGGAGAGCTTGACAGACATCCAACATGTGGAGGATTACTTCTTGGGAGTTGGAGTGAGGCTTTGGTAAGAAAACAGGTAAGTTTATTAGTTCATTGATGTGGAAAACTGAGTGTACCTTAGCTATAAACTTAGAGTGGGGATGAAGGGTTACTTTGTCTTTGTAGAAAGTCATGAACAGAGGGTCGGCCATCAGGGCCACTAGTTCACTAATTCTCCTTGCAGATGTTATGGCAACAAGGTATGATACTTTCATCGAAAGGAGCAGCAGAGAGCATGTTGCAAGGGGTTCAAATGGAGGTCTGGCAATCACTTTGAGAATGAGCGCAGGATCCCAGGGTGGGGTAAGTTGTTTTACTTCAGGGCAAAGATTTTGTATACCCAGAAGAAATCATTTAATTAATGAGTTAGAGAATATAGAGGATTTGTCAAACTCTTTGTAAAAGGTATTAACTGCTGCAAGGTACACTTTCAAGGATGCTAAAAATAGACCCTTCTCTTTCAGATGTAAGAGACAGCCCAGGAGATCGTGATGAGGCGCCTTTGTCAGTGTGATGTTGAAGGCTGTACACCAGTGTACAAATCTGTGCCATTTTTGGAGGTAGGTTTTGCTTGTTGAGTCCATTCTACTGTTGAGTAAGGTGCATTTTACTCTTCCAGAAAATTTTAGCTCATCCTTGTTGCACCATGGAGGAACCACACTGTCAGGTAAAGCTCGTGTAAAGTTGAGATGAACAGTTTGACTGTTGTTTTGATAAAGGAGATTGTGGTGGAGAGGTAGTGTTATTGGTGTTGACAGAGACATGGAGGTGAGAAGTGTAAACCATAGTTATCTGGGCCATGCTGGAGCGACCATAATTACTGTAGCTCTTGCTCTGCATATCTCCAGCAGAGCTTCCATTATTAGAGGAAGAGGCAGGAATGCACAAAAGGAGAGACTTGCTCCAAGGGAGGAGGAAAGCATCTCCCAGAGAATGCTTCCCTTTGCCTGCATGAGAACAGTACAGTTTGCATTTCTGATTGTGCGGAGTTGCAAAAAGATCAATTGCGGGATGTCTCCATTGGTGAAAAATATTGTTTATAATATTGAGGTTAATTTTCCATTTGTGACAGGGAGGGAATGTCCTGCTCAGCCAGTCTGCTGTAATGTTTGGTCTGCCAGGAAGGTATGTGGTTTGTGATGTGCTGTGATTTTCTATAAGTAACCCTTCTGCCAGGGCGAGTTGGCAGAACGAGGGCCAGGTTCTCTATCTAGGGGTTTCCAAATAATGTTACAGCACCAACCAGCTTGAGCCCCCACCCAGTCTCCTGGGAAATCATATACTATTCCCAGAGCACCCCAAAAGGGTAAGGCTTCCCCACTTGCAAGCACGAGTCTGAGTGTAGTATACAGAACTTTTAATAGTAATAAAAACAGAATGTAAAAGGTCCAATAACAAAAATCAGCACTGATCTGGAGGATCAGTGCAACAGAGGTTCCCAACATGATCCCACACAGCATAACATCACCTGTGAACTCAATAGCAAAACTGGCACTGATCAGGAGAAGCCTCCCCAAGAAACCTTAGGGTATGTAGGGAGAGTCTTTCATGCCAGCTGTCCACCGGTGCCAACCACTGGTCACTCATTCCATCCATTAGCAACTTCCCTTGGCTCCATCCGCTGGCTCTGCCCACTGGTCACTCATACCACCCAGCTTGCCGCAGGCCTTTCTCACCATCTGCTGGCTCCTCCTGCTCTCTGCAAGCTTCGCCCACTGGTCACTTGCACCACCCAGCCTGCCGCTGGCTGCTCTCACCATCCACAAGCTCCGCCCACCAGTCACTCACATTGCCCAGCTTGCCACTGGCAGGTCTCACTGTCCGCTGGTCACTCCATCTGCTGCTCCTCTTCAGTGATTTCAGCTCAGAGAGGGGGTTTCCTCTCTCTAATGATTTCAGCTGAGAGTCTGCTTCTCTCAGTGATTTCAGCTCTTAAACCTCAAGTACCTGCAAACAGCTACTTCCATTAAACTAACAAAGACAAGCCTCAAGGACCCCAGCCAGATCTATCATTTGACAGTGGGGCCACAGAATGAGGCAAAATGCCTCAAGCATTGCTCCAGAAGGAGATATGCAAACCCCACCCATCTCAAATTTTTCAGGCTGAAACAGGCAGAAGCTTCTCTCACAAGTCTCTTTTTAGCTAAGGGTAGTTTTTACCCTTTAAATAACCCAAACAGATTTGGAACAATCAGAGAGTAGCACGTTACCAAAGACAGTATTTCATATTTCCCTTCAGTAGAATTACAAATATTGACAGATTTATGATCAGATCAACCCCAAATACCATTACCCATATTGCCCTGTACCCATAGTTTGATTAAGCGAATCTATTCTTTGTGCTCATGCAAATACTAAACCCAAGCAGATTAGTTGCTCCCCCTCAGAAGCTGTTAGGCACAGCTTCTAAGCCTGCCTTACATATACACCACTGCCACAATTTCATCACTTCCAGACAGAGGGTATTTGATCTGATTCCGCCCTGTCTGTTGATGTAGAACATCCAAGAAATGTCATCAGTGAGGATCTTTACATGTTGGAAAATTAGACAGTTCTTGAATTAGCAGCATGCTTTTCTGACTGTACGAAGTTCAAATTGATTCCTGTGTAAAATGGACTCGAGAGGTGACCACTGTCCTTGTGTTGACCATCCTTGTAGGTGGGCTTCCCATCCGACCAGAGACGTGTCTGTCAACATTATGAGAGAAGGTTCCTTTTGGGTAAAAGGCACACCCTGCAATAGGTTGTTGGGATTTGTCCATCATGTGAGTGATCTTTTGTCTGAAAGTGGTATTGAGATTACTTTGTGAAAGGAGTGCTTGTGAGGTTTGTACACCTTTGCCAAACACAGTTGGAAAGGTTGCATATAAAGTCTTGCATTTAACATTACTTGTGTGGTAGCAGCCATGTGACCTAGTAACTGGAGGCACTGAATCACCTGAACCGTGGAGGATTTGGAGATGGTGTCTACAAGGTGTATTATGGTCTGCAATCTGGATGTTGGGAGGAAAGCTCTTGCTTGGAGAGCATCTAAACATGCTCCAATGAAGTCTATTGACTATGTTGGTGTTAGGGTGGATTTGAGTTCATGAGAAGCTCGAGGTCTTTTGAATAATTTTATTGTAAACATCAGATCCAATATAGCATGATTTTTGGAGCTGGATTTTATCAAGCAGTCGTCTAGATACAGGAAGAAGGAAATCCCATTTTTGCGCAGGTGCGCTGCAACCACTGCTACAATCTTGGAAAAGACTCTTGAGATGCTTGATAGGCCAAATAGAAGAACCATATATTTGAAATGCTTGTTGGCCACCACGAACCAGAGAAAGCGTCTTTGAGCCAGGGGCATAGTAACGTGGAAGTATACATCTTGGAGGTCAAGAGCCATAAACCAGTCATCAGATTCCAGAGCTGAGATGATGGAGAACAGGGTGAGCATGAGGAATTTCTGTACTCTTATGAATTTGTTGTTTTTTCAGATCCAGGATGGGCCTTCAGCCTGCTGACTTCTTTTGAGTGAGGAAGTAAAGAGAATAGAAATCCTTGCCCTTCTGTTGGTCGGGTACCCTTTTCATTGGCCCAATGTTCAGGAGGTGAATGACCTCTTGTGGAGGAGGTATTCATGAAATGCATCCATGAAAAGGGACAGGGAAGGATGATTCGGGAAAGGTTTCATGATAAATGGGATCATGTATCCTTGTATTGACTACTGAGAATACCCCTCTATCTGAAGTTATGGCAGCAGCCCACAATTAATAAAAAGGATGGAGTCTGTTCATGTAAAGCAGGCACTTTGCGCCCTCTGGACATCTGAAGAGTTTGAGTGTCTCTCAACCAAGTCATCAAAACTGAGATTTGGCTGGCTGAGATGTCTGAGGTGCAGGTTGTTGGTTATTGATGTTTCAATGGCATTGGTGTCTTCGGTGACCTCTTTGTTGATCCTGTCATTTATTTTGTTGTCTGGATTGGAAGTAGCACTGGTATTGGGAGTTGTAAGGTTGGTATCTATATGATCTCTTATGGCAATTTTGAGAGTAGATGCCGAATGTTTGTAAGGTGGCTCCAGCTTCCTTGGACGTATGCATCATGTCATCAGTCTTCTCAGAGAAAAGTTTGTTTTTATCAAATGGTAAGTCTTCAGTAGTTGATTGTAGTGATCTGGGTAGGTCAGCTGAATGCAGTCATGATGAGCTGTGCATGACAATGCCCATTGCCATCATGCATGCTGCAGGGTCAGCAATGTCTAGGGCTGCCTGGAATGCTATGCGGAAGACCAGCTGACCTTCCTTTATAAAAACGTAATGCTGTTTCTTTTGAGGTTCAAGTACGTAGTCTATGAATTCTGGAAAATTTATATAGGTGGAATAAACATAACAAACGAGTAGAGCAGTATAGTTTGCTACTCTGAACTGAAAGGTGGAGGGCGCATAAGCTTTTGATCCTAGCAAATCCATTTTCTTGTCCTCTTTATCATGAGGAATGGATTTATTAGAAGGTTGCTTAGATCTATGATTAGCTACTTCCACAACAAGAGAACTAGGTGGCGGCTAAGTGAACAAGAATTCTGACAGTAATAGTGAAATATAATATTTCTTATCATCCTTTTTGCAGGTGGGCTGAATCATTGCCAGAGTTAACCAAATTTTGTTTGCCAGATCTAAAAGGGCTTCATTTATTGGAAGCGCTGTTCTATTAGATGAAGATGTCTGAAGGACCTAGAGTAATTTATGTTCAGATTGAGGCATGTTCTGTTTAGGGAGTTCTAGAGAATCTGCAACTCTTTTACAAAGATCTTGAAAGTGCTTGAAATTGTCTGTAGTCGTGGAGATGGTGGAAGATATTTCTTCCACAAGAGATGTGGGGTCGTATGAAGGAGAGACAGAGTCAAGTATTTTTCCTTCTTCAATCATGTCCTGTGGCCCAGTTGTGTGTTCTTGGGAACAGACTTGGGTTTAGACTTACACATTTCTGTGCAACCACGAGACATGCCAGATCTGTAATGATGGGCAGAGTATGGGGATAGAGGGGCATCGCAGTATCTATGATGTTGGTAATAGTGAGATGAAGATCTATATATAATGTGGGGACCCTTGTCAACTTCAGTGTTGTGGATCCTCGCAAGAACAGTATTCTCAGGATTGAGATCGTGCTGGTCATGATTGTGGGGAGACAGTCACTGCATAATCTGTAAGCTCATCATCAGATCAGTAATAAATAGATGTAACTGAACCTTCCCTCATCAAAGGGAAAGGGGATCTTGCAACATCAGAATAGTAAGGTAATTGTAACAGGGAGGGGCAGGTGTCCTGAGATAAGTGTTTGGTTTTGTCCCTGATTTGTGTGGTGCAAGAGTCAGCTGTAAGTGTGGTGCTGTGGAGCCCTGCTCTGATTGTGATAAAGGAGCAGGTGCTGAGAAAGTTAATGGTTCTTGTGTCAGCGTAGCTGGCTTCTGTGGAACCGGGTCTGCTGTGTTCTGTTCTGGAGCATGAGCTGTTTGTGGGCTGGTCAGCAGTTGTGGCAACACTGCCTGCCATGGTATTTGAGGTGAAGCTTGTAAACCAGAGTTAGGTATCGGATCCGGTGCCACAGCTGGCTTTTTATGGGGCTGTTAGTGCCCGTAATCATTAGCAGAAAGTAGCCTTTTGCATGTTTTGATTGTGCTTCTACCCAAGGGACCACCAGCCTCATTGGTACATGATAATGTCAGCAAAGAGGCAGGAGTTATTCTCTTTCTCCCCAGTTTGGAAGGGATTAACTGCCTCCTAGTTTGTTTTTCTGCAGACTGTCCCAGGCCTGCTATGTCAGATGGCTGTAACGATTTCCCCATTAAGAACAGTTTACAGCTGGGGCTGACAATTAATGAGCGCTTTTTTGTTTTGTTTTTAAAGGTCCAGAGAGGCACATTAAAGAGCTGTAGTCTTCAGAAAACAAAGAAGATAAGATAAGGTAAGTTGTAAAGAGAATTCCTCAGCGAGCTGAAGAGGAAATGTAGCTCCCTCGGTTGCCACAGATGGTTAGAAGGGAATTGAAGGGGATCTCTGCCGCATGTAGTGATAGACACACGAAAGATTGGCATGAGACAGCAGAGGTGGCGCATGCAAAGATGAGCACTGCTACAAGCCTCCTATCTGGCCTGTGTGTGGACGTTCCAGCACCAACTGTGGGGCACCCACACACACAGCATCTTTTCTTCAAACTGTCTCTGTGTTAAGGCATGCAGTGCCACTATTTTAGCTAGAGTGGCAGTGGTCTGATTGAGGAGGAATGACTGGGAAGAAGAGAATGCAAGAAGCTACAGTATGGATGTATAGAGCAGTACACAGTAAGCGTAAATGGCAGTTGTGTGTTTACATAAAAAAAAAGAAGGTGGAGGCAAAGAGTTGGTACACCCTCCTACAAGGCCACTATTTTAAACAACAGGTGGAGAAAGGGGGTTAAAAATCCAGAAGGCAGACAGAGAGTAGGCTAACATCTGGCAACACTCTGGTGACACCTCAATTAAATTGTTTAAATCTTCCAAAGCAGTCATAACATAAGCTACCATACAATATTTACTGGACACTGCACTCCAGTAGGTGTGTTTCTGCTGGTAATCCAAGTACCACCTCTGGCTGTGTTTTAGACAACTCTTTGGTCTCTGGGGTAACATCTGCCTCTTGCTCCAGTGAGTCAATAAGATCCATTACTTCATTAACAATGTCCTGATTGCATCTTGCTTGACATTTGTTTGAGTGTCCTTAATGCTGTCCATACAATGTAGTAGCCACATGGTGGGCTCTCTCAAATATATTGTTCAGTCATCATAGCAGATGCAGATCTTTTTCATGCTCTCCCAGAGGCCCTATAATTGTCCTTCACACTCCTAAAATATGAACAGCTGGAATGTACTTCGATTACTATCAGTCCTAGTGACAGCACTGGTACACATTTGTGATGTGCTGGAATAGCATTCTGGAGCACTCTGGCATGACTTGGGACCCGCTTATGAGCCAGTTTGCAGTTCCTTCCCTTACTGCAGCACTTGCTCATGTCCTGGTAGTGCCCCACTCTTTCATTTGTTTTCATAGCTACTTGTATATTTGTATACTGTGATAGCTAGAATTCAAATGGACTTGTACATGCCCCTCTCCCAAGATGGCAATTAAGTTCTAGCCTTCAACAAAGACTATATAAGAAATGAGGTATGACTGCTTAATAATCAGAAGTATGACAAAAGTTTGAATGCCCCGTAAGTCCCATTTAACTGAAAATACTATTCACAGCACCAGGATGTGCAAGAGCACTTAAACAGAGGAGCTATCCAGTCAGCATGACCCTGGAACAACAGAGGACACCCAGGTAAGCTAAAAGACTGACCCAGGTAGCTGGCATATCACTACTGAATGACTTCTCAGATCACAACAGTTGTGTGGGACAAGGATGCACTCACACATACTTCCTTTCAAATAACTCACCCAAAACCTCAGCAAACCTGCTTCCAAAGGCGGTTTAATCAGCAACAAATTTCAGGTGTGGAAAAGCCCAACATCAGGCTTATCCCTATTGCTCCTTCAAGCTAGCTTTGGTGCAGTTATTAGAATTCTTGCTCTTTTCCTATGCCCGAAATTAACTGCCTAAAATTTTTCTGCAAAATCTCTCAACAATAATTATTATAAAATCTACCAACATGATGCTTTGTTCACTAACTGCTACAGATTTTGAAGTGTGGAAGTTTCTGGACTAAACCCCAAGTAACTGTATTGATACTCTAATAATCACATTTGTTTGATAGGTTGCTTTGTTTGTAGTTTTCTTGCTCTTTAGTAAGTAAACATTATCTGCCAGGAATTAAGTTACACAATGGTGCAATCTTTGACTCAAACAAGAAATGCAGATATGTACAAGATTTTGTTAACAGAAGTTCATTAAATATCTCATACCTTGAAAACACTGATTTGAGAATGCATTTTATTTTATTTAAATAAGATTCATCCAGCATTTCCGAGACTGTGTTCTGCGGGATATGAACATGTGTTTCATGAAAAATTTTGGTGCTAGCTATCTTCTTCAACTCTTTTAAATTAACTTTCGAACAACACATGGAGCAATTCTGTTCATATGAAAAACACACCTCCTCCTCCAACCCCCAAGAACCAGTATGTATGTGTTCCATCAACATATTCCAAGCCAAAAAAGTGTTCTGTGGCCAAATAAGTTTGGGAAATGCTGGATAAATCATACCTACCATAAGCCCCAGCTCAATGAAGAGCTTCAATAACATTCTAATTTTAAGTTCATGGAGTTCTATTGCTTTAAATTAAGCATGTACTTAAGTGCTTGTTTGAACTGACAAAACAACGTATTTGGTTTTATAAATATAATATTGGATTTTACTGTACACTTTTTCTACTGATTTTTGCTTATGTAAGGCAGGCTTAGAAGCTGTGCCTAACAGCTTCTGAGGGTGGCGTCTAATCTGCATGGGTTTTGTATTAGCATGAACACAAAAGGGTACAATTAGCTGATTAGCATAGTGGGTGCAGGGCATAGTGGGTAATGGTATTTGGAGTCAGTCTGCTCACAAATCTATCAATATTTGTAATTCTACTAAGGGGAAATATGAAATACTGTCCTTGCGTGAACTGCTACTCTCTGTTTCTTTCAAACCTATCTGGGTTAGTTAAGGGGTAAAAACTACTCTTAGTTAAAAAGAAGCTTGTAGGAAAGGCGACTGCATGTTTCAGCCTGAAAGAGTTGAAAAACAGGTGTGTGTACATGCATTGTTTCAATGCTTGAGGCAGTTTGCCTGCTCCTCTATTGCTTCTCCTGTTCTTTGGTATGGAAGTAGCATTAGCAGCTACTTAAAGACTAAGAAAGCTGAAATTACTAAACTCACTAGAGGGAGAGAGTCCTTTGGTTTCTGAGCTGAAGAGGAGCAGTGATGGGCTGACCAGCAGGTGGAGATGGTGGATGGTGAGAGTGACTAGCGGCAAGCTGGGTGGTGTCAGTGACCAGAGGGCAGAGCTGGTGGACAGCAGGCAGAGCCAAGAAAAACTTCTAGAGGATGGAGTGAGTGACCAGTCGATGGCGTTGGCGGACAGCTGGCGTGAAAGACACTCCCTACGTACCCTAGGTTTGGTTGGGAGTCTAGTTAGCACCGATTCTCCAGATCGGTGCCAGTTTTGCCATTAAGTTTGTATGTTCTGTTATGTGGTATGGGTTGTTGGGAATTTCACTCTCTGCTAATTTTTCTGGATTAGTGCTGGTCTCTGTATGTGGCTTTTAGCATTCTATTTTACTACTATTAAAAGTTCTGTTTACTACACTCACTTTCATGCTTGCAAGTCGGGAAGCCTCACCCCTTTGGGGTGCCCAGAGAACAGTGCAGAATTCCCAGAAATCTAGGTGGGGGCTCAAGCCAGTTGGTGTTGTTGCATCATTGGGAAACCCCTAGATATAGAACCCAGCCCTAGTCCTGCCAGCCTGCCCTGTCAGAAGGGTTACACTTAGACAACTGAAAAGGGAAAACAATGGTTTTCAGATTTTGATAGATCTACTAGCTCTCACTTAACTGAATTTTAAATGTCTATATAAAGAGGTATTGCTGTAAGGGTGGTACTAGAATTATAGTGAATTTAATTTTGATAACTCTTTAATGCCTTGTTTTTATGATTTTTATATATTTTGCTATTCTGCATTCTAGTTGTCCAATGCATCAACAAAGAAGGCACCTTAAAAAGTAATAAACTTACATTAGTGCACTCAAACTAATATCCACAAAATGAACCAGAACTGAATGAAGAAGATTTTATAAACAAACTGAAATGTTACTTTTAATATTTTAGTTCCTTACCCAATGTCGTAACTAGCTTTTTCACTGTGGTAGAATTAATCATCAAAGTCATTAATGACGCTGTTCCTGCATGCAGTAATATCTAAACCAGAAAAACAAAGAGCAAATGACATTACTTCAAATCAATGTTATCATCAATAACATAAAATAAAATGCAAATTATTTTGAACAACAGTGAGACACTCCACATGTTTTCCACAATGTCTTTGCTGACATCATCAGTGCAATAGAATGTTGCTTACCTGGTGGTAACTGCTGTTCTTTGAGATGCATGTCCCTGGGTACACTCTATTCTAGGTGCTCATCGCACCCTCGTGTCGAGCCCAGACATTCCAACATAGTAGTTGTGCTGTGTGCAACCACTCTGCAGAGCCACTGACTCCCTAGACTCTCACACACAGTTAGAGGAACCCTCCCCCCAATTCCTTCTCAGGCACAGAGTGCCACATGCAACTCCACAGAAGAGGGGAGGAAGACAGGGTAGTGGAGCTTACCCAGGGACACACATCTCGAAGAACAGCAGTTACTGCCATTTAAGCAACCTTTTATTCTCCGTAAAGTGATGTCTCTGGGTGCTCCACTCTAGGTGCCTATGGAGCAGTTTTCTCCTGACGGAGGGAGGGACAGTGCAGAGTTTGCTTGGTCAACAGAGGCAAGAACTGTGCTGTCCAGGTTAGTATTTGATTTACACATGTCCTATAACACGGTGTTTAGTAAATGCATATGTACGGAGCTCCACATTGCAGCTGCACCTATGTCCCTTAACAGCACGTTCCTGAGAAAAGCTGCAGTTGTAGCCACGGCTCATGTTGAATGTGATGTGACATGCTCCACTGGTCACAAATTATTCAGAGTGTATGCAGTCTTTAATCCATTTAGATACTCTTTTGAGATGAAATAATTGTTCCTTGGACCTTTCTGCTATAGATACGGCAAGTCCCAGGGATTTCCTGTCCTTCTGTAATGTGATGGCACTGGTTCTATGGCACCTAACTGCAACTCTAAAGCCTTACCTCCTGCTGTAGCAGCTGTACAGGAGTTTTGTCTCAGAAAAGGGATGGGGTAGGCATTTGATTTGAAGGTGTGGATGAAAATGAGATGACATAATTACTTATGATTTCTAGAACTCATCTGTCTGATATGATAGATTACCATTCGTTTAAGAATAGTTTCAAGCAATGGCTGAAGGTACTTTCATTGTCTGGATGGGTAGGATTGTTCATACCCCCAACCAAATTTTCAAAACTGCCATCTCACCAAAGACAACAGTTGAGGTGCTGATTGACTGTTTAGGGTAGACCGTCATCTTTGGCCTCTTTGCCTATTCTTATCCATGTGATGTCTTTGCTGTTGGTATTGTGGGAATCGGTGTTGATAATGCTGGTATCTAAACTGTGGTCCCCTTGTTGATGTATTAGCAGAAACAATGATTCCCAGTGTGCACAGAGTGGCTCTGGAATCTTACGCATCACCTCATCTGTCTTCTCTCCAAATAACTTCACTTTATCAAAAGATAGGTCCTCAATCTTACCATGGAGTTAATTTGGAAGTGCTGCTGACTGTAACCATGATGCTCTGCACATTACTAAAGTGATAGCCATGGTCTTAGCTGCTCTGTCAGCCACATCAAGGGCAGCTTGTAGTGTCGTTCTAGCTATGCGCTGGCCCTGCTTGATCATTGACTGGTATTGTTCTTTCCTGTCTTCCAGGATGAATTCAAGAAATTCCACAAACTTTGAGTAAGTATCGTGATTCTAGTTTGCTAACAGAACAGTATAGTTCCACATCATTAGTTGGAGTATGGCAGAGGAGTATGTCTTCCACTCAAAAAGATCCATTCTTTTCCAATCAGTGTTCTGTGCTGACATTTTAGAGCATGTTTATCTAGCCCATCATTGCACTACTTCCACTACTAGTGAATTATGTGGTGGATATGAAAACAAAAATTCATTATCTTTGGATAATATATGATATTTCTTATCTGCCTTTTTACATGTTGGTGGTACGGAGACTGGAGCTATCCATATGGTATTTGTTGGTTCTATAATCGCATCATTCATAGGGAGGGTGATTTTTGATAAGGTGGTAGTGTGCAGAATCCTAAGGAGCTTATGACTACTCTGAGATCCCCCTCTAGCAAAATTTCCATATCTTGAGCCACTCTTTTTAAGAGCTCCTAAAATTGTTTGAAGTCATCTGACTTGTTTGATGACATTGCTGTTATCTTGTCACCCTTCGCTGACGATAAGGCATAACCTGATTCTCAAGGTATGAAGCGTGATCACTATCCCATGTTACTGCATCAGGGGATCTCTCCCCTGACTGTGAATATTGAGAAGGTGAAGGTGAAGGTGAGCTCTCCGCCCTGACGGTGCTGGATATACCCATTCGTGATTTTGTATGCGGCTGCCATGCTTCCCAGTTTTCCCAGTACTTTTGTAGTGGTATTGAGGAGCAAAACCATGGTGGTGGGAACCAGGCATAAACCTCTCATTTGCATTCTCTCATATTTTCATAAATCCGGAGGTCTATGTGATGTCTCTATTGTAAACAGAATTTCCCATTTGTCAACATCATTCACATTGTCAGACAGCTACAACAATACAGGGAAAGAGTCTAGACCAGGTGTGGCCAAACTGCAGCTCAAGAACCACATGTGGCTCTTGAATGAAAAATTGTGGCTCCCAGAAGAAAGTCAGCAAATCAGTTTAGGAAAGCAGCCCCACCCTAGGAATTCAGGCAGGGGTTGGGATGGTGAGGAGAACTGTAGCATGGTCAGGGATGGTGGGGAGAAGTGCAGCATGGTCAGGATTTTAAAAAATGTGCCAGTAGCCTAGGCCTAATTTTCATGGTAACCTTAAGTAATTATTAGAATCTGACATTAGTAGGATCAATATTTGTCCTCTTTTAATGGTAAAATTAAAGTGTGAAATGAATTTTAAAGTTAGTAATTTTGGAGTAGGTAAAAGTATGGGGCTATATGCCTCAATGTGGCTCTCGAAGGTTTAATAATCAACTTGGGTGACTCTTGAGTTCCATAAGTTTGGCCATCCCTGGTCTAGACCACAGAGAAGACTTGGTGAGTTTTTCTCATTATGTTCAGTATGCTTTTTCTTTTCTCTATGCTTGCTCCCTGTTGGTATGGCATTCATTGGGTCTTAAGTGTAGGGATAATTGAGTGGGCTAGTGAAATGTTCCTCTCTCCCCATGGAGCTGGGCATCTGCTCTTCCTCAGGTGCTGCCAGGGGGATCACTACACATAAATATTAGGAGGAGCCCCAGCCCCTACAGCCCTGATCCATTCCTTTCCCCTCCCCGCTGGTTCCCCAAGGCCTTCCCAACCCGTCCGTCCCTAGCGGCCCCCCAAGTCCTCCCCCAAGCCCTGGTCCTGCTGCTGGTACCCACTGCCCTGGGCTGACCCCCTCCCCCTTCCCGGCCGGCGTGCCTGCCCCTGGACTCCCGCCCTTGCAGCTCCCTTACCTGGCTGCCGGTCAAGAGCAAAGTTAAGGCACAGCCTGAGGCTCCCTGGCATGCCCCTGCTCTGACCAGGCAGCATATACATTCAGGTCGTCCCTCTGAAATGAGCACAGCCTCCCTCGGGAGCATCTCTTAAAACCTGATGAGCTGGGCATGTCGGTAACTGTGGCCTCTCTCACTTCTCTCTTTTTTTTTTTTTTAGTTAAATTATGTTAACAGAACTGTTCTTATCACTAAAAACTGTTATCACATCTAGCTAATTATTAACTAATTTATCCCTAACAGGATTGGAGCAACTGTGATCTCCATCTCTAATCAGCAGCAGTTGGGAAGGAACTGGAGGATGGGGGGCTCTAGCTGCACAGGAGAGCCTCCGAAGTTAACACCTCTGCAGGAAGCTCACATGCAGCATGGGCAACACTGCTTTGGAATCTCTGTTCCGCCCTCACATTTAGCCCAAACACCTACAATGGAGCACCCAGGAACATCACTCAATGAAGAACAACTTCATATTCTCAGAGTGATGTTTTCATTTGTAATTTTGCTAAATTTAACTATAAGGTCTTCAATGCCGTTAATGTCCAAATAAGGCAAATTACGTGAAAAATAATTCCTTTTTATAATAATAATTTGAAAATATTTTCAATATTCATTATTGTCTTTCAGTGGTACATCTCAAAACACTTCACTCTTCTGTGTATTTATTTCCCACAACACCCAAATAAATTAGAGGAGTATTATCATCTCCACTGCATACAGCGGCTAAATATATTGTCCAAGATCATGGAAGATGTTTGTGGTGGAGCAGGGAATCAAATCCAGATCTCCCAAGCTAATGCCCCAACCATCAAAGAATCCTACCTCTTTTGTACAATTTTTTTTTACTTATTGTATGCAGAGAAAGAAAGTATGAAGAGACAGCATTATATTCCACCTAGCAGGAAATAAGGGCGGTATATAAAAACACCAGTGCATCAATTTCTTTCCAGTAAAAATATTCAAGAGCTGAACAACGCAATAAAACAAACCACCCTAAAACCCTACACCTTACCCACAAAGAACAACAAGAAAAAGCAAACAGACTCAAACAGCATCCTGGCCCAAGGAGGTTTAGGGGGGAGAAGACTACAGTAAAAGGTATTAAAAAGAAGTAATCTGCCTTTGTTACATATTCTTCTCTGTTCTTAATAACTGGGAGAAGCAGAATGACCATATGGTAGATGTAGTGAGGTGGCTATCAGTGATTACTTTAAAATGTTACACATCTTTCTTTACCTGACACATGTAGCAGATTGTGGCCATGAGAAATGGTCTCTGAAGAGGAGAAATCTAGCTGGCAGTGAGGTATCACAACCTGTAGATAGCCAAATAGCCACTATGCAGCTACCTTTAACCCTCCAAAATATAGAACAAAAGCATTATATAACTGAAACACTTAGCATGTCACAAACAGTATCTCTGTGGTTGCTTTTCCCTCATTGTAACCCTTGAAACAACCAAAAACTGCTTTACTTTATGAAAACCATGAACACAGGTGATAGAAAACTTTAAAGCCCCTTCCACATTCAAGGAACAGATATTTCTTTGCTGATATGCGTAAATCCAGTACAAAGAGAAGTTAACAACTGTTTGTTTAATGCAGAACTCGGCATTCACTCCAGACACAAACGTGTCAGGATCTGAAAAATAATCCAGTCCCACTCAGTTGACAGGGCTCTATAATAGTCATTCCTATCTTGAAAGAACTGAAGGGATGAACATGTAACTGGGAAACTATATTCCTCAACCCTTAGAATAAAAATGAATGTCTCTACAAACGCCATTTTTGGGGAAAGTCAGAGCTGTTAACTACGACAGGACCAACGGGCAAAGCCCCGAGAGGCACAGAGCGGCTTAACAGAGCCGTGCTATTAGAGGAGTGGCTTTGCTGCGCTGGCTCTAAGCCCTGCTAATGGGAAGGGGTGCGTTCTGATTGGAACACGCCCTGGGCATCAAAAACCAGTGTTAACGGCTCTGAGGAAGGCAATCAAATTTATTTCTGCAATGTAACAAGAAGAGAACCGGTAAACTTGTAAAGCTAAGGACAAATCACACTGAAGGTGCACTGACCAGACAAAGTGCCTCTTAAAAGTTGAAGAGCAGAACAAGTATTTCAGATACATCTAAGAACAAATCTCTCCTGGAGACGGGTCCTCAGATGTATCTGGAACATGGATTTGTAGGGTGCCAACTTTTCTGGAAAACTTCTAGTAAGAAATGCAAAATGCTCTAAAGCAACATTTCATTTATGCTCCAAATATCAGCAGACATACAACTACACACACATTGTATGTCACATGGTTGAGAGCACAGCCATTATATGGGAGCAGGGCTGGTGCAATAGAATAAAGTGCTCACCAGCAAAATTTGCTACTTTATTATTGAGCTTGCCAGAAGCAGCTGCTTTTATTCTGTCTCCATTTGGAATGGCAATATTCTCTCTAATTAATGGAGGCTAAAGAGTGCATGGGGCAAATTAGAGGGTAGAGATGAGCTAAATCAGTGCTAGATCAAAAACTGTATGCAGATAAGAGTCAAACAGGTGGAACCATAGGAAAGAGAGGCAGATGCACAAAATCAGAGACATGGGGTAGGAGCCTGGATTAAGAAAGAAGCAGAGGGGCAACCATACAGTGACCGAAGGAGTAAAACCCTAGGAAAGGAGGGGCAGAAAGTACCAAAGTTACTCCAAAGGAGATGAGCAATCTGAAGTGATTGCCTAAATGGATGTGGATGGCAAAGGGGCTCTCCCCAGCAGGATGGCACATTTCAGGACTCATTTCACAGGACCAACAGGGAGAAGAGATAGTAGGGGGCTCCCTTAAGGGCTGAGGCTTCTGACCATGACACAGAAGTTCCTAAAGTACTTGAAGTAACAAATACAGCAACCAAATTTTCAAATATCAGTAATATTTTTCCTTTGCTATTAATTATTCTGGAGTTGTTATTATAACAACTCCTGCGGGTGTTTGTAACTGATGTTCTGCTGTAATCCATATTTTAAACAGTTCTGAAATAAATCACACAACAGAGTAAGCTCACTAAAAAGAAACTGAAATCCATTGTGTCTATTCTCATACTCCTGTGACAGACTTGTCTTTTTATTAAAAGTGCAAGCTTTCTCAAAATGAAAAATGTAGTGCTCAGTGGAATTTGTATCCTACTCAATAGTAACAAAATATAGAGGGAACATTGTTCTGCTGTGAGCCGGGCACAGTATTAAATTATCAGTTACAATATGCCAATATGGGAGTAGTACAGGTCAGTGAAGCAAAAGGTTTCCAATTCTCAACCAGACAATGAAATATCTACCTCCCTCCACTCCACACTCCCCAAAATTAAATTGTTAAAAAAAAATCTCACCACCCAAAAAACCCAAACACCATTCATACAATAAAGTGTTCCATTCTGTTGTTAGGCGTTCTGGCTGAGTTCCTCTGGGTTGGAAAAGTCAGTTTGTTCCTGAGATAGAAGATCTGGGGGAAAAAAAAGGGAGGAGCATCCAGGGGTCTTTTACAGTCAGAAACATAAGGTCCAAAAACCACAGGCAATAGGATTATGTCTTCTTTGTCCTACAAGGTATTTCTGGAGACCCTCAGGTTTGAGATAATAGCTAGAAATAGATGCTATAATTTGAAATATATAGTGATTCACATTTTGTACTTATTTCTCCACATCCCAGGAGAAAGTTTCAGGTAAAAAAGAGCTGAGAGAACCTATGAGAGGAGGGCTGGAAGACAAAAATGTGAGAGAACAGTGTTCCTGAGTCAGAGTGCAAGGAAAAAAAATCAGGAGAGCAGCCACCTGAATGAACATGTCCCCTATACCCCACATCAAATGAAAAATAATGAATATTTCCACCCACTTTGACATACAACACCTAGTAAATGGGAAGGATAAAGGGCCAGGGGATAAACATCCTTGAGTATGTTTTAAATATTGTTTCAGAGTAAAAATACATACAATTATGCATTCAAAGTTAGAGTCCTACAAGACTTAATATCTGCTTGGGGATCCACTAGAAATATATGAAATCAGGGAAACAAGAAGAATCCCACCATTTCTAAAAGACAAGTGGCTTCAAAAATCCAGTACCTTATCCTTCAATGTGTAAGGCAGGCTTAGAAGCTGTGCCTAACAGCTTTGCAGGGGGCACCTTATCTGCATTGGTCCTGTATTAGCATGAACACAAAGAGCACAATTAGGTATTAGCATACGGGTTGCAGGGCATAGTGGGTAATGGTGTTTGGGGTTAATCTGATCACAGCTCTGTCAATATCTGTAATTCTACTGAGGGCAAATAGAAAACACTGTCTTTTTGTGAATTGCTACTCTGTTTCAAATCTGTCTGCGTTAGTAAAAAGGTAAAAACTACCCTTAGTAAAGAAGAGGCTTGCAGGAAAGGTGACTGCATGTTTCAGCCTGAAAGAAGTTGAAAGATGGCGGGGCAGGTTGAGGCTATTTTGGCCTCTTCCTCTATTGCTTCCCCTGCCTAATGATAGCTATGACTAGGCTTCTTCTGAGGCCTTTGTCATTTAGATAAAGGTAGCTGTTTACAGCTATTTAAGAGCTGGAATCACTAGGGAAAAAAGCAAACTCTCTCTGAGCTAAAAATCACTAGAGAGAAAATCCTCTCTGAACTGAAGTCACTGAAGGGGAGCCAGCAAACGGTGAGAGCGGCCAGTGGTGTGAATGACCAGTGGGCGGAGATGGTGGACGATGAGAGTGGCCAGCAGCAAGCTGGGCGGCATGAGTGACCGGTGGGCAGAGCCAATGGACAGTGGGTGGAGCCAGCGGATGGTGAGACCTGCCAGAGATGAGCTGGGTGGTGTGAGTGACCAGTGGGCACTGCTGGCGGAGCCAACGGATGGTGCTATTGAATGGGGTGAGTGGCCAGTAGATGGTGCTGGCAGACAGCTGGCATGAGAAACATTCCCTACATACAACAGAGTTGGTTGGGAGCCTAGTTAGCACTGATGCTCCAGATCAGTGCTGGTTTTGCCATTAAGTCTTATATGCTCTGTTATGCAGTGTGGGTTGTTGGGAACTTTGCTTAGTACTGATTTGCTAGATCAGCGCTGATTTCTGTTATTTGGCCTTTTTATGCTCTGCTTTACTACTATTAAAAATTCTGTTTACTACACTCAGACTCATACTTGCGTGTGGGGAAGCCTTACCCCTTTGGGGTACCCAGGGAACAGTGCAGGACTTCCCAGAAACCTGGGTAGGCATCGAGTTGGTTGGGGGTGCTTCATTACTGGGAAACCCCTAGGTATAGAACCCAGCCCTTGTTCTGCCAGCCTGCCCAGGCAGCAGGGTTACAAATGAAAAGCTACTGAAAGGCCTGTAAGAACTGAAATATTGCCTTCATCCATTACTACCACCCACAGTTTACACTCAAACACATTACTAAAATGTTGCTCTTAAAAACACAGGTATGGTAATCAAACAATATATCTTTTTCCACCACCACCCAACACTAAGATCAGTAAAACAAAACTCTGCATTATTATTAGAAATGAAGTTAGAAAACTGGATAGATAGCTGCCCACTCCCAGTTTGTTAGGCAAATCAATCAACCCTGGTATCCTTGTGAGAGCATTGGATATAGATACTGTCCCCTATGGAATACCAACTGGTTTAAATTCCTGATCAGTGGCATGTGGAGTTTTAATTTCATAAGGCAAATGTCTGATGCCTCTGCCTTGTTTTATACATTTGGCAAGATGGTGATATGGAAGATTCAGCACTAAAGTGAGTGCTTCTCCATCTGCTTTTAACTCCAGTAACTCTCAGCCTCTCTAACACACTGGACAATAGCCCCTGCAAACTGAGCCAATGTATTACAATCTTGGCTTTACATTTTCAAGGTATCTTTTGATATTTTCCTAAGAAGGATCTGCTCTTCAGAGGTTTGCTTTAGCATTTTATAGACTTGATCCAGACATCTACTCTGCAAGTTTTGTTATGCTGCCCTACATAGGCTGTCAGAGAGCCTCTGCTTTCTTGCAGTTTGTGCAGGAGTCCAGAAATGAAAAGAAGTTCCAGAACCAGATCCATCAGCTATTAAAATGTTAAAGAGAAGGATGAACCACTCCGTGACAAAAAACTGTGTCCTTAAAATAGTGGATGTCTGTGAATTTTTAGTGGAACTGAGCAGCAGCACCAGATCTAGGCATTTTTCCCACTGGCTCCTGGATGTCTTCATCTCTGGTCTTTTAAGGAAGCCTATCAGACATATGTAAAACACCACTGTCCAAGGCCTACAATAACTTTTTAGCTAACAAGACACAATAATTGACTTAAAATCTGAAAGAAAATAGATAAACCCTCCTGCTACATCTTCTTACATCCTTTATCTCCCAGGGAATAGTTAGAAGACAAAGACAATTTTAGTCCAGAGCCATAGTTAAAAACAGCAATCAAGGAACCAGATGTTTGTAAAAGTACTTAAAGCCTTTTGGAGGTACTTTGTACCTGAGATCTGCCCTCTAAGACATAACCAAGACAAGTACAAGAGTCTGCCACAAGCCTTCAGCAAGTCCAAGGAAGTCTTCACTAAGAGGCATGGCTAACTGACCCTGGGATATCAGGTGCAAAAAAAGGGAACAGTTAATGAACTTTCTATTGAGCAATTCCAAGCAAATGTCTAGGATGACCATCATCCTTTTAAGGAGGTCCTGAACTAATCTACAGTTTATGTAGTTGATAATGTCACAGCCTCATCAGGTGACACTGAGGATATGGGTAAAAGTATAGTTCTCATATTCCATACTGGTCCTCATCCTGGGAGAAGGACTCCTACAAGTGGACAGAAATGAGAATGCAAGGAAATAAAATTCCTCTAATGGGGGAGCAGATCCCTGACACACAGAATCAGGCAGAGCTTCAGATCTTGTATGAGAGCAAACAAGAGCACTATCTATGTTGGAGGCAGAAATATTTTCATCTTTGATATCTTAGATTCTGGTACCACCACAGTTCTAAGACAAGACAATGGAAGGACATCTAACAAATGGGGTTTCAGTTCCCCATCATCAAAAATACTATAGAAGAAAATATAGGACATTTTCTTCAAAAGTGGATGCCTGGTATCAGGCTCCCAACCCCAGAGACAACTAAGTGGCCAGATTTTCAGAGAGCCTAAATATGTATTTAGGAGCCTAACTTCAGGCACACATTATTTTTAAAAAATCTTAGTCGGACACTCTTGAAACACAATTTCAGATAGATGTTCCATGTTCTTCTATCGATACTGATCACAAAAGCTCAAATGATGCACCTGAGACCACATAAAATTCAAAGAGAGACTAACTAACAAGAGTATTTCTCTGTTAATTACACAGGTATAGTGAGAGTACTCTTGAAGCAATATAGACTAATTGCTTAGTATATGAAAATTCAGATTATATACAAACATTTAAATGAACTGAAATGCAGTGTATTTTAAACCCAAATTTTACATCTACATGCGTGTTTCTGTTGCGAATCAAAACTAGCCAGATCAGATTTTCGAAGTTAGCCATGCTTAATTGCATAAATATATTTGAATATACAGATTTTTATGAACCTAAATAATCCATGTATACTTGTGCTGGGTGTATTATGAGAAAGTTACTCATATGCAAATACACTTGCCTGCATTACTTTGAAGAACTGACCTTGGATGTTCTTACAATTCCCACGTAACTTATTCCAACAAAATATACCTGGTACAAATTATGAACGGATTTTTTTAAAAAAAATGTAAGTAGCTTTTTTTTACCATGCTTTTTGTTACTGTTGTGCCTGCATCTTTTGCTTGACTAATGCCAAGAGCCATGTTCAAAGTAAAAGTACCCCTCATTCCACTCCAGACAATGACAGCTCCCCAGCGCCAGTTAAATCCATAACCAAGGCGAGTCAGAAGAGGGCTCAACAACAAAATAACTAGACCCCTGTGTAAATAAAAGAATAAGGTAAGTAAAAATATCAATGCTCAGAGATAAAGATACAGAATTGGCTGTCACCAGCACACTGAACACACTGCAGTTCATACTTTTAAACAAACCTTCAAACAATCCCATATACATGTTGAACAGGAAGGAAGATAAAAATGGAACACTAGAGAACTAAGCAGGACAAGCCACCACCTACACCATGTAAAGGAAACATTCAACCGGAACAAAAAAGCCACCCGAAAGCAGCTACATCCACTCCAGATACACTGGGCACATGAATCAATATCATCTCAAACTATGGTACTGAAGACTGCTAATAGATCTAACCATATTAGCATGGATATCTGATCTTCACTCATCATCAGATCGAAATCTAACAATGACCCCAGTGCATTTTGTGTCCCATTTTCAGGTCTGCACTTAGATTGGTAAGGGTCAAGGAGATCCAAGGTATTTAAGTTCCATGAAAGTAGTTCTTCTGGCATTGAGCCTCCAATTTGGTTGACTGTCAGCCAGACTGTCAGGGGGATTTGTTCCGGTGCTGGTGGGGTTTGCTTGACCAAAAGGCCACAAACCAGCTACCTTAGAAGACGCGGCCATCCTGTCCTTACTCTAAAAGAAGTGCTGCCTTTCTCTACTAGCAGTGAGCCTAGTACCTCCTCACTGGCATTCATCAGTCAAGAGGAAAGAGAGCAAAAAAACAGTTTTGGAACGAAGTATTCTGAATATTACTAGTTCCTCAAATGACAAAGACAGGGCCATCCTTGGGGGGAGGAGACGCACGAGAGGGGTGATTGCCTCTGGCCCTGCAGTTCCCTGGGTCCAGCACTGTCCTGCCCTGAGGAGGGCAGCACGGGGCCTGCACCACTGCCCCCTCCTGGCCGTGCTGTTGCCCGCTCCTTCCTCACTGCCTTTGGTGTGGAGCCAAAGGCAGCAGGGAAGGGGGGCTAGGGGATAGGAATCTGCAGCCAGCCTCTACTCTGGGCCAGCTCACCACACCCCCACGACAGGGAACAGGCAGCCCAGGGGCACTGCGGGCTGTTCTGCCCTAGGGGTGGGATGAGCCAGCCCAGAGAGGGGATGAGAATGCGGAGCCCAGTCCCCTGACCAGCCCACTCTGGCCACCAGGGCAGAGTGGCTGGCTTGGGGAGAAGCAGGAGAATGGGGGCCAGCCTCTGGGCCAGCCCGTCCCACCCCCCAGGACAGGGAGAGGGTGCAGTGGTTCCCTCAAAAGGCCATTGCCTGGGGCCCTGCACCACCCTAGGGACAGCCCTGCACACAGACCCAAACTCAGAGAAGACATAGGATTTGACTGCTTGGGAATCCATTCTACAGCCATGGACACAGAGAGTGCATTCCCAGTCCACGTGATATTATCCATAAAATCTGATTTTTAACCCAATGGATTCAATTACAGAGTAAAAGCAGCTTGAATTACTTGAACTATCGACCAAACAATTTTGCCATTCAAAATTTTATAGAATTTCCCTTCTCTCTCATACAGCCAGGATATGAGAGTTTAAATATTCTCTGTGAGGCAACTAAGAAGACTTGGCCTATGATTTAGCAAAGGAATCCTATTAACAAGGCAATACTACAAGCCCACAAAATGATAAGCACCAACATAATCTACCAATTACTGTTAGAACCTGAACTCATAGCTGTTAGCATTAAAATATAAAATACAGAAAGAATTTTATTTTTGAAAGCACCCAACATACCTGTGCCTCTACAATGAAAACATAATGCAGTTTAAAGAAAAAAAAACACCACAAAACAGGTAATAGGATTTTTAAAGCCACATGTACTATCATCATTTTCAAAAGGCGGGGGTGGGGGGGGAGCAGAGAGTTGTTTTACACATGGGCAAACAGTAGTCCTTACCTTATGAGATTCAGTGCAAGATAGAGTGTTAAGATATAAAACAAGTCACGAGTAGTCACATATGGAAAGGTTTTTTCAGCTATCACAACTCCAATTATAATGAATATTAGAACATGAGCCAAAAACGTCAGCATTGACCAGAATCTATTTTAAAAAAAAAGCACAGAGATTATAAAAAAAACAGCACTAGTGATAAAAAAGTCTTCATTTCTGAATCAACATTAAATGTAGTCCTCATATTTGTTGATTATTCCTAGTCTACCGTAGGTGAAAAGCCACTTCAGAATTACTTTTACCATATGGAACATCACTGAACTCAAGAATTTAACAAGATTCAAAGAAGGATTGGTCACTATGACAGCCTGACTATGTTCACACCTTTTATAGGCCTATGATAAATTTTCTAAAAAGTATGCTTTGTGATGTGTTGTATGAAGTCTTAATTTGTTGAACATCACGGCCCCATAAAATAAGCAAATTGACATTGCATACAAAGTTATAATATTCTACCATATAACTCTTACTGTAAGATGCTATAATTCTGTATAACAACTGCAAACAAGTTTTTCAGAGACAAAGAGACACTGCCTCATCTGAGTGCTGAAGAACTTCCAGCTGCTCACGTAAGTATCCTCCAGCAGGGACCCAGTCTAAACAAACAAGGAGTTCTGTGGCACTTAAAGACTAACAGATACGTTTAGTGCATGAGCTTTCATGGGAGAAAATCCCACTTCATCAGACTCTTTGAAGATGAGGGAAATTACTGAATGGGGGTAAAATAAATGCAGGGAAGTGTAAGCCATGGGAACACGTCACACTGTAACAGCAAATAAAAACACTTGCAAAGATTCAAACACTGGGGAACAGCAGACAGAGGAAGATGAGGTCAAATCACCTGTTATAATGAGAGAAAATATCCTGATTAAGACCTGAAGCAATGCAACCAAATTTGCAAATGAATTCAATTTCTCTAGCTTCTCTGAAGCCTTGATTTAGTATTCATTTGTGTGAGCACAGCAATTAACAAATCATCAATGGTGTGATCACAAAGATTGAATGCTGACCAACTCATTTTAGTTTGCTATGGTTTCTGATGTCAGTTTTGTGCCCATTAATTCTTTCGCACAGAGACTGACCCATTTGTCCAATATACAAGGCATTACTTGCACATGATAGAATAAATCACATCGGTGGATGAGCAGGTGAATGAGCCTTTGATGGAGTAGCTGGTTTTATTAGGTCCCATAATAGTAGGATTACCAGATACCAAAGCATGGAAAGGAGGAGAGTGAAGTACGAAAAGGAGGTCAGCGGGGGACACGTGGAGACAATGCAATATTAATGTAACTGTCATTACCATATTATGTCATGGAAAATGAGTAATGATTAATGAATGCAGTATTAAAATTGCAGAATGTCATGTGTTTTTTAAATTATTTTAAAATAAAAAAATATTACCAAAATGTTTTCTTCTACCAAAAACTGGATTTTTCATTAAATGAAAGTTTATCATGACCTTTTTATTAATATTCATAAGACTAAAAAAGTTAAAAAGCTAAATTTGCAAATACAAAATTGAAAAGCACCTAAAAAAGTAAAAAAAAAAAAAAAGGCAAAAAAAGCTGTTAATTCACCTCTCATTTTTCTTTTTGCACAGAAGCCAATTTTACAGGTTTTTTTTTTAAATTGTCCTAAATTGTTTCTATCCAGTTCAAATGTGCCCTTTTATTTGTTTTACTCAATTGAACTCTATTAGTACTTTTATTGATGGTATACTTTATTTTCCTTCATTTTATTAGTGTCCCTACATCTTTTTTCCTGATTTAGCCCTTTTATAGGGAGCAAAAAGCCAAAAATTAAAAAGCCTAACCTGGGTCTCAAACCACAACTCTGCAGTTAAGAGGCATTGTCACTACCCACTGAGCTCATCAAGCTGCTCTTGAGAAGCATGGGTCAACTAAACACATAGTCAAGGGATTCCCACCAAGTTCAGTACTCCCAACACCCAGCTTCTGGGCAAGGTCCTTCTGTTCAGTTCAGGAGCTTGGCTGTTACCGAGCTTTTATTTAACATTCTAATCATCAGAAGGAAAACACCACACAAAATCACCTATTCTTAGAAAGCCTGGAGGATGAAGGACATGTCCTCCCTTTTGCCTGCTTTAATGGTTCTGTTAGGTCTGTAGGTGCTGGTAAGTATCTGTTTAAGGTTGGGGGGGCTGTCTGTAAGTGAGGAAAGGTCTGTCTCCCAAGGCTTGAGAAAGTGAGGGTTCATCTTGTAGAATAGGCTGTAGATCCCTGAATATGTGCTGTGGAAGTCTGACTTGGGGGTTGCAGGTAATGACTAGAGGCATTTTGTTGTTTTCCTTCTTGGGCTTCTCTCGTAGTAGTTGACTTCGGGGCACTCATCTGGCTCTGTCAATCTGTTTCTTCACTTCCACAGCTGGGTATTGTAGTTTTAAGAATGCTTGATAGAAATCCTAAAGATGTCTGTCTCTGTCTGAGGGATCACAGCAAATGCGGTTATATCTTAAGGCTTGGCTGTAGACAATGTATCATGTGGTGTGTTTAGGATGAAAGCTCAAGGGATATAGGTAACTATACCAATCAGTAGGTTTTCCATATAGGGTGATGCTCATGTGTCCATCCCTAATTTGTATTGTGGTATCCAGAAAGACCGGTGTGGAGTGTTCCAGGCTAACTTTAACAGTGGAGTGGAAACTGTTGAAATCTCTTTGGAAATATTCAATTCAATTTGCTCACACACATGCATACTAAATCAAGACTTCAAAGAAAAGCTAAGGAATTTGAATTCATTTGCAAATTCGGTTGCATTGCTTCAGGTCTTATTCAGAACACTGTTTTTTTTCCTCACATTCAACAGGTGATTTTACCTCATCTTCCTCTGTATGCTGTTTCCCGGTCTTTGAATCTTAACTATTTTGATTTGCTGTTACTGTGTGACCTGTTCCCATGACTTACACTTCCCTGTATTTTTTACACCCCCATTCAGTAATTTTCCTCATCTTCAAAGCATCTGACAAAGTGCAATTTTCTTCCACACAAACTCATGCACCAAATAAATTTGTTAGCCTACGGCCCACAAAACTCCTGGTTTGTTTTACTGAACTAGACTAAAACAGCTACCCCTTTAAATAGTGTAAACAAGAAATTTACATTTCATTACAGGGACAATTGAAACCTACAGCTGCAACAGACTACTTGTTGCCTGCATTCCAGGCAGGGGTAGAGACTGATATAAGTAATGTCTTGAATTTAAATGTTTGAGAACCATCAGTTGCCAGAGCAGTATTTAGCCAACTTCTAACTATTAGGAGAGGACTTCTTCAGGAGAACAGATTTTCCCTCATCTGCCTATTTTAAAGAATTTTATAGGGTTGGGGTTATTTCCCCCCCTCCGTACAGGTAATCTGGAGCTTATGACTGTAATATAATGCATTTTAACTACAATAATTTTTAAGAGTGGGCAGCTTTCAACTATTAAGACCATTCTGATTAAAAACAAAAAACCCCTAACACTGGATATGTCTACACTGACCAGGGTACTGGCAGTTGACTTAACTAGGTCAACTCTCAGTCAACCTTCTTGAGTCGACTGCAGGCTATGTCTGTGTTGACAGGGAGCAGACATATCCAGGGCACCCCGCCTTCTACCCCACCCCCAGTCTGGATTCGTTACTCTGAGGCCAGTTAGCTCCAGGGGCTGATCCGGAATGGACCCAATCTGGCTCTTGCCCGCGGGTAAGCAGCTGGATTCTCTCCCAGCTCCTCTCCGCTGGCAGCAGCCAGCGGAGAAAGGGCTACAAGCTTAATCTTGCTCCTACCCCATTTCCACTGGTGCAGGGGGCTTGGAGCTGCCTCCTGCCAGCGGTCACAAGTGACCTGGGGCCAAATTGGATGCCCACTCACTTGTCACCGGGGCAGGAGGCTCAGCAGCCTGGACAATTTCACTCTTGTGACGCTGACCAGACAGCAGAGGCTCCTGCCGGTGGAGACAAGAGATGGGTGGAATTTACTCCCAGGTCACTTGTGACTGCTGGCAGGAGCCAGATCCAAGCCCCCGTCACCAGTGGAAAAGGGGTGGGAGCAAGATCAGGCTCTTTGCCCCTCTTTGCTGGCACCCCCTAGGGGAGAGGGGCTGGGAGTGCAATGGCACCCCTCAGCTGATGTCTGCAGGTGGCAGGGCCAGAGAGATACTAGAAGCCCAACCCAACTCCAAGCCCCTCTCTGCAGCCAGGGGCGGGGGGAGCCGGCATTTCGCCCAGGGGTGCAAGGAACTGGATTCTCCCCTGGATGAGAGCCGGCATCATCCCTGGCTGCTAGAGGAGCCAACATCTTCCTTGGCCAACTGAAAGCGGCCAGGGGCAGTGCTGGCTCCCTGCATCCCTGGCAAGAGGTGGCCTTTGGCAATTGGGGACCCTAGGCGCAGGCACTTTATAGGGCCCCTATAGACCCACAATGCCACCCTCGCTAGGGCTCTGGGCCCCTGTTGCCAACCTAACCACCCCCCCAGGGGGTTGGGGAGAAGCGGAGGCCACGGACTGCCATGTCCAGTGGCTAGCACCTCTGCTTAATATGTAGAAGGTCCTGGATTCAAGCCCCAGGGGGTTGGACTCGATGCTCTCATGAGGTCCCTTCCAACCCTATAATTCTGTTCTATTCTATTCTAAAAGCTTTGCCGCTCGCCGGCTGGTGTGCCGGCCTCTCTCCAGCAGGGGCGGAGCAGCACTTCCTGCCTATGCCCAGCCAGCTGCACCTCCCCAGGCGCTATGGCTTGCTGGGGAGGCACGGCCGGCTGGGAGTAGGCAGGGAGCACTGCTTTGCCCCCACTAAAGAGAGACCAGTCTGGCAGGCAGGCAACAAAGCTTTTAGACCTGGTGGTTGGCCACTCTCTGCTTCCACACCACCCCACGAGCACCCAGGTAAGTGAAGCAGGCTATGGGGCCCCCTTACAGCTCGGGGGCTCTAGGTCATCGCCTGCTTCGCTTACACCAAAAGCTGCCTCTGTCCCTGACTGCTTGTAAACAGTCAGGGAAGATGCTGGCTCCCCGCGCCCCTGGCTGCAGAGAGAGACTTGGAGCCAGGTCAGGCTCCTAGTCTCTCTCTCTCATCAGCAAAGAGGGGCTAACAGCGTGATGGGGCTCTCAGCCCCTCTCTGCAGGGTTCCAGGGCTACAAGCAGGCCGGGAGACCATCTGGCTCTCAGCAGATTGCCCTACTGAGCAAGCACCACCTAGGGTGGTCAATTTCACAGGCTTGGAGTCTGTGAAACTGACCAGACTGGGAGTTGCTTGCTCAGTGCTACAATCTGCTGAGAGCCAGATGGTCTCCCAGCCTGCTTGTGGCCCTGGAATCCTGCAGAGAGGGGCTGAGAGCTCCATCACACTTTCGGCCCCTCTCCGCAGGCTGCAGGAACTGGCTGCCGGCCCCCACAACCTGCAGAAAGGGGCTGGGAGCCAGATCCAGCCCCAGCTCCTCTCCACAGGGAAGGAGCTGGATCAGACCCCCTCAGGCATGATTGGGGTCCTTCCCCGCCCCAGGGTGGGGAAGGGGGCAGGCCCTGCCTTATAAAGTAGGCTTAAATGCTTAAGCAGACTTACAGAGCAGGAGTAATGAAGTTGACTCAAGCACTTGCTTAAGTCAACTTAATACTTTCTAAATCCAGACAGGGAGTTTCTTAAGTCGATGTCGCGGGGCAGGCTCCCCCTAGTTCTCCCTAGTGGGGGAAATGTTGGGGCTGTGTGCAGGGAGAGGGCCCCCTGTGACCTTTATAACACCCAGTATCCTCAGTAGCACCCTGTCTTTAAGTAGGGCAGTATGGCCTAGTGGCCTCAGGGTCTCTACACATACTCTATACACAGCCCTCAGTTCAGGGTAGCACAGCTTAGTAGACAGAGAGTCTCTATTCAGAGTCCAAACACAGCCCTTGTCTCAGGACAGCATGGCCTACTAGCCACAGAGTCAATACAAAAATGTCATCTATGTGGTTTAGTGCACAGGTAAGGGGGTCCAGGCCCTCCTGCTCCACAGAGCCCCAGCTCAGGGCCCTATGGGAGCCAGGGTTATGGCACCCACTCAGTGGGGATCCATGCCAAAACACGCTGACTGATCCTGCCCTTGACACATGGCTTAACCCTTCAAGGCCCCCTGGGCTACTCCCTACCTGAGCTGCTGTCAGGAATTCCCTGCAGATCCTCAGGGCTAGCTTGTTGCAGCCAATACCTGGATATTAAATGTAGAATGCTTGTTGCAGGGCAGATCCTCCTCCAGCCTCCTGCTGGACTCAGAGTATCCTCCTGACAGTGGCTGATGCAGCTCCTGATTAGGAGCTTCCAGCATGCATCCTCTCCCTTTGCTGGTCAGCCCAGACTGAGCTGAGCTGCAGCCTTTTATGCCTGGGCAGCAGCCTGAGCATGCCCAGCAGGGCCTAAGGAGCTGCTCTCGTGCTGGGTGCATCTACCCCAGCACAGTTGACTTAAAGGGCTTTAAGTCAACTTAAGATCCCTAGTGTAGACATAGCCATTGAGTGCTACATTTCTTAAAAGTACCCATTTTAAAATTAATTTTAAATACACTAATGATTTATTTGTAAATGTTCAGAAAATCACTAAGTAGTACAAGTCATTCCTCAAGTCTCATCCCAAAGCACCTCTCCTCTACTTACACTACACTGATGACAACTTCATCATCTGAACCCATGCTAAAGATACCCTTGAGAATTTCCACAGAGATTTCAACAATTTCCACTTCATTATTAAAACTTACTCTAGAACACTCCACAAAAGAGATCTACTTTCTAGACGCTACAGTACAATTTAGGGATGGACACATAAGCACCACCCTATACCAAAAACCTACTGATCAGTATAGTTACCTACATCCCTTTAGCTTTCATCCTAAACACACCATACGATCCATTGTCTACAGCCAAGCCTTAAGATACCATGGTAGTTTACTTACCAGTAACCGTCCTTCTTCAAGATGGGCTGCTCGGATTCATTCAGAAATATGTGTCTCCGTGCCAGAGCACCAGATTGGTCGCAACTCTTTGCTCTAGCCTGTCAGAAGAGGGCAGGTGGCCACTGCCCCCCATGTAACCCCATGGCTATATAGGTGGCTGCCGCCTGGCCCCTCCCCAGTTCCTAAGAGTTGCCAACTCCAAATGCAGGGACGGAGGGAGGGCTCTGAATGAATCCAAGCAGCCTCTCTCAAAGAAGGACGGTTACTGGTAAGTAACCTACTGTTCTCCTTCGAGCACTGCTCGGACACTTTCAGAAATAGGTGATTGCTAGCCATGCTGCTGGATGTCGAATGGAGTTGGTACTTCCGCCTTCAGCACAGCAGAACTCTGACATGGGTAAATGACCAGCACTCAGGTTCTCAGGGGTCTAAGCAAATGACCCAAGGACCTTCATCCCAGGAGGGAAGCCTGGAGATGTACGGCGTAACCCAGCAGAGAGAATTAGGCCCAAACTGCCCGAGCACAGATAGTATGCCTGGGCATGGCGGCCTAAGGTCACCATACATGTACAAGATGCCCACAGATCATGGTTAAGGAATGCATCTTTAACCGCTCTTCTCAAGGGATGTTGGTAGGCGCCCTGCAGAGACCAGGAATTTTAGTATTCTGGCCATGACGGAAGTTGGCCTGAAGCTTACAGAGAAGCTCCCAGAGCTCACAATTTGCTGGGCTGGCAGTGGTGGTGATCAGCACAGCAAGAAAACCGCAAGGGGAGGGGAGTCTCTTCCCTCCATTTGATATTGTAGGGCACCTATGGGTCAAGGGGTCAGCAGGTTTCAGGCATATTAATCTGGCGCACTCAGTATCCCACAGGAGGGGTGGGCAGCTGGAGTGGGAAGGAAGAATCTAGAGAAGGTACAGTGTGCTAGTTCAAGAAGGTATCAGGACGTTGATGACAACGGTCGATATCCTGAAAGGCACAGTCATAAGATGACAGAACCAGCTTGGGGGCCAGATGCCTGGTCCATCCTATGGAAGTAAATAAGAGAAGCACAGGTAGTATCGTGACGAAACCCCACTAGGGGAATGTCCGAAAGTGAATCCTTGCATGCCAAGGAGGTGGTAGTACTACTAACTACACCCTTCCCTTCCTTTTCTTCAGAGTTTCCTCAACAGGAGGGCAGCTGTAGGGATGCTATGGTGGAGGGGCTTGGACAAGGTCGGCTGTGGCTTGGTAATGGCTCATAAGTCCGGTAGGTCTGGTCGCTAGTAACCACGGTCTAAGAATTCACATGCTTTGGCCTACATTGTATCACCCCACCCGAGGGAGGGACCGATGTGAGAGAGGGGCCAAGCCCAGTTAAGACTGTATCAGGGTGCCCATTAGGATTGATGCTCCCTTCAGGAGGGAGCCCCAGGGATGTACAGAGGAGACAGGCTCCTCCACAGTGGCAGGGCAGTGGGATGCCACCCATTGGGATGCACCCCACCCTCTCCTCTTTCTTTTTTTTCCCCCCCCCTTACTTAAGGTATATTTGGGATGTCCTCCACAGGTATGGTAGTGAAGGCATAGGTCCTACCGGAAGATGAGCTCTAACAAGGATAAGCCCGTTCCCAAATTCCCGTACAATGAGAGCAACTTCAGGTACATGAAGAGTGAGCATTAGAGCCAAACACTGTCACGACAGTTTAGGACAGGGTATGTCATCTAAGATGCGCCTACTGAGAACCCTGGGTCTTATGAGAGGGAGGGAATTGTACCCACCAGACTCTTGAATTAGGGTCTCCTGTAGCTAAGCCGGGATAATCACAGTGCTAAGGCCGTGCCCAAGGAACGTGGCTATGTGCGACACACCACTGACGATGCCCTGGTGGGCGAAGACTGGTCCCAGAGGAGCAACAATCTCTGAAGATGGTTCCCAGACCGATGCAGGGGAAGACAAGCTGTGATTATGGGCATATTGAAAGGTGGAGGAGTGAGTCTTCCTATGTACAACTGAGTGGCAAAGGGGAAGTCTAGTTGGTTTCACAACTATTATCTGGATATTTCCTCTGGATTTTGGGCCTGAGGGGTTTCCGATTGGGATGTAACAGAAAAACACTCCCTTCAGGGATAGGGAGGAAGATATCTTGGGCCCCCTTCGTGAGGGGCAAGAAACCCCATGTACCAGCTTTGGGCCTGGGCATGTGCCGGTAGTGGCGACTGAAAGCCCAGGTTGGGAGAATTCCACAGGAATGGGTCCACCACTCGTTTAACCTCCTTTCATCTGTATGTTTTGGAGGACGGTAGAGGAACAGGCAACGGCCCTGTTCTATGGTTACTCTCAGCTTTAGGTTGAGGTAAAAGGTTTGAGGATGCATACCTCACAAGGGCCGTGAGC
Source organism: Podocnemis expansa (assembly GCA_007922195.1). Lineage (NCBI taxonomy): Eukaryota > Metazoa > Chordata > Testudines > Podocnemididae > Podocnemis > Podocnemis expansa. The sequence continues at coordinate 4,897,782 of ML682025.1, forward strand.
GAGTTAGCCACAGCTATGTCTGGCTGCTGGGTCTCGATGTTTATGGCCGGTACACAGGAGGTGGGGGTGAATTACCTGACCCCTGTGGTCGGGAAGGGTTCCAATTGGGAACGTATGCTAGCAACCTTAATGGGGGTCAACTGGGGACCATTGGTTGAACACCAGGGAAAGAGCGGTAGGGCTGAACATGGCAGCAAGCTCATTCACCTTGTGGCCACAGCGTGGAACCAATGGGTGGTTCTTCATCCAACAGGTTGGGTGGACAACAATGGGTGATGCACTCTCTGATGTTGGAAGTGTGTTCTAAGAGTGCCGTATATACCCCCTCCGGTAAGAGAGTCACCGCGGAGGAAGCGGGAAGCGGAATGGGGGGGCTCTTCTCCTGACAGACTGTATGCAGTCATGGTAGCCTCTTTGGGCTAGGGCTGGTGGCCATCAATTTGCCTGCCTGGGTTTAGATGGCAGGCTTCCATGATGCCCTCCACCGAGGGAGAGGAATTTTGAATAATGAAGGGGCAAGTCCCCACAAGGCCTAGGGATAGTCCCAGTCCTAACCGAAGGGAGGTTGTGTCATGTATGATCTCCCATCCTCACCACAACGGAGGGAGGAGGAAGGGAAAGAAAGGTTAGCTGTTGTTTTGGAAGGAAAGAGTCCCACCACCGGGAATTGAGCACCCGCCGCAGTGTAGGAAGTGCCAAATGTCACTTACTAGGCCACCAAGGCAGCCTGCCAGTGATATGGGTTGTCATAACCAAGTTGATGACCAGGGTTGAGTGCCCTCCCGGAGCCATCCTGGAGGGGGTTTTGTTAGGAGGATTCCCCGGAGGAGTTTGAACTGAAGTTATGGTGGTGAGGAAAAGTCCTTGCAGTAACAGTTAAAGGGGAAGGAAGGGGTAAACACAGCATATTATAGGCCTTATGGGGCCAGAGGGCATGGAAGTGGCCCCAGTTGGAGAAGGCCAAAATATTTTAGCTCTCCCCTGGGGTCACGGGCAGTGCCCAGGACAGACGAGGTCTTCCTGGGGAAGTGGGCATCTCCCACAAACAGCAAGTCGAGGGTTACCTCCTGAGAGGCTGGAGGGACTCTGGCTTCCCGCAGCCAGGCTGTGCGGCACAGGGTTACAGCTGAGGCCATAGTTTGGGTCGCCATACCCAGTGTCCCAGGATGAAAGGAGGTGGTCTTGGGAGGCTATTTTATCCTCCTCCAGGAAAGCCTCATACTCTTCCCTCGCCTCCAGTGGGAGTCAGTGTCTAAATTTTTGGAGTGACTCCCACACATCCAACATGTATCAGCTAACGAGGGCCTGATTGTTCACGACCCTCAACTGGAAGGCTGAGGAGGTGTAAGCTTCGTGGCCTAGTAAGTTGAGCTCCCTAGCATCCCTCGATGTCAGGAGGGGATTGGGAGGGAACTGTCCCAGCCCTAAGGCTGCCTCCACCACTGCACGAGGAGGGGCTGGATGGTGGTAAGTGAGGGGAATTCAGGCCCCAGGACTCTATATTTGAGACCAGCCATATCCGAGACCAGGGAGATGGAACCCAGATTCTGCCAGCAGGAGAAGGCCAAGTCCCAAACACTGGGGTGGAGGGGCACTGTAACCAGTGCTGCCGATGAAAAAAGTGACCCAAAAAGAGTGTTCCAGGGCAAATCAGAGGATTGAACCTCCATGCCCATGTGAGCAGACACATGGTGCAGGAGATCGAAGTGTGCCAACAAGTCACCGGTATAGGAACATGGTACTGGGCTCGGTGTTCTCACCGGTGCCAAGTGGGCTGGTGCCAGTGAGGTTTGAGAGATCTCCTGCGGGGACCAATCCCAAGAGTGATATTGAAAAGGCGACGGCGCCGAGGCTGTTTGGAGCCCCTTGAAGCCACTTTCCCTGGGCTGGAACAGGGGGAAGCCTCTCAGGATTCCCGGGATGGCACCTGAGATGAGAGAGCAGCACTGTGTCATGGGGATGGCTCCATGGTACCAGGACTCCCAGGGAGCTCTGGTGTTCAGGGCCTCAGGGCTGACGATGGAGAGGGTGAATGGTGGGGTGTGCATGACCCTCAGGCCTTTGAAAGGAAGGCTGGCTTCCCCCTTCTGGGTGGCACCGGCGAAGGGGGTGTCGGCAACAGGAGGAGTGCCCTCACTGCTTCCACTGCCTCCGGGGTCGGCACCGAGGCCAACTGGTCCCAAGGAGAGCCCCGTGCCACGGAGGTGGGGGGCTGCTTCAGTACCACGGTACCAAAGGCACCAATCTAGTCCTGCAGCGCCAATTGATGCAGTGCCGGGTGGCAGACTCCAGCGCCGAGCTGGCACATGGTGCTACAGGAGGCCCCGAAGCCTCGTGGCAGTAGTGCCGGGCCTGCTGAGATGCCAGGGAACGATGCCTCTGCTCCCTGTCCTTGATGGTCCTGGGTTTAAAGGACAGACAGAGGGAGCACTCGGTGACTCCATGGCTTTCGCCGAGGCACTGGAGGCACTTCTCGTGGAGATCATCCTGCGGGAAGGCCTTGCCGCACTTGGCACAGGGCTTAAACCCAGCATGGTGGACAGTGCTGGAGCAGTGTGTTCTGGACTGGAAAGGCAGAACTTCTTCGGGGGGGAACAAGTCCACAAACAGGTTCTCCCAGTCGGCTGAGAGGCTCATTCACGACCTACGAGGATAGGCTTCTAAAAAGCAAGGAGCAGGCAGTTCTACCACCAATGCTGAGGTGGAAGAAATGAAACTGGGGAGGGCCAGGCTGTGTCTACCTATATAGCCACAGGGTGGTGTGGGGAGTGGTGGCCACCTGCCCTGTTCTGACAGGCTAGAGCAAAAATTTCCGACCAATCCAACGCTCTGGCACAGAGATGCCTATTTCTGAATGTATCCGAGCAGCGCTCGAAGGAGAACCACTTTTGCTCCGATCCTTCAGACAAAGACAGACACCCTCAGGATCTCTATCAAGCATTCTTAAAACTATAGTACGCAGCTGTGGAAATGAAGAAACAAACTGAGAGAGCCAGATGAGTACCCTGAAGACTGCTACAGGAGAAGCCCAAGAAAGAAAATAACAGAACACCTCTAGTTATTACTTACAACCCCCAAGTCAGACCTCTACAGCATATCCTCAGGGATCAGTGGTGTAGCAACCTGGGGGGAGAGGCCATGCCCCCAGGACCCAGCTTCACAGGGGGAGATGAGGGATTGTAAAGGACTCCCTGTCATGGTCCCCACCACCACCACCCTGGAAATGAGGGAGCTGCTGTTGTGTCTCTAAAAGTCTTTCTTTGGGTAGCTGGGCTCCTTGTTTGTTTTCCACTTGAGTGTCTAGCTCTCCACAAGCAACAGAAGGGAAGGGGGACTGCCTCAGGACCAATATGGTAGTAAGAGAGATGAGGCATTCCTGGGGCCAGGCACAGATGTGAACTAATGGCTGACCTGGATTCCCTGGAATGGGTTGCTGCCCCAACCTCTCACTGCTGCACTGAGACTGAAAGGGGCCTCCATCCCTGAAAGAGGGGGAAAAGGAGAGGAAGGTTGGGAGCTGCAACCCACTCCTCTGACCCCTTAGCATTGAACATAGGGGACCCACCCCCAGCCCAGCTGCTTTGAGTTCCCTAATCTACCTGACTGGGTAAGTCACAAAGGGATTCTCATTCTCTCAGAACTGCATTGTTGTAAGGGAGGGTGGAGGAAAGGGAACCAGTCAGTAAAAGGAGATAACAGAGCAGCACATTCCCCTGTCTTAAGCCACCCACCCCCTAGGGGCGTTGCTGGCACCTGGCACACAGGGCCCATGCCCTAAATCCCAGTGCCAGTGCCCCGGGTCCCGGCGGGGCCCCTGCCTCTCCTGGTCTCTGGCGGCCGCCGCTCCCTACCCTGTCCCCAGCTGGGGGTGGTCTGCGGTCAGGGGGCAGGGCCTGGGCTGGTGCCCCGCGTCCTTCCCCAGGGCAGTGATGCTTCTGCCCACCCCCCATGCTCTCCACTGGCCCTGCAGCTCAGTCACCTCCTAGAGTGTTGAGCACTATGTGACCATCTCAATGTGAACCTGTAAAACAAACAAGGTATCCTGAACTAGACTAACACGGCTGCCCCTTTGGAATGTGAGTTTGGTGAGTATGGGGCCAGCATCCTCCTGACTCCTCTAACTCCTCCTACCCACCCAGAGTCCCATAGAACTGCCTCCTCCCCTCCAACAGCCAGAGACTCTCAATGTGCCCTCTCTAGGGAACAGTCACCCCTTTGGTAATGCCAAGCTGATGTTGATTCTAGTCAGATTTTTAAATTTCCAGAGGGCTGCCCCCTCCAGGCCTCCTGCTGAAAAGAATAAGGCTGAAAAACTGCCTCCAGCCCTAAAAGAGTTAGGGACGGCAAGGCTGTGACTCCTCTCTCTGCCAGCCCTTGAGCTGCACCATAAGGGGCCCCCCACCACAGCCTAGGGGCAGCCAGGACTTCCAAATTCCCTGACATACCTGGCTGGGATAAGGAATTCTTGCAGCACTGCAATATGGTAAGTAAGGGAGAGTGGGAGCCGGGAGGGGACTCCTGCAAGTGGGGATCAGAGGTGGGTGGACTAGGGGCCGATAGAACATGCTCAGGTGGGGGTTCCCCCAAGTTTCCTGCTGTGTGGTTGAAGCTCCCCCCAGCCCTGAAGAAGCTGGGGAGGAGGGGCAGAGCTGGAGGCGAGACCACCCTGCCTTCCCTCATTCTCTGAAATGGCCACTGCTACCCAGCAGGGAAGAGAGGGAAAAGCATTTCCTGAATCCTCAAATGTGATTTTTTTTTTTTTAAGATGCAAAAAGGCAGCAAGACAAGCTTTTTTTTTTTTTTTTTTTTTTTTTTTTTTTACCACTACATACAGCCGTTTGAAGTGGAAATCCACCAACTTACAGAAACAACTCACTCAGATTCAGACAGACATCATCTTCCTTTCTAAATGCAAACAACTGGACATTAGACCTAATGGACTGAAGGTCAAAAATCCTTTACAATTGACATATTACACAGACTACAGTGAGAGATTATACCATACACTCTCACAGAAACTCAGAAACCACCTGATCAGCATCCTGTACAGCAAACAGAGGAAAATTAAAAATGAACTCTCAAAACTAGATTCCCTCATAGAAAACCAACCTACAATGCATTCTGCTACATGGCTGGACTTCATAAACAAAGAGAAAATCCATCCACGACACACACTTTGCCTTCCTACAGAAGAAAAAAGATACCAAACTGTATAAACTACTATACGCCACTACAGAAAGCAAGAGTGACACCTACAACCCAGCCAGCAATACTAGTAACCTCTCAAGCTACACACTTACTCCAGCAGAGGAATCTGTGCCATCTCAGGGACTTTCCTTCTGCCCCACAACTGCCACACATAAGATAAAATTCTGCGGTGACCTAAAGGGCTACTTTCACAGTCTAAGACTCAAAGAATATTTCCATAACACCAAAGATCAACACACTGACACACAGATACCTTCCTCCAAACACTACAAGAAGAAATATTCTTCCTGGACTCCTCCAGAAGGTTGAAACAAGAGACTTGACTTCTATATTGATTGTTTCCACCACTGTGCCAAGGCTGAAATCATGAACAAACAACATCCTTTACATCATAACCTCAGCCCTGCAGAACGCAATGCCATCCACAGCCTCAGAAACAAATCTGACATTACAATTAAGGAGGCTGACAAAGGAGGTGTAGTTATCATCATGAATAAATTGGATTATGACCGGGAGGCTTATAAACAACTCTCCAACACAACATTCTACAGACTACTTTCCTCTGATCCCACTGAGGAAGACCAAAAGGAATTACAACACCTACTTAAGAAACTCCCTAAGACAGCACAGGAACATATAAAGACAAAAACACCACCAGAACCACAGACAAGGATGTTCTATCTACTACCTAAAATCCATAAAAAAGGAAACCCTGGACGCCCCATCATCTCAGGCATTGGCACTCTTACTCCCTCCTCAGACCCTATGTTATCAACATCCCTAGCCATCTTCAAGACACCACGGACTTCCTGAGGAAAATACAATCCATTGGAGAACTTCCAGAAAACATCATTCTGGCCACTATGGATGTAGAAGCTCTTTACACCAACATCCCACACAAGGATGGATTACAAGCTATTAGAAGAACCATCCCAGATGATGCCACAGCACAGCTTGTGACTGAACTTTGTGACTCTGTGCTCACCCACAACCACTTCAGATTTGAGGATCATTTATATCTCCAAATCAGTGGCACCGCTATGGGCACCCGCATGGCCCCACAATACGCCAACAGCTTTATGGGCGACTTAGAACAACATTTCCTCAAGTCTCATCCCAAGACTCCTCTTCTTTACCTACACTACATTGATGACATTTTCATCATCTGGACACATGGCAGGGATGCTCTTGAAGATTTTCAGAGATTTCAACAGTTTCCACTCTACCATCAAATTGAGCCTGGAACACTCCACACAGGAGATCCACTTTCTTGATACTTCAGTACAAATCAGGGATACACGCATCACCACCATCCTGTACCAAAAACCTACTGATCGCTATAGTTACCTACATCCTTTGAGTTTCCATCCTAAACACACCACACGATCCATTGTCTACAGCCAAGCCCTAAGATATAACCGCATCTGCTCTGATCCCTCAGACAGAGACAGACATCTTGAGGATCTCTATCAAGCACTCTTCAAACTATAGTACCCAGCTGGGGAAGTAAGAAAACAAATTGACAGAGAGCTAGATGGGTTCCCTGAAGTCATCTACTACAGGAGAGGCCCATCACTAGTCATCACATACAACCCTCAAGTCAGACCTCTGCAAAAGATCATTAAGGACCTACAGTCTATTCTAAAAGATGATCCCTCTCTCTCTCTCTCAAGCCTTGGGAGACAGACCTCTCCTTGCCTACAGACAGCCACCCAATCTTAAACAGATACTCACCAGCAACTACAGATCTAACAACAGAAACATTAAAGCAGGCACACACCCCTGCAACAAACCACACTGCCAAGTCTGCCCACATATCTGCAAAATAGATACCATCATAGGTTCTAATCAAGCCTGCTACTCCATCAAAGGCTCATTTACCTTCTCATCTATTAATGTGATCTATGCCATCATGTGCAAGAAATGCCCCAACACCTTATACATTGGACAAACAGGAAGATCACTCCGTAAGAGACTGAATGAACACAGAGCTGATATCAGAAATCACAAAACAAAGAAACCAGTTGCTGAGCACTTCCATCTTTCTAATCACTTGACAAATGATTTGCTAATGACCGTCATCAGAGATGTGGCTGGGACTTCAAGACTTCAAAGAGAAACAGCTGAACTCGAATTAATATGCAAGCTAGATTCTGTGAAAGCGGGACTCAATCAAGATTATGGGTTCTTTTCCCATTACAAAAGGTAATTTGACTTCAGGCTTCCCATGGATTGAACCTAACAACTGCTCTGATTTGCTGTTCCTGTATGACCTGATCCTATGTTTTACACCCCCTTGCACTTATTTTCATTCCATTCTGTAAATTCACCCGTCCTCGAAGCATCTGATGAAGTAGGATTTTCTCCCATGAAAGCTCATGTGAAAAATAAATCTGTTAGTCTTAAAGTACCACACAACTCCTTTTTTTGCTGGACTTGACTAACACGGCTATCCCTTTGGAAATTCACATCTGTATTAACCCTACCTTGTCAGCAAAAATATAGAACAAAACTGATCCTGGAAAGCTCACCTGCATGAGCAATGAGCACCATGCACAGGGTAAGAGCAGGGGATTGAGGGGAGTCAGAGCAAAGCCTGAATTTCCATCCATTCTCCCCCTGCAAGATACAGACTCCCTCCTGAGGGCAGCTCAGGGGTGGTACCAGGACCCATCCTGTCCTGTGCAGGTGGGGGGGGGGAGTCAGGTTGGCTACTGGACACCAGAAACCCTTGGTACGCTTCTGTCAGGGACCTACAGCCTATTCTACAAGATGATCCCTCACTCTTTAAGCCTTGGGAGACAGAGCTCTCCTCGCTTACAGGCAGTCCCCTAACCATAAGCAAATATTTACCAGCAACTACAGAGCTAACAGAACCAGTAAAGCAGGCACATATCCCTGCAACAAACCATGCTGCCAACTTTGTCCACATATCTGCACAACAAACACCATCATAGGACCTAATAATACCAGCTACTCCATCAAAGGCTCATTCACCTTCTCATCCACCAATGTGATTTATGCCATCATGTGCAAGAGATGCCACTCTACCTTACATATAGGACAAACGGGATAGTCTCTGAGAAAAAGAATAAATGGGCACAAATCTGACACCAAAAATCTCAACACTCTAAAACCAGTGGGTTAGCATTTCAATCTTTGTGATCATTCCATTAATGGTTTGTTAATTGCTGTGCTCACATAGATGAATACTAAATCAAGGCTTGAAAGAGAAGCTAGCGAAATTGAATGCATTTGTAAATTTGATTGCATTGATTCAGGACTTAGTAAGGACACTGGATTTTTCTCATTACCACAGGTGATTTGACCTCATCTCACTCTATATGCTGTTCCCTTGTTGTAAAGATTCAAACTGTTTTGATTTGCTGTTACAGTGTGACCTGTTCCCATGACTTACTTTTCCCCACATTTATTTCCTACCATTCTGTAAGTTTCCTCATCTTCAAAGCATCTGATGAAGTGGGATTCTGTCCCAGAAAAGCTCATGCAAGAATATTTGTTAGTCTTTAAGTGCCACAGGATTCCTTGTTTGTTTGTTTTATTGAACTAGACTAACATGCCTACCCCTTTGAGTCTCAAAAGGATATACCATCTTCTTCATACATAATAAAGGGGTTGAAAGCCACTTTAATTACAAAACACAGTCTTAACTATGGAGTTAAATGCTAAAGGGGTCATACACATATATATAGTAGTCAGTCTTGTGATAAACTAACTCCTGTGATCATCTCATCTCTGCTTTATCCAATATATCTCTTTGGGATTTAATGTTTCATTCCAAATCTGAGAGGAGCTTTAAACAGCCAACAATTATTCATTCATATCACTCTACCACAAAAATGTTTCCTTCTCTTTCCCAAATGTGATCTCTTAAGACCCGAAAGTATCCTATCTAAATTCCCGTGACAGACCATACTAAGTTCTCAACCACTGATATTTAAAAGTCAACTATGTGGCTTAGTGGATGGGGGAAGCTGTAGATGTTATTTTAGTAAGGCTTTTGTCACAGTCCTACATGATATTCTCTTAAGAAAATTGGGGAAGTGATCTAGATAAATGGTCCCAACCTGTGGTCCATGGACCATTCATGCTCCACAGGGGTAATGCAGGTGGTCAATAGGGGACCGGGGGGGGGATATTGTAATAATAAAAAAATCCCAGGTACCCCTTATGTGTCACATTCAATGATACATTATTTGCAATGTAATTTGCTTTACAAATATCTTTGTGTAACATAACAGTCTTTGAATTTACATAGTGGCACTTTTGAGTGATGTCAACGTGAACTGACACTCTGCACATTTGGTGGTTAGAACATGGTCCATCTAATGGAAAAGACTGGGAACCACTGATCGAGATGAAATTAATGAAAGGTGCATAACTGGCTGAAAGACCACATTCAAAAATAGTAGTTATCAATAGTTTCTTGTCAAACTGGAAAGATCCATTAGTGGGATCCTGCACGGATCTGCCTTGAGTCTAGCACCATTCAATATTTTCATTAATGATGTGGATTAATGTGGATAATGGAGAGCATGCTTATAAAATTTGTGCGTGACATAAAGCTCGGAGGGGTTCCAAGCATTCTGGAGGACACAATTAGAATTCAACCTTGACAAACTGGAGAACTAGTCTGAAATCAACATGATGAAATTCAAAGATAAGTACACATAGGAAGGCAAGAAGGAGAAATCAAATGCAAAATGACAAAATGGTAATAACAGGCTAGACAGCAGAACTGCTGAAAAGGATCTGGCAGTTTTAGTTAGAGTACTGCAAATCTGAGGAATCTGCTTTATATCCATAGACCATTTTTGCAGATTGGATGTGGATACAAATTTTGTATCTGCACGGAGCTCTAGTTACAAAGCAGGGCTGTCAAACTCGTGGCCTGTGGGCTGGATCAGGATCAAATTTGGGGGGGTGGGGGGTATGATCAGAAAATAGACTGTACAATGACACTTTCTTGCTCTGAACATGGAGGGGGAAAGGGTTGGGGAACTCATGCAGCCACTTGGGCTGCAACAGGTGTCCCGCCTTCCAATGTGATCCCCCACATTGAATGAGTTTGACACACCTGTTATAAAGCATCACAAACTAATAAAGGTCAACCATGGGATGGAGTTCCAAAAAAGGCATTCTGGGGTGTATTAACAAAAATGTGTTATCAAAGACACAGGAAAATTGTGCTGTTTTACTTGGTACTTGTGAGGCCTCAGCCGGAGTACTGCATATAGCTGTAGATACTAGACTTTGGAAAAGATGTGGACAAATTAGAAAGAGCCCAGATGAGAGCTACAAAATAGAAGGCTTAGAAAACATGAATTATGAGGAAAGGTTAAAAAAAATCTCGGAAATGAAGACTGGAGGAGGGTGATACCTGATAACAGTTTTCAAACATGTTGAGGCTTATTATAAAGAACAGAATGATCATTTGTTCTGTATGTCCTCTGTAGGTAGGACATGAAAAAAATAGGGTTAATCTGCAAAAAAGGTTATTTAGATTAGATATTAGGAAAAATTTCATAACTTTTAGTTCAGCATAGAACATGCTTCCATGGAACCTGGGGAACCCTCATAATGTGGGGCACTGACAGATAACGTAAGGGGACAGACAGATAATGAATTACATTTACCTTTAAAGTATATGTTAGTTAATGTTGTGTATATGTCCTTCACAGTCATGAGTAAAATAATTTTGTAACCATGTGTAATAGACATTATAACCAATGTCCAGCAAGACTCCATATTGTCAGTTTGGAACTCCTGCTTAAACACTGAACTCCATTTTGGATACTTGATGAAACCTGGTTTAGGCATATGCTGTGTATGTTCATTTAAATGTGTGAACAAGGTGATTGAATGAAGGGGGTGTGTGTGAAGGGACCAGTCTCAACTGCCAGCCTGTCCTGATGAAGCGCAAGTACCATCTAACTGGCTGAACAATGCAGACATCTCTGATTAAAGCGAACAGAAGGAGCCACCCCAGAAAGAAAAGAACAAAATACAATCAAGTCTGCAAGTGACTGGTGACCAATGATCTCACAGGAACCCTGAGGCAACATGACACAGCAAATCCCATAGACTTACCTGAGGGCCAACAGGTATAAAAGATGGGTGAGAACATGAAAACTATGGGTCTCATTCTGCAACTGTCATCTTGGAGCATCGGATAGCGACTGACAGAGGCCTGGCTCCCCCCTTGTGCCCGGCCTAGTTGGCCACTAGGCTAGCTTAAGCAACACATGAAAGGACTGGTAATTATATACCAGGTTACAGAACTTCGTGTGTGTGTGTGTGTGTGTGTGTGTGTGTGTGTGAGTGAGAGAGAGAGACAGACTGCTTTTTGCATATTGCCTTGTCCCCCCTGAATAAGATCCTGCTAGTCTTTTCTTTTTATTGGGGGGTGCTCTCCTGGGTGCCCCTTTTTGGTATAACGATCATTGGATGTTTTAAAGAGCAGATGAAACCAACATCAGTCAAGGATGTTCTAACTATACTTGTTTCTGCCTCAGCATAGGAGACTGCATAAAACAACCTCTCAATCTCCCTTCCAGCCTTATATTTCTATCTTTCTAAATTTTAAACGATCTCCAAACCTCCAGAATTGAACATGCAAGCTTTACTTTATTGAACAAAGATTTCTCTGGACTTTACAGAATGAAAGATGTTAGAAACAGTCCCAGTAAAACAGTCTAAACCTCTCTAAAAAAAAGATTTCCTGCTACATAGGTGGAATATACAGAACACTAGAAAATTTTATGCCATATCACACTGTAAAATTATCACATATTTAAGAAGACATGCCTAATTCACACACAAATCAGACTTTCCAAATTCATGTCACTATCTTCTGTACAACTGCACCATGTATTCCAAAACATATGATTATAGTCTCTCACTAGTATACTTAACATGGCATCAAATTTTTTTGTTTTACAGGATCTTTACCTAAATGTGTCACTTTTTTCCCTGAAGCCTTTTTTTTGTAACTATGTTATGAGAGATCTGAAACAAACTTTTATCACGAATTGTATATGGACAATCACCAAATTGCATTTTGTATTTGTATGTGACGGGCACATTTTCTTGAAATTTGAGAAAATTGGGGAAAGCCTGATAGATAGATAGATAGATAGATAGATAGATAGATAGATAGATAGATAGATAGATAGATAGATAGATAGATAGATAGATAGATAGCATGCATTTGTGCCTCCTATTGCTGTCTCAACAGTAATGTTCTTACAAAGACAATCAGTTACTCCTCACTCACAATGTCCGATGAATTTGCATATTTGCAGTGAGTTACTATGGCCCTGGATGTCATAACTATGGATGTTTTGAGTGATTTATGATAGATATTGCAACTATATGTAATACCTTTGGTGACCAGATTGTATTAAGTACATGAAGGGTATATGAACGCAGCAAAGGACTGCCACCGCACAGCCAGGTACTAAAAGAGAGTGCGGGTGGGAGTAATTCAAACAAAACAATCGCATTGTAAATCTCCACACAGGAGATGCAGACCCTGGAAAAGCTTGCACATATGGACATCAACTGGATTTTCCAGAGATGTACAGACAAAAAAAGGGCTTTTGCAGGTCTGGCTCAAGTGGCTGTGGTGCCTCAAGCTGGCTTTTGATTTTGTCTGTTCCCCCCCCCCCCCGGTGGTGTGTGTGAAACCCAGCGTCCTCTCTGGTCTGGCTTGCCCCACCCTGAGAGCAGGAAACAGCTGGCCCAGAGGTGGAGCGGGCCAGCCCAGAGGCCGGGCTCCACTCTTTCACCCCTCCCCTGGGCCAGCTGTTCCTCTCTAGGGACAGGGAGGGCCAGCCCAGAGGCAGGACAGAGAGAGGAGTATGCTCCATGGGCTGGCCCACTCCACCCCCAAGGTGAAAGGAGTGCAGGGTCCCGCTTCTGGGCTGGCCCACCCCGTCCCTAGCACCCCTAAGCATCGGTGCCCCAAGCCAGTGCCTCACTGGCTTATGGGTAGAGCTGGCCCTGGGCTTTTAGTATAAAAAGGCTGTGTTAAACTTGTTCAAGGCTTTCATTCTGATGAGCACAAAACAGAGAGGATCCCCTGTCCAAGAACCCATTCACAGAGAGGTTGGAAAGACTTTGACCTGTAAGATTAATGAGTGACCTCTGGTAAGCTTTTCGGATGCATATGAATCCTTCCATTGTTTTCGTATTTTTTTCTCTGTAATTCTTTTACTTTTAGAATAAATGTGCTTCAACAAGAGCTATGCTGTAACTTTTAACCGCTGGCAATCCGTTGCTCATAGCCCTCAAAGATAAACCAATGCACAGGCACTGGTCTTTAGGCAGATTGGCTTAGTAGGGATATTAGTGTATATAAGGCAAGGAGCTGTACAAAATAAAAACCTGATCATGAGGGAAAGAAATGTTGGTCTCCATCCAAGAATGGTGATGACATAGACCTGGAAACCTTATGATGATCCCCTCAAAGGATCACAGTGATGTGGGGAAGAAATACAGGTGCAGCTACCCTGATACTGTGATTAAGAGTGTATTATTTTGAAACTTTCCTTCCATGCATCTTTAGTTTGTTTTTTGGGTTTTGTAAGTTATACTGTTTCATTTAAAAAAATAATTACTTTTGCTCTCCTTGAAAAGGGTTACATGAAGATAAATCACAAAATTACAACTATTTTTCACGTATATTTTTATATGCTTCTTGCAAATTGGGAGCTATAATCTTCTGAACATTTACTTTCTTAAGATGTAAGGAATTACATATAGGAATAGCTACTCAGTTTTCTGTCACAAAGTTTTAAAATACTGTCACTTAGAAATTGCAATAAAAAATTTGAATTAAAATGTTTTGTTTGAATGTTTAATTAAATTACTTTCAATATACTGGTCAACATGGCACTCTGTGGTGATCTCTTTGTGGCAAGCTAAAATAGTTGCCAAGTGAACAAAGTCTGGACTTGGGCAAATGAAGAGACAAGCTAAGGCCCCCACTCTCTTCTCAATTCTTTGTTTGCTTACAGAAGTAAAAGTCCACAGTCTAGCAGCAGGCAATACTAGGATAATACTAGGCAATATTAGGATAATCAAGCAAGAATCCCAGTTCTTCACACCAGTAATTTTCCTTCTTGCCACCTTACTTACTATTTGACCTCAGTTTTTATACTGTATTTTAATCAATCATTTTCTTTAAAATATTACAAGGTAATTCTTTAACTAATCCAAACATATTTTAATGTAATTCTCTAACCAATAATAGTCCACAACCTCAGCAGATTACAATTAGTTATGGGATTAAGAGAAATAATCAAAAAATCACAGAAGTTATCATAAAGACCAAACAATACAATATGTAGATTCTAAAACCACAACTGTTCACACGTGTTTAAAAATCACACAGAAAGCTATCAAACAAAGCAAACTAAGTTTTCTTTACACATTCTAGGGTTTTTTGTTTGTTTGTTTGAATGTAGAGCCATTGGATTATATCATCTTCTGAGCAGCCTCATATTATCTTGTTTTAATATAATTTATTTTCTTGACTACCCAATAAACCCATGGTATTGCCTACTGCCTGACTCTGGACTTCTGCTTCAGTCAGTGAACCAAGAACTGAGGATAGGACCTTATCAAGGTAGTCAAGTAATTTTTGTGTGAGAGAATGTACAGTCATTCACAGGGGCCATTCCATACGAGATTAAAATTATTTTTTATATAGATGTAAATCCTCCAAATCCTCTAGCTACACTCCTTCCACAAAGATGGGATTAATGCAATTCTTCTCTGTTTAACCAGAACATGAGTATTTTTTTTTATTAGTTATGAACAAACTACTCCCCTGGAAGAGGATCTAGCCCAGGAACCTATTCATATTGGTCCACTACTGATCAGATTAGTCTGCAAGTAACAGTTTCCTCTCCTGATATGTAAGTAATAACAAGAAATGTCCTGAAAGATATAAAATGGTTAAATCAAAATGGAAGTAAATACTCACCTAAAGATAAATTCATCAACTCCTGGACTAAAGCTTACAGAATCTAAAAGAATTCCCAAAACAGTAAGGGAAATGATTCCAGACATTCCAACCCATTCAGCTAAAGAGAAGAAAAACAAATACATTAAAACCTATTTAATTTATTGTAGGTGACAAACTGTATTTTAATTCATGTTACACATGCCCAATTAAAAATTAATTATTTTAAGTCTGCTTTTTGTGCTACTTTTTAGAAGTTTTATTTATACTATATTTTGAGAAAAAGACTAAAATAAACCTTAGCAATATAATTAAAAGAGAAACAATCCCTTTAATTTTTTTCCTATGTATTGCTTCCCACACTGGTAAATTCCTAAGTCAATTATTTCTCTTACGTTTTTAACTATACTAAAAATTCACAGACTAGTTTGTTTACTGTCTTGAACCAGAGTTATAAATGGTATTACCCTAGAGAGGAATGCATGACTTACGAGGTGAGACTGGGGGAACTGAGTTTACTTAGTCTGCAGAGGGGTTGATTGAATGAGGGGAAATTTGCTAGCAGTCTTCAATACCTGAAGAGGGGTTCCAAAGACTATGGAATAAGGCTTTTCTCAGTGGTGGCAGATGACAAAACAAGGATTACTCGTTTCATATTGCAGTAGGGGAGGTCTAAGTTATATATTAGGAAAAACATTTTCACTACAGGGTGGTGAAACACTTGAATGGGTTACCAAGGGAGGTAGGGGAATCTCCATTCTTAGAGGTTTTAAGGTGCAGCTTGACAAAGCCCTGGCTGCAATGGTTTAGTTGGAGTTGGTCCTGCTTTGAGCAGGGGGGTTAGATGACCGCCTGAGGTCTCTTCCAACTCAAATCTTCTATGATTCTAAGAAATTAAGAGCATTTATTTAATTACACTGATTGAGCTATTAAGGGATATATTACATTTTCATTTTCCACTTGTATAACAGATTTTTTTCTCTCCCCTATTCTAATTTTTCAGCAAAAGAATATCAATTTAAAAAGTATTTAACTGTAATCAGTATAGTCAGAAAAAGGGATGGACTCCCTTTTGGTTTAAATTTTCAGTCAAATTATGCTCAAATCAAGACAGCACATCTGACCTTCTGGGAACTTTCTTTTTCTATAGGAAGCTACATAACAGCCCATCAGCACTATTATCCATATGCTTATCGAAATCCATGAGAACAGTAACTTCCAAGTACTTCAGCAGACCTACTGACATCACCTCAAAGAACTTAGAAGTAAATAACCCACCAATAGCTCTTGTGGTCCACACACAAAATGAAATAAAAATATTTCTGCTGCAGAGTCACAGGAGACAGCTAGATAATACAGAAGGTGGCCAATCAGGATTAAAAAAACAAACAAACCTTCTCTCACCACTTACTCATTTCTGAGAGTTTACCTTCAGTGTAGTGCTAACTCAGGCTATAACTCAATTGTTGCTCCTCACCTGTCTAGCTTGTGCATGTACAAAAGTCTCTAGCTCAAATTAAGTGATGCTTTAATCTCATGCTATGTGGTCCACCAAGGTGTGAAACTGGAGTTCTAATGATGCTTCAGCTCTTAATTCAGAATGGACTCAGCTTCTCTGTGTTTAAATCCAACCAATCTCTGATGCTAATGTATTTGTTTTGTAGCAAAACTTCTCTCACTCAAGATACTATATTACTTTGAGGAGAAAGGAAGATTGCTCACCTTGGTGCAGTATCTGATGTTCTCTGAGACGTATGTACCTGTGACTGTTCCGCTCTGGCATTGGCTTGCCCCAGAGCCTCTTGATCGGGGAGCAATGAGTCGGGGAGCCGCGCATGCACGGTAGGTAGCTAGTGGTGGTTAGAACGCACCAAACTGTCGCTGCACGGCTCATCCCCATCTGTTCCTTCTCTACCATGGAGAAAAAAAATTCTGAAGTAGACGGGGGGAGGGTAATGGAGCAGTCACAGGGACATACAGCTCGAAGAACATCAGCTACTGCACCAAGGTTATCAACCTTCCTTTCCTCTTTGAGAACGTCCCCATGAGTGCTCCAATCAGGTGAGTATTTAGTGGGTTTTTTTGCCAAGGATGGTGGGACTTCAGAACATTACCAGTAACTGAGGCTAATACCGAAGATCCAAATCTGTAGTCCATTTGGGGCATATCAGCTAAGGCACAATGTTTAATCAATGTATTTTCTGAGCACCAGGTTGCGGCTCTACAGATGTCTGGGACTGGTATATTATGAAGAAATGCTATCAAAGAGAACATGGCTCTTGTGGAGTGGGCTACAATTCTTTATTGAGAAACAGAGCCTTCCATTGGTAGCATAGATGTATGCAGCCCAATATTCATTTGGAAAGTCTTTGTGCTGGTATTAGCTCACCTTTTGAACAGTCTGTTATAGATACAAATAGTCTTGTGGATTTACAAAATTTCTTTGTTCTTTGCAGATAGAAGAAAAGTGCCCTGCGAGCATCCAGGGTATGCCATCTGGCTTCTTTGCAGTTCTTGTGAGGCATTGGGTAAAAGGTAGGCAAATGTACGGTTTGATTTAAATGGAAATGTGATGAAACCTTTGGGATAATCCTAGGGTGCAGTCTTATAGTCACTGATTGCTCCTGAAATGTAGTATAAGGTGGGTTTGCCATTATTGCTTTAAGCTCAGCCACTCTCCTAGCAGAAGTGATGGTGACTAGGAATGCAACCTTCATGGAGAGGTGAAGGAGGGAACAAGTAGCTAGAGGCTCAAATGGTGCACTGGTCAATGTATTGAGCACTAGGGCAATATCCCATGATGGAGTGGGCTCCTTTATCTCCAGATAAAGGTTTTGAAAGCCCGAAAGGAAGTCTTTTGTAATGGGGTATGAAAAGAGGGACAGGTAGTTGTCATCCCGATGGAAGTTGCTAATCGTCACAAGATGTATTTTAATGGATGTGGTAGAAAGGCCACTGGTCTTTAAACGTAGCAAATATTCTAACATATGAGCGAGAGGTAGCTTGAATGGACCTAGATGTTTATTGGTAGCCCATATCGCAAACCTTTTCTATTTTACAGATAGGATTTTGTGTGTGGCTGGTTTCCTGCTATTTAAGAGTACATCCTTTATGTTATCACAGCACAGAGATTCTACATCTCTGAACCAAGAAGGAGCCATGCCATTAGGTGTAATTTGGCAAAGTCTGGATATTGGTGCTTGTTGTTGTTTTGAGGAAGAAGACTGTGTGTGATCAGAAGACTTCTTGGTTGGGCAACTGACATTCTTAGTAGGTAAGGGTACCATGATTGACATGGCTACTCCGGAGCTATTAGAATTACATGAGCTCAGTTGTGCTTTATTTTGTTTATCACCTTGGACAGGATAGGAAAGGAGGGAAAGGCATAAAGGCATGGACTGTACCAGTTCCTTGTGAAGGCGTCTCCTAAGGATTCATATTCCTGACCTCCCCTAGAGCAGCAGAGGCTGCATTGATGGTTCTTGGCTGTAGCAAAGAGGTATCTCTCTGGTGTGCCCCAGTCCCGAAAGATGCCAAGTAATATCATGCTGTTGAGGCACCATTTGTGCTTGTCATTGAACGTCCTGCTTAGCGTGTCTGCAACTGTGTTGAGACGACCTGGTAGGTGGGTAGCCAAAATTGTGTTTTGATAGGAAATGCACCAATTCCATAGTTATATAGGTTCCACACATTAGGAGAGGGATCAGGCTCCTCCTTGCCTGTTATATAATACATACAAGTGACGTTGTCTGTATTTGCACTGCTTTGTTTCGAATGAGGAAAAGAAAATGTAAACATGCATTTCGTAAGCTCTGAGCAATAGGAGATTGATATCAAGTCAAGACTTGTGTCTCATCCAGAGGCCCTGGATTTTATGGTCTGACGTATGTGCTCCCCATCCCATAAGCGATGCATCCATGGTGATGGCTATATTTAGTGTGGTAGTCTCGAGTGGAACTCGCATTAGGAGGTTGGTTGGGTTTTGCTACCACAACAGTGTGTCTAGAATGCGAGGAGGAACTGTGAGGGTTTTTTTTGTTAGTGAGTGTTTGCGAGGGTTGTGCACTCATCTCAGCCAGTTCTGCAGCAGTCCCATGTAGTCTGGCATGGCTGACTATGAAGATAGTGACAGACATGTGTCTCAGGAGTTGGAGGCATGCCAGGGCATTGGTGACATGAGATAGTCTTACTTCTTCTATGAGATTTTGAATGTTTTGAAACCTGTGTGTGAAGAGATGCCCGGGAGGTGGTGGAGCCTATTTGAGCTCTGATGAATTCCAGAGTCTATGACAAAGTCAGTCTGGAGTTTTCAAGATTCATGAGGAAGCCTGGATTTTGCAACTGGGTGACCATTGCCTGAGTGTTGACTATGGCTTCGTTTGTCAATCAGCTTTTAAATAGACAGTCATCAAGGTAAGGGTATATTATTATCAATGAGTGACATAGATGTGCCACGATGACTGTGAGTATCTTTGGAAGTACTTGTGGGGCTGTGGCGAGGCCAAATGGTAGGGCTGAATATTGGAAGTATCTTTTGCCAAGTGTGAATTGAAGAAATCTTCTGTGTGCTAGGTGAATTGTTAGGTGGAAATAAGCATCTTTCAGGTTAAGAGAAGAGAACCAGTCATTGTGATTGAGTGCAGGTATTATCGTTGATAGTGTCACCATCGTGAACCTCTTGGTGAGTACATATTTGTTTAGACATCTGAGGTCTAGGATTGGTCTCCAACCTCCATTCTTCTGGATTAGGAAATAGTTGGAATAGAACCCTCTTCTCTGGAATTGAGGCAGGACCTCTTCTATAGCTCCCATCCCGAGCAGATGTGAGAACTCAAGTTCCAGGAGTTGTACATGAAGGGGGCCCCTGAGGAGGGACGGGACTGGGATAGGTGGGTGGGGAGGAGGGATGGATTTGAAAGGAATCACATAACCATTGTCTATGATGTCTAAGGCCCATCTGTCAGTGGTAATAGAGGCCCATATATTGAAAAAAGGTCTTAAGTCAGTGACCAAAAGTTGTAGATTTGTCTGCTGTGAGGATGGTTCTCAAACCCTCGACCTGACCTTCAAAATGACTGTTTTGGTTGAGAGGGTTGTGGTAAGATTGGTTGAAAGATTGCCTCCTTCTCCGGGATCGATGTTGTTGTTGTGGACATTGCCAAAATGATTTGAAGAGCTGTTGCTGCCTCGACGATAGGTAATCGTTAAGCTGGTAGGGTTGGAACCTGCATTTCTTGAAGCATGGAGTGTAGATCCTTAGAGTTCTCAGAGTTGCTCTGGAGTCCTTCACTGAGTGAAGGGTCTCATCTGTCTTCTTCAGAAAGAGTTTGTCTTTTTCAAAGGGTAAGTCCTCCACCTTTGTTTGCAGGTCTTTTGGGATCTTGGATGCCTGCAGCCAGGATGCTCTCCTCATTGTTATAGCTGATGCTGTTTATCGGGCTGCCACATCTGCCACATCTAAAGCAGCCGGTAAAGAGGTGCAAGCAATTAAGTTGGCCTTCGTCTGTCAAGGACTTCAGAAGATTTTGCTTGTCCATCTGTAAGTATTTATTCAATTCCTGAATTTTATCGTAATTATCGTGGTTATAATTGGATAGAAGAGCAGTGTAATTAGCTATGTGGAGTTGTAATGTGGCAGATGAATAGACTTTGTAGCCAAGTAGGTCTTTTTTTTTTTTATTGTCTTTATCATTTGGGATGGATTTCAGGGTGTGGTGTTTATTCCTGTGGTGGACTGCATCGACCATCAATGAGTTAGGTGGTGGGTGTGTCAACAGAAAGTTCATGCCTTTGGCTGGAACATAACATTTTCTGTCAGCCCTCTTACAAGTAGGAGGGACAGATGACAGCATTTGCCAAATGACCTCTGCAGGCTAAAAGACAGCTCCGTTGAGCAGGAGCGCTATTTTCATGTTTTGAAGAGGACGAAGCACGCATTATAGTTTATGTTGTGCCTTGAACTTCTTGGAGTGAGATATCCTGCAATATGGTGACTCTATGGAAGAGATCTTGAAATTGTTTAGGGTCATCGAAAACCAGAGGCGAACCTGGGGTAACCACTTCATTCAGGGACGATGAGGAATTGCATTGCAGTGGGATATCCTCGAGTATTTCACCTTCTGATGCTTCCTCCAGGTCACTAACATGTGAAGTAGAAGGAATATGTGGATTTGATTCCTTAGTGGTGCCAATGTCCCTTCATAGTTGTGTTTGGTGGTTGAAAGAGTGGTGTCGAATAGACCTTTCAGCGAGTGCTTTCATCAGTCAAATCCATTCTTTCATCATCTTTTCCATGTGAGCCAGAGATCTTATTGATGCAATGGAGACTGCTCTATCCGGGGACAAAAAGGTCAGCTAAAAGGATGTGTGAGAGTAACGGTCATCCAACCTAAAGTAGGATGCTAGAACAGGAGATAGTGACCTATGAATGGAAGGAAAGAGGTTGGTGCCAAAGAGAGGGGATCGAAAATGTGTGTCAGTCGCTCTGCGATATCTCAGGGGGCAAACATGATTTGTCAGCTCCAGGAGATGGTGATACCAAGGGTTTATTTGTTGGAGCTGTGTGCTTTGGTGATGGTACTGATGGTGGTGCCAAAGGAGCAGGCATGTACACCTGTATTGTTTTCGTAGTTGGTTTTATGGGTGAGGAGGAGACTGTCCTGGTTGTAGAATTAAGAGCTGGTGCCGATTTACTCAGTGCCATGTGACTCAGTGCCAATTTGCTTGCTTTAGGCTTGTTTGGTGCCATATTAGATAGTGCTGACTTAGGCTGTGCCAATGATTTATCTGCGCGGTTGATACTGTCAGAAGTGGATGATGTGGTCATGTCCAATAATTCAGGAGCTCGCTTTCTTTTATGCTAGTCTCCATGCTTTGGTGAAGGCTCTCTTCCTCTTTTATGAGATGAGATATGAGAGCTAATAAATGCTTCTTCCAACCACTGTTCCCCCTAAGCTGTGCACATGTGCACGCACACACAGGTCATGAAACCTGCGCACACAAAAAAATAAAATGTGCACAAAAAAATTCAATAGTGCTAATATTAGTGCTCACAAAGAAATGTTTTTGCGCACACAAAGAAATTGCTTGAGCACACAGCCTACAAGTAATTAGAGGGAACATTGCTTCCAAATGTGCTGAGGTCCCGCAGGAGGCTGAAAAAATTTCTCCATAAAGAGAAGCTTCAGATTTAGTTCTCCATTGCAGCAAGTTCTCACTTTAAGCTTAGAGCAATAAGGGCACTTAGCTGTAATGTGACCCTGTCCTTAGCACTTTATGCAGAAAGAATGCCCATCAAGTATGGGCATTGTGTCTTTGCAGCTCTCACAATGTTTGAAGCCCAGTGATCCAGGCATAATGGTGAAGATCATGAAATGCCATCAATATTACTCCTTTTTTTTTTTTATCTTTCTTGTTTGGAAAGGGAAGTTTAAGTAAAATATGGGGGAAAAGAGTTTTGACATGGCTAAATAATCCTTTTTTTTTTTTTCCTTAATGAGCTTTCCTAGATAAAGGACTGCTGCCGAGCTCTGTCTCAGGCCAGGGGTGGTTGAGAAGGAACTGAGGGGGATGAGCTGTGTGGTGATGGTCTGGCACCCACTAATCGCCACTAGTTGCCTACTGCGTACGCATGGCTCCCTGACTCACTGCTGCCTTAAGTCTTCGATCAGAAGTGCTTGGGCAAACCAACACCTGAGTGGAGCACTCATGGGGACATTCTCAAAGAAGAACAAGAATTCTGTTTCATTAAAAATTTCAGTATTTGGTTTTGTTCTGCTTACAGACAAAACAGAAAACTTAAAAAAAAAAAAAAAAAAAAATCACAGAAAGACCTCCCAACCAGAATAGTCAATAATCCAGTACATAGAACTAGGAAAATTGGAAATTCAGGTGCAAGCCCCTCTTCTTCCTCATTCAGAGGAGGGACATGGACCTCTAACTCTCACCTTCCAGCTAAGACTATTTGTTGCATATACATGCCTCTCTCTCTCTCTCTTCCACCTGCCACATCCCATCTTTCTCCACCCACAACCAGAAATTAATCTAAACTGTAATCTAAACTGATATATTCCTGAAACAGGTTTCATTTTGATGCATCATAATTTTTTGACGAGAAAACATTTAGTTGAAAAGTCCTGACCAGCTCTAGATAACTCAGCCTAATGCTGCAGTAAAGATAAAACCTGAGATTGTAATTACCAGATAATGAAGCAGAACCTGCATACCAAAAACAGGTTTGCAAATTTATTCAAACAGGTTTAAGTGATACAGGCAAAATCCTGAGGACATTCCATATCATTACTGCGGACAATGTTGGCCTTATTCACAATGAACCTGGTATTACCCTCCCAAAATTTCAGACAGTGGTGGATCAGGGGCCACAGGGCCCCTGGCCCTCCCCACCAGTGCCCCCCCCCACCACTGCAGGGCCGCCTGTCTTGCTAGCAGGCCAGTGCTGTGGGGGCAGCTGGGGCGAGAGGACAGCCACAGCCTGGTTGGTCAGTCCTGAGGGGAGGGGTGGCTGACTGCTGTGCACTGCACTAGAGCCCATACTGCACTCATGGCAGTCAGCCCTGCCACCGCTACCCCCAGCCAACCGGCCAGGCCATGGCTGGCCCAGTCCACCCCATCCCAAGTGCAAAGTGGCCGACACAGGGGCAGGTAAGAATGGGATAGCTCAGGCTGTGGGCTGACTCACCCTACCCCTGGTGGTGGATCAGCTGACCCATAAGCAGGGCAGGACCTTAGAGCCCAGCCTCAGGCCAGCCTGCCTTGCTCCCCTTCTCGGTGCCAGGCTGCCAGGTAGGGCAGAGGGGCCCCCACATTGTGGTGGGCTCCTGGGCACAGGCCCTGTTCGCCCATGTGGTAATCCAGCCCTGATCTCAGACACAAGAAATATGAGCCATTCCTACATAGAGCTATTCAAGAACGACTTAAGACTACGCAGAATTGAGTAAGGAGTCTCGACTAGACAACGTCAGCTATTTATCCTTCCTCTAACAGGTAACTGCAAAGCCTAGCAGCTCAGCTCTCTCACTCACCCAATTCACACAAAGATTTTATAAAGTGCTAAGGGAAGTTCTCACTATCACCTTCATCAAAGCAGACAATTTGGTCATATACAGAATGATACATAGACAAAAAAAAGTTAAGGAACGTTTCATTATCGCCATAGTATAACTTTTTTTAGAAGAAAAACACGAAAAAATTAATTTCCATCACAATACTCCAATACAGCAACAAAAATTTTAAACACAAAAAAATACATATGAATTAGCTGCAGTTAACTCAAGCAATTAAAACAAATTAACAAAAATTAACTACACTGTTCAACAACAGAATACCTATTAAGATTTATAAACATTTTTGGGTATTCTCCATATTTTCAAACATATTGATTTCAATTACAATGCAATACAAAGTGTACAGTGTTCACTTCATATTGTTTCTATTACGAATATCTGCACTATAAAAAAGAAATAGTATTTTTAAGCACACATCATATAAGTACTGCACTGCAGTCTGTTTATTGTGATATTGTAACTTACACATGTAGTTTTTTGTTATGTAACTGCACTCAAAAACAGAACAATGTACAACTTTAGAGCCTGAAATTCCCCTCAGTCCTATTTTCTTTTCTGCTAACCATTAAGACAAACTCTATTTATTTACATCTAAAGGAGAGAATACCTCTTTCTTATTTATATCATCCCCTGAAAGTGAGAAAAGACATTTGCATGGTATTGTTGTAATCAGTGTTAAAGGGTATTTATGTGCCAGATATACTGAACATTTGTATCCCACCTTCTTGTTTCAGTCAGCATTCCAGAGAACATGCTTCCATGATGATGACACTCACTAAAAAAAAAAAAAAAAAAAAAAAAAAGTGTAAAATTAAATTTGTGGCTCAACTCCTTGAGAGAAAATTGCATGTCCCCTGCTCTACGGTTTTACCTGTATTCTGCCATATGTTGCTTTTTATAGATGTCTCAGATGACAACCCAGCATATGTTGTTCAATTTAAGAACACTTGCACTGCAGATTTGACCAAAATGTATGCAAAGCACTAACAGGAGCGCTTCTACAGCTAGCTACAGCAGTCAAGAGAAGGTTTAAGAACCTGAAATGCCTTCCAAAAACTGAAACGAACAGGTGTGGCACATGCTCTCAGAAGTCTTAAAAGAGCAATACCCTGATCAAAAAATGATAGAATCCAAACCACCAAAGATCAAAAATCAACCTGTGCTGGTCGCTTCTGATTCAGATGATGAAAATAAATGTGGGTTGGTTCACAGTGCTTCAGATGGTTTTTGAACAGAACCCATCATTGTATGGAAGAATGTCCTCTTGAATGATGGTAGAAGCATGAAGGGGAATACAAACGTTTAGCATACCTGGCACATACACATCTTGCAATGCAGGCTACAACAGTGCTATGCAAACACCAGTTTTCATTTTCAGGCTACACTGCATATGAGAAGTGGACAGCATTATCTCCTTTTAATGTAAATAAATTTGTCTTAGCAACTGGAAGAATAAGAAGTAGGACTGAGTGGACATTCAGGCTTTAAATTAGGGCTTAACTAAACCCAGACACCAGGTTGCTGTGGCAACTGGGGTTTGTAGCCTGGCTCCTAGCTCCACTGCAGAAATGCAGCAGACGAGCGTGCCCTGTTGACCATAAATAAAACTACTGGCGCCTAGCTGGGAGCCAATTTTTTCGAGCCCAGACCTAAATTTAACATAGTTTTGTTTTCAAGTGCACGCATGCAATAAAAAAGTCTACCTTTGTAAATTGCACTTTCCCAATAACATGAGGAACCAAAAAACAATGTTTCTTTTGTTTATTTCAGTGCAAATATTTATAATAAATATGAAGTGAGCACTATACATTTGCATTGTGTGATGTAATAGAAATTGATAAATTTGAAAATGTAGGCAACATCCAAATATATTTAAATAACCAGTATTCTATTATTGTTTAAGTGTGATTAACAGTGCAATTAATTGAAACTATTTTTTAATCTCATGATTAATTTATTTATTTAAATTGTTTGTCGGCCCTAAAAAAGACAATCTAGATGCTCTTAAAAGTCTGATCAGTGACAGATTCCTGATCCTGTTCAGGTACAAATAATCTTCCCTCTTACTTAAAATTATTTATCACTACCCCTGTAATACAATAAGAATTGGTTGCTCACCTGTAGTAAACTCTGTTCTTTGAGATGAGTGTCCTGTGATACCCCACCTTAGGTGTGGCGGCATCCCAGCACTGAACAATGGAGTCTTGCTGGTAGTGAGTTCGCGGTGGCGCCTGAGCAGAAAGGTGTCTCATGGCTGCCTCAGCACGAGCACACCCCGCTCTTGCCAGTTCCTCTTTAACTGTGTCAGTACCTGAAAAACAATAATAAAGAGAGACAAGGGGAGGAGGTAGGGTGGTGGAGCATCACAGGGCACACATCCTGAAGAACAGAGTTTACTACAGGTGAGCAACCAACTCTTCTTTGAGTGATGCTCTGTGATGCTGCACCTTAGGTGACTAAGTAGCAGTTGTTCTGAGAGGCAGTGGCCTGTCTTCCAGTGACGACAGTATCTGTCTTCCCGTGGTAGCATTGTTTGCTGCAGCTATGTCAAGTGCATAGTGAGTTGTGAAGATATACCATGTGGACCAGGTGACTGCCTTGCAAAAGTCTCCTATGCATACATGTCTCAAAAAGGCCGTGGTTGATGCCATGGCTCTGGTGGAATGTGCACGGACGCCTTGTGGAATATGATGACCACTGAGATCATAGGACATGTAAATACATTCCTTTACCCAGTTAGATAATCTTTAGTTGGATATTGATGACCCTTTTTGTCATTCTGCAAATTATAAAAATAGTGTTTGATCTTCTGAATTGTTTAGTCCTGTCCAGATAAAAGGCGAGTGATCTCTTAACATCTAGGGTGTGTAGAGAGGCCTCTTGAGGAGTGTTATGCTGTCTTGGGTAAAAAGTGGATAAATGAATACCTTGATTTATGTGAAACTCAAAGATCATCTTAGGTAAGAATTTTGGGTCTGGGCGTAAGGAGACTTTGTCCCTATGAAAAATGGTATAAGGAGGATCGCATCTCAGTGCATTTCTCTCTCCAACTCTTCTGGCTGATGTAATTGCTACCAAAAATGCCACTTTGATCAAGAGGTGATGCAAGGAACAGGTCACCAGAGGCTCAAATGGCCAATTAGTTAACGCATGAAGCACTGTGTTGAGATTCCAAGGGATCACAGTAGGTTGAATTGGCGGGTAAAGTTTTTGAAGTCCAACTAGGAATCTTTTGACTGTTGTGTCTAGATAAGGAAGAGTCTTCTAGGTGATTGTGGAAACCTGAGATTGCTCACAAGTGAACTTGGATAGAACTGTTGGAGAGTGAAGTTTTTTAAAACACATAAAATAATCTAGAATGTGAGGAACAGATGCGTGATTAGGAGTGACCTCATTACTGGCACACCAATGGGAAGAACGTGTCCACTTTTGGATGTATGATTTTCTGGTTGTTGGTTTTCTGCTGTTTCATAGAACATGTTGTACCTCTTCTGGGCATGTGGTGTCTGTGAGATAGAACCAACTAGGACCACACTGTGACGTGGAGTCTTTGGGTGTCCAGGTCTTGGCACTTGATGTTGGATTGATATAGAAGACCTTTGGTTTGGGGAAGTCAAATTGGTTTGCATGCCAACAAATCGAGAAGTTGTGGAAACCAAATGTGTCTGAGTCAGGCTGGTGCTATTAGTATCATAGTGGCCCCATCCACTCTGAGTTTCTGTATTACTCTGTTTATCAGTGGTGTTGGTGGAAACGCATATAGAAGATCATGTGACCAGTCTATGAAAAAAGCATCGCCAAGGGATTGTACATCGCTTCTGTCCCTCGACCAGAATTGAGTGCATTTCTTGTTTTGAGATGTAGCAAGAAGATCTATTGCTAGAAGACCCCATTTGCGAAAGATATTTCAAAGTACCTTGTTGTTGAGTTGCCATTCGTGGGCTACAGGAAAATTTCTGCTTAATGCATCCGCAGTGGTGTTTTGAGTTCCTGGTACATAGGTGGCCATTATGTGGATCGCATTTGGATGCACCAGTTCCAGAGTTTGACAGATTCTGTGCATAGGGAGGGGGATCTTGCTCCTCCCTGATGGTATATGTAATATACACAAGCTAGACTGTCTGTCAAGATTCTCACTAGATTTCCCTGAATCTTTGTCAGAAAATGTTGTCAAGTGTTTCTGTTGCTCTTGTTTTGAATATGTTTATGTGCAGAAAAGTCTCTGCCTTTGACCACTTCCCTTGTGCTGAGTGACTGTCTAGGTGGGCTCCCCATCGTGTGAGGGAGGCATTGGTTGTAATAACAACAGTTGGCTGAGGTTGCATGAAAGGTACTCCTTGGAGCAGGTTGGTTTGGTTTTGCCACCAATTTAGCAACTCTTTGACATCTATGGGAACTGTGAGTTCTTTGTTCAGGTTGTGCAAATGTGGTTTATAGACTCTTGCTAGTCAGGCTTGGAGAGCCCTCGTTCTTAGTATGGCATTTGGGACAACTGCTGTGCAAACCACCACAGGCCCTGAAAAGTTGTAACACAGTTCTTGCTGTTACCTTTGGTGCCATTTGAATGTGTTGTACCAGGTTTATGATGAGCTGAATTTGAGGTTGTGGCAAATATGCCCTGCTTGTTCTGGAGTCAAGAACAGTGCCTATGAACTCTATTGACTGCCTTGGTATGAGGTTTGACTTTTCCTTGTTTATTATCAGTCCTAGTTCTTTGAAAAGATTTAGTGTTGTGGAAATTGCCTGTAAACATTGGTGTTCAGACATTGATGTTATGAGACAGTCGTCTAAGTATGGATAAATCTTTATTCCTTGAGTGAGAAGGTGTGTAGTGACTACTGCGAGAAGTTTGGAGAAAACTCTCGGTGCTGTGGATAGGCCGAATAGGAGGACTTTGTATTGGTAACTTTGATTCTCGACAGTAAATCTTTAGAATCGCCTGTGGGAAGGAATGGATTGTCACATGAAAATAAAGTGTCTTTAAGGTCGAGGGCTGAAAACCAGTCCCCCTCCTGCAGCATAGGGATTATGCTATTTAGAGTTACCATTTTGAACTTTTCTCGTCTCACAAAAATTTATTTAGGGGCCTAAGATCTAAAATTGGCCTCTAACCCTCAGTTTTCTTCTCTATCACAAAATATCGTGAGTAGAACCTGGACTGCTCGAACATGGTAGGTACAGGCTCAATGGCCCCTAGATGGAGAAGATGTTGTATTTCCTCCCTAAGGATCTGTATGTGAGAGGGGTCCCTAAAGAGGGACCGGGGTGAGGTGATATGGAGGGGGGTGTAAGACTGGAATTGAATACCCAAAATTTATGATTTCAAGAATCCATTTATCTGTTCTAACGGCCCATTGATTATAATAATTTGAAAGATGAAAATCAACATTTACATCAGTAGTGAGAGTATGCTGACAGGTGGAAAGGATTTTTCAGACCCTAAACCACCCCGTCAAAATTGTGTTTTGGGGGGTGGGGCTTGTTGGTTTATAGTGGATTGCAGAGTTTGTTTACGCTTATATGCTCTCTGTTTATTTCTTGGGTGTTGATCATATTGTTTATGATGGAAATTGGGAGGATTGTAAGTATAATAGCGGCATTAATAAGGTGCAGCGTGGTTTTGTCTCGTTTTAAAATATGGGGCAAATATGCCCAGAGTGTGCAGAGTAGCCTGGGAGTCCTTCACAGAGTGCAGTACCTCATCTGTCTTTTGGGAGAATACATGCATTTTCTCAAAAGGTAAGTCCTTTATTTTACTCTGCAGGCCCTTAGGAAGTGCTGCAGTGTGAAGCCAGGAGGCTCTGCAAACCACTGACGTAGCTGTCATCCTTGCAGCCATGTCCGCTGTGTCCAAGGAGGTTTGAAGAAAAGTTCATGCCTCAGACTGGCCCTCAGTAAGTAATGATCTATAGAGGTCTTTTTTATGATCTGCTATCTCAGAGGTAAGTACTGATAATTTCTCAAATATATTATGATTACAGTTGGATAGCAAAGCCAAGTAATTAGCTATTCTCATTAATAAAGTAAACACTAAAACTTTCTTTCCTATAAGGTCCATATGCTTCCAATTTTTGTCTGATGGCATGGGTTTGAAATTAGGTTGCTTGTTCCTTTGATTTGCTGCTTCTACTACCAATGAATTGGAGCACAGGTGAGTAAAAAGAAATTCCATATCTTTAGGAGGAATATATCTTCTATCTGTGCGCTTGTTAGTTGGAGGGATGGACACCAGAGTCAGCCAGACAATATTGGCAAGTTCCATAAAAGCTTCATTGATGGCAACAGCTATCTTAGATGAGGCCGTACTGTGAAGGATTTTTAAGAGTTTATGTTGTGATTCAGTAACTTCTTCTAATGGGATTTCCAGGTCTTGAGCCACCCTTTTAAATAACTCATTAAATTGTTTGTGATCACCTGTTGTAGTAGAAGTCATGGGAACAATGTCAATTTCCAAAGGGATAGCCATATTAGTGTAGTCCAGCAAAAAAACAACAAGGAGTCGTGTGGCACTTTGAGACTAACATTTATTTTTCTCATGAGCTTTCGTGGGAGAAAATCCCACTTCCGCAGATGCTTTGAAGATGGGCATCTGAGGAAGTGGGATTTTCTCCCATGAAAGCTCATGCGAAAAATAAATCTATTAGTCTCAAAGTGCCACATGACTCCTTGTTGTTTTTTTGATGGAAAGAATGGGTCCGTCTTGAGCGTGTGAAGGGTCCCGAGCTAATTGATGAGAGTTCTTATTGTAGTGACTGATTGTCCTTTCACAGAGAGGTAGGATGAACTATTATGGATCTCAGCAGGAGACCTGCCTCTGCTCTCGAGCAATTACTGCTTCTTGTTTCCTGTCTTTCCACAGCAGGGGGAAAAGGACTCCCATCCTGTCCGCATGTGGAGTGTTTACTTCTCAAGTCACAGCATGAACGTGTATAATGTCAAGGATGCCTATGTCTATAACAATCATCTAGCGTATAAGATCTGTGATGATGAAATGCTTGGCACGGCGACCAGTGTCTGGAGGAGAATCGTGAGTGCGAATGTGTGCTATGAGGGTGATAAGAATAACTGTAAGCCTGCAGTACTGGCGGCCAGTCGGGAGGGTGCCTCCTACTGGCGGTGAAGGGGAGTTAGCCGGTGTGGCGCCCCTCCCGGCAGCCAACAGAATGTCTCGGGCACGACCCCTTGGGTGGGTCAGGCCAATTTCCAGTTGAAGACCCAGCCCCCAGGCAGGGCAGGCAAGCACAAAGTCTGGAGCCCCAGCCCCCAGGCGGGGCGGGCAAGGACAAAGTCTGGAGCCCCGGCCCCCAGGCGGGGCGGGCAAGCACCCAGTCTGGAGCCCCGGCCCCCAGGCGGGGCGGGCAAACACAAAGTCTGGTAGTCAGGGACGGGTTAATGCTTCCTTTGCCAGGAAACAGGGGGAGGAGTTGAGGAGGAAGATACGGGCCCACCCGCTCCACTGCGTCTCAGCCCAGGGCCCTATACAGGGGCAGGGTGGCCTACCACAGGGTCAGCGGGGCAGCCTCCGAAACATGCTGCCCTGGGAACACGGCCCACCAACCTGCCCTCCCTGGGCTACTTTCCAACCCCTGTCCTGTCCACCCACCCTGGGTGCCTATCTCCACAGGGGGTAGCCATCTTCAGGGTCTCCCTCATAGCAGGCCTGTGGGACCCCAGTGAAACCCTTGGTATCCATGGGCGGCAGGTCTGGATACTCCATCGGTTCCTCTGCAAGGGGCAGCTCCTCAAGGTCCTGGAGCCCATACGGGGCGGGCATCTCCTTAGCCGAGGGTAGCTTCTCCAGGTCGCAGGGGCCTGAGGCAGTGGGCAGCTCCTCTTCTATGGAGGGCAGCTCCTCTAGGTCACAGGCCTGGAAAGGAGTCAGGCCTTCCACTTCCCTGCGTCCCCGGGTCGCCCCCCGAGTGGAGAGGCTGAGACGGGGCCCGACGGCCCTTTAAGTGCCTACCCCAGTCGGCTGCCTCTGGGCCCCCTTCCCAGTCCCTTGGTCTGGGGAGGCTGGGCAGGCAGTAGCGCTGGGCGCCCCTCGAGCCAGGGCCTGGCTGGTGGGCCTGGTCCTGGCCTAGCCTGGCTTGCTCCCTCCGTGCCGGCATGTCCTTCCCCCTCTGGAGCTCAGGCCTAACTGAGCTCCTCGCCTGAGTTCTTATACCACACCTTCCTGCTCTGGCCACGCCCTTCCGCCTCTGGGGCTGAGTCCTTGCTGTTCCCTGGCCTGGCCAGCGGGGGCGTTTGGGGTGTTCCTCCAGCCCGGACTTGGAGGCAGGCCACAGTGCCCGTCTACAATAACGAGATGAAGAGCAAACACTAAGTGACCTGGACCTGTAAGAGTCATAGTAGGGTGATGAAACATGATGATGCTTATGAGACCTTTTCTTAGGAGGAAGACAGGATTGACCATTTTCCTGTACTACTGGATTCATCTGAGGCAGCTGCTGTGGTTGTGTGTGTATTGATGCCAAGGTAGCTGATGCGAATATTTGGTTTGGAGGAGTGACATTATCACCCATCAGTTCCAAGCTTTAAGTGCTTTCCAGGGTCACAGTGCCCAGAATGTGCTTGGTCCATACCTATCAGTGGAACTGATACCTGCTACTGCACCACTCTCAGTGCCGAGTTATTGTCTGTTGCTGAGTCTCGCTGTGCTGTGAGTTGCTCAGCATTAAGCTGTGCCAAAACATCAGGGTACACTGATTGCCTCATATGGTGAGGCTTATTACTGTCTCGGCTCCTTTTGGAAAGCCGAGCTTTATAAGAGTGTGAATCACCCAAGGACCCTGTACCCTCTGAGGTGTTTGTTTTGGAGTGTTTACTCTTTGGTAGTAGCCCTTTCTCAACTTTGGGTTTGCTTATCACAGCCTTTTGTTTGATCCTTATGGTGGTTTGAAGGTATTTCAGGTTGAGGTCAGAGAGATTTTTCCATTAAGTGAATTTTAAGTCAGAGCTCTCTACCTTTACAAGCTCTTGCACTTAAGTTGGAGCAGTTCTCACATTTTTGTGGGATATGAGATTCTCCAAGACAGCGAATACACTTTTTATGGCTGTCGGAGCCAAACATTGCCTCATTGCAGTTTTCGTATCGCTTAAAGCCGGGGGAGGGTGGCATACTACGTCACAGCTAAGTCAATTTACTATTGAATTAAGAAGGTATCTCTCACGTTGTATGTTTTGTTTGTTCAGTTGTTTCTCTTGTTGTCTTCTTTTTTTTTTTTAAGTGTATACCAAAAGGATAATGAGAACTAAAAGAGAAACAGAAAAAAAGTAAAAGTATGACTAAAATTAGTAACTTTTTTCTTTCAACAGGAACTGAGAAGCAGAGAGAAACGCCGTTGTCAGTCAGGGATGGTTAAAAAGGAACTGGCAAGAGCGGGGCACGTTTGCACTGAAACGTGCTGAGGCAGCCACGAGATACCTTTCTGCGCAGGAGCCTCCCTGAGTTCACTCACTGCTAGCAAGACTCTGTTGTTCAGTGCTGGGATGCTGCCGCATCTAAGGTGGAGCATCAAAGGACAGCACTCGAAGAAAAATTAAGATGTCCTAACTCTGTACATGGAAGGGATCATAAGCAGGGTAGCTGCAACAATATCTGTAGCAGGAATAGAAAGCAAAGGTAGTTATGAGGGTCTATCACTTCTCTGGTGGAATATCAGCCATTCCATACCAGTCCCTGGAGGACATGACACTACATAAAAATTCCAACACAGATATGAGTGAATAGTTTCTTTCTATGTCAAACATGACTGCACAGTTTTTAATTAAAAAAGATTTCCCTCTGACTTGCAAATACTATTTCTCCAGTGCACATAAGTTGCTAACCAGATGAAAGATTTATTTAAGCATAAATGACCGGTGAAAGATTATACGTTCTGGTCACCAATCAGGGTGGTTTTTATGTGCCTCAGCCATGATGCTAGTTAATTTACAATAAAACTATATTTGTAAATTGAAAGAGAAGAGGAGCTTGGCTGCAATAAGAAATGGTTAAAGAAGAGTAAGAAAATCCCACCCAAGTTTAGCTTAAGTCAGGGGTCAGCAACCCAGAAGAGCACAACAGCCACTCCTGCCTCCCTCCCCCCCACAACCGCATGAACCTGAGCCAGGCCAGCGGCTGCGCCGTGGCCCCTAATGCTTGCAGGGGGTGTGTAAGCAGTGGGTGCTCCTGCACTGCTCTGCCTACCCCCAGCCAGCCTCCCCTCCCAAGAGCAGTCAGCAGAGAGCTGCAGCTTGCAGGGGTGGGGCCCTGGAGCAGACCCTCCACAGAGTTCAAGCCGCTCCGACCTGGCCACCCTAGGGCTCAAGAAGCCCAATCCTGGGCCGCGGGGTGAAGCAGCCTCTGTTCAGCCCTGGGGTGGCTGAGTTGAAGTGGCCTGAACTCCATGGAGGTGTCATTACAGGGCCCCACCTCTGCAAGCTGCAGCTCTGTGTCAGCCGCTCTTGGGAGGGGCAGTTGGCTGGCGGTAGGCAGGGCAGTGCTGCTCCACCCCCCACAAAGTGAGGACAGAGGGAGCATGTGCCGCCTGCATACCCCCTGCCAGCGCTAGGGGCTACAGTGCGGCCTCTGGGCTGCTTCTGGCTCATATGGTTCTGCTGGGGGGGGTAACCCCGGTGCCCCAAAGTGGGGGCCTGCGCCAGCCAGGTGTCCCCAGAGCAGACCTGGCTCCCTGGAGGAGATTGCCAGGGAGCCAGAAGGGACAGGTGGCTCACTGAACCAGCATTGCTGATCCCCAGTTTAGGTGAAACAATTAACCAATGATAATACAACAGAGAGAAAAACTTAAATTTGAAAGTGAGGGTTACTCACCCTTGTGCAGTAAGTCATGGTTCTTTGAGATGTGTGTCCCCATGCTGTTTCACTCAAGGTGCATTAGTGCACTCGTCGTCCTTGATCTGACTTTTCAGCAGAGCCCATGGGACTGCATGCTCACCGCAGGCAGCTAGTGGCAGCTTTGGCACCTTTTTCAGTGCATGCACAGCCCCCACCATCAAGTTCCTTCTCTAGTGAGAAGCAACAGAGGCTTATATCATGCACATATACTCCAAAATACAGAGGAGGCGGACAGCTAAGTGGAGCAGTACAGGGATGTACATCCCAAATAACCTTGGCTACTGCACAAGGGTGAGCAACCCTCACTTCTTCTTCAAACAGTGTCCCCATGGTGCTCCACCCAAGGTGATTATGAAGCAGTTCCTCTAACTGCTGGGGGGATCTTCAGAGCTGTTGTGATGTACAACTCTTAAAACTGACAAATCAACAGCTGTGTCCAATTCTGATGCCTGTTCAATCACAGGCATGGAATCACGGAAACTGGAAGGGACCATGACAGGTCATCAAGTCCAGTTCCCTGAACTCATGGAAGGACCAATTACCCCTATTAAACCATCCCGGACAAGTGTTTGTCTAACCTACACTTAAAAGCGTCCAAGGTAGGAAATTCCAAAACCTGCCAAGGCAACTTACTCCAGTGTTTAATCACTCTGACAGTTAGTAATTTTTCTCTAATGTCTAGGCTCAACCTCCTTTGCTGCCCATTGCTTCTTGCCCTATCATCTGTGATTAAGGAGAATAATTTTTCTCCTTCTTCCTCATAACAACCCTTTAGTTATTTGAAAATTGTTATCATATCCCATCAGTCTCCTTTTTTTCTAGGCTAAACAAACCCAGCTCTTTCAATCTTCCCTCATAGGTCAAATGGCCCAGACCTCTAATCATTTTTGTTGTCCTTCTCTGGACTTCCTCCACTTTCTCCACATCCTTTTTGAAATAAGGCACCCAAAATGGGACATGGTACTCAAGTTAAGGCATAATCAGTGAAGAGCAGAGTGGAAAAATCACTTCTCACATCTTACTCACAATATTACTGTTTATACACCCCAGAATGGCATTTTCTTTTTTCGCAACACTATTACACTGCTGACTCATATTTAGCTAATGATCCACTATTATATCCAGATCCCTTACTGCAGTGCTCCTTCCTAGATAGTCATTGCCCATTTTGTATGTCTGCAATGGGTTGTTCAACCCTAAGTGGAGTACTTGGCGCTTATGTCTAGTGAATTTCATTCTATTTAACTCCAACCATTTCAGCACTTTGTCCAAATCATTTTGAATTGTGATCCTATCCTTGAAAGCACTCGCAACCCCTCCCAGCTTGGTGTTATCTGCAAACTGTATAAGTTTGCTCTATGCCATCATCTAAGTCATTGATAAAAATATTGAAAAAAACCGGACCCAGGACAGATCCCTGCGGCACCCCGCTCATTACTTCCTTCCAGCTTGAATAGGAACCATTGATAACTACCCTCTCGGAGCAGTTATCCAACCAGTTTTTCACCTATCTTACAGTAGCTCTATCTAGTTTGTACCTCCCCAATATCCTAATAAGAATGTGAGACCATATCAAATGCCTTTCTAAAGTCTAGATATATCACATCTCAGGAGCGTCACTATGCTGGGGCCAGCAGGGCATGGCCCCTGGATCTCTGGCCAGCAGTACAGCCAGAAGGGACCCTGTGAAAAGTGACAGAAACCATCTCCCTCTTCACGCCTCCTGAGGGAGAGGGCTCCTGCAGCATCTCATAAGCTGCTGGAACTGTCTTCAAGCTGCTGCCACTCAGAAACTGCTCCTGCCACTTGTGAAAAGCGGCACAGACCATCTCCAGCTTCGAGCCTCTTGCAGGAGACTCAAAGTTGGATCAGGCCCCTGCTACTGCTGGCAAGCGGCAGCGGCTGGATCAGGCCCTGGAACAGGATTGGGCCTATGCAGGGGCTTGTGGCCCAGGTCCCAATCCTCCACCAGTAACACGCCCGCCACATTAACCACTTCTCCACTATCCACAGGGCTCATTACCACATCATAGAAAGCTGGTTGGTTAGACATGATTTGTTCCCGACAAATCCATGCTGACTAGTCCTAAGCACCTTAGTCTCTTCTAGATGTTTGCAAAATCAAGTCCTTAATTATCTGTTCCATTATTTTTCCCGGTATAGAGGTTAAACTGAGTGGTCTGTAATTCCTTGGATTGCTCTTATTTCCCTTTTTTTTTTTTTTTTTTTTTGGTAGATGGCCATTATATTTGCTCTTTTTCCAGTCAACAGCATAATGTTTTATTAAAGTATTCGTTGAAGCCCATGTGGCAGCCTTGCAAAGGTCTAAGATTAGTACATTGTCCAGAAAGGCTGCTGATGTAGCAATGGATCTGGTAGTTCTGCTCCCAACTGTACGCAGATGTGGATACATGCAGAGAGCCATCTGGATAATCATTGGTTGGAGACTGCACTGCCTTTAGAACATTTGGCAATTGAAACAGGGAGTCTGGAGGACTTTCTGAGTGGCTTAGGCCTGTCAAGGTAAAATGTGATTGTTCATCTTACATCTAAGGAGTGTAAGGTAGCGTGCTGAGCATTAGTGTGAGGTTTTGAATAGAAACTGAGAAAATGTCTTGTCTGACTTATATGGAAAGCTGAAATTACCTTAGAGAGAAACTTTCGTTTTGGTCAGTGAGAGACTTTGACCTTGTGAAAGGCTGTGTTTGGTGGATGTGCCATGAGTTCACCGACACATCTTGCTGATGTTATAGCAATTATGAAAGCAACTTTCACTGACATATAGAAGAGAATGTGGCTGATGGTTCAAATGGAGGTTTAGTAATGGCTCTAAGTACTAAAGTAAGATATCATGATTTGTACAAGGTCTCATATTTGGATAAATATTTTGCATACCAGTCATAAATCTTTCCATTACTAGATGTGCAAACATGGACATGACCTGTAAAGGCTTGTGAAATGTGGATACAGTGTCTAGATGTACGTGGAGAGCATTAAGTGATAAGTTCATTTAACATCAGCAGGCAGTACAGGAATATTGAGATAGATGCTGCGGGAGGACTCATGTCTCGCCTGCACCAAACAGTGAACCTATGCCACTTTTGCAGGTAAGTTTTTTCTAGTAGCAGGTTTCCTGCTGTTTAGAAAGATACGCATAACTACGTGCAGGCACTGTAACTCTATGTTGTTGAACCATCCAGGAACCGTGCAGTAAGGTGTAGTCTATCTAGATAAGGATGTAATGTCTGATCTTTGTTCTGTGACAGGAGGTTTGGTACTGGTGGGAGGGCAATCGGCAGTTTTCTGGACATTTTCAAGAGGTAAGTGAACCAGGTTTGTTGTGGACACACTGGTGCTATCATTATAAGCTTGGCCTTGTCCTGTCTCTCTTTGTGTAGGGTTTTGGCAATCATCGGGATCAGAGGGGAGGAATAAAGAAGTCTCACTTGAGAAGGAATGCATCTCCCATGGAGTCTTTGTCAATCCCTTTCCTGGAGTAAAATCTTTTGCATTTTTTGTTTGTAGGGTCTGCAGACATGTTTATCGTGGGGTAATCCCACTACTGGAAGATTTGATGAAGGATTTTGCTGTGGAGTTCCCACTTGTGATTTTCTCCGAAACGTCTACTTAGAGTGTCAGCAGTAATAATTTCATTGCCAGGTGAGTATATCACTGATAGTTGGATGTTGTGAGAGATACACCAGTACCATAGCCACACTGCTTCTGCATAAAGGAAGTGAGAATGGGCACCACCTTGGCAGTTGGTATAACATACGCATGCCATATTGTCTGTCTGTATCTTTACCGTTTGTCTCGCTATGTGTGAAAGGAAATGACCAAATGCATTTTGAACCACATGCAACTCTAGGAGGTTTATATGAGGAGACTTCCCCTGTGTTAATTACTTGCCCTGGGTCGTGAGATTTTGAAGGCAAGCTCCCCTACCAAGGAGCAAGACATCTGTAATTAATAGGGAGTTTGAGGAGTGAAAGGTATGCCCTGAAGAAGGTTGTCAAGGCATTTCCACCATGTTAATGTTTTGGGTTTTTTTTATAATGTTTGGGATTGAGAGAAAGCAGTGAATCAAATGGTTTTGTGGTTTGTAGTCAACCACATTCATAGGGGTTGCATGGACAATCTTGTATTTTGGACCACCTAAATGGTTGCCGCAATATGCAGCAAAAGTTGAAGGCATGTGCATACTGGGAAAGTAGGACTGAGCTGGATTGTACGTACCAAGGTTTGTATGGTGTCGAATCTCTCCTGTGGCAGGTACAATTTGCCAGTGAGTATGTGTATGCAGGCACCTATGAAGTGGATTTTTTGGGCTGGGCACAGGATAGATTTTTTGTAGTTTATCATGAGGACAAGTGACTGGAATAGTTTTTCTGTCTTGCTGACTGCTTGACAAGCTGACTGGTAAGACTGCTTTTATCAGGCAATCACCTAAGTACGAAAAGGTTGACTCCCAATTTGCATAAATGTCCAGTGCCTGTGGCCATCAATTTTGAGAATACCCTTGGGGCAACGCAGAGGCCAAAAGGCAGAACTGTGGACTGGTAGTGTTTGTCTTGAAGTGTAGACCATAGGAATCTCCTGTGAGCGTGATGTATCAAACTATGAAAGTACACATTTTGGAGCTCAAGGGAAGCTAACCAGTCCCCTTGGTCCAATGCAGGAAGGATTGTGGAGAAAGAGTTACTGTTCTGAATTTTTGATTTCTGACGTGTTTGTTCAGCCATCTGAGATTAAGTATGGACCTCCAGCCCCCCGTTTTGTTCTGACTAAGGAAATAATGGGGTGCAGAACCCTTTGCCAATATATCTGTTTAGGACCTCCTCTATGGCTCCAATTTGTAGATTGTTTACTTCCTCACATAAAAGCTCACAAGAGGATCCCTGAAAAAGGACAAAGAAGGGATGTGGAATGTGGGTTTAAACATTAAAAGGGATTATATACCCATGGCTAATGACTTCTAACACACATTTGTCTGAGATTATGTTTCTCTATTGGTAAAAAAATAAAAAAAATGGGAGCAGTCTGTTGTTGAATAAATTAGAGTCCGTGACAATAACTTCCTGTATTATACCGGAGTGGTCGTGCAAACCATCAAACAACTGCTTAAAACTGTTGTTTTGTAGGGGTCACCTGAGAATTTGAAGACTGCTGGTCTGGCTGCTTTCATTGCTGCTGTTGTTGTCTGGGTCTCGCGTGAGAATTATCATATTTCCTACTGTGTTGAAATTGTAGGTATCCAGAATTGTATGACTGGTATCTAAAATTTCTTCTTGTTACAGGAATGTAAATGCCCAATGTTCAGCAGGTTGCCTGAGAAATAAGGGACCGTTACTTACCTATAACTTCTGTTCTTCGAGATGCACTGCTCACTTCCATTCCACTTTGGGTTTGTCTGCGCCAGCATGCTCAAACACTGGAGACTTTTTCCTAGCCCACTCTGTGGGACCAGTGGTGGAGCCCCCTGGAGTGGCACACACTCCACCCCAGTTAACTACCCCCGCTGGTCCAGCAGGTGCTCAGTCCCTTCTTTCCGCAACTCCAAAAGCGGGGACGGCGGGCGGGTGTGGAATGGAAGTGAGCGGCGCATCTCGAAGAACAGAAGTTACAGGTAAGTAACTGTCCCTTTTCTTCTTCGAGCAGCTGCTCACATACATTCCACCTTCGGTAGATTACAAGCCTTACATTGGATGGTGGGTGGAGTTAAGAAACACTGGACTGAAGTACAGCCCTGCTCACGGCTGCATCATCCCTAGCCTGTTGCACTATGGCGTACTGGGAGGTAAAGGTATGGACCTACGCCCACGTTGCTGCATGACAGATGTCCCGAACCGGGACTCCCGCCAGGAAGGCCGTTGATGCGGCTTGAGCCCTGGTCGAGTGGGCCCGCACGCCGCTGGGTAACAGGACATGTGCCACCTGGTAGCACGTTTTTATACAGGAAGCGATCCACGTCAAAATAATTTGAGCTGACACTGGATTCCCTTTTACCTGGTCCGCTACCGCCACAAAGAGTTGTGTAGTCTTTCTGAAGTCCTTTGAATGTAGAAGGCTAGAGCCCTCCTCACACTGAGTGTATGAGACCTTCTCTGCTCACTTGACAAGTGCGGTTTGGGGCAGAACGCTGGGAGGAATATGTCTTGATTGAGGTGGAAGTCAGAAACCACCTTCGGGAGGAATACCAGATGGGTTCTG
Organism: Podocnemis expansa; assembly: GCA_007922195.1. NCBI lineage: Eukaryota > Metazoa > Chordata > Testudines > Podocnemididae > Podocnemis > Podocnemis expansa. The sequence goes on from ML682025.1 coordinate 4,939,111, forward strand.
AATCGTACTTTATCCTTGAAAAACACGGTATACGGGGGCTCGGAAGAAAGGGCCTTCAACTTCGAGACTCTCCTTGCGGAGGTTATAGCTACCAAAAACGCTACCTTGCGTGACACCAACACCAATGGACTGGTGGCCAGCGGTTTGAATGGTGGCCCCGTCAACATCCGGAGGACCAAGTTCAGGTCCCATTGGGGAGGGGGTGGTCGAGTCAAGGGAAAGACCCGCTCCAGCTCTTTCAAGAACCTACTCATCACCGGGTAGGAGAAAATAGATCGACCTGCCACGGGCACGTGGGCTGCCACGATCGCTGCTGGATGGACCCTGACAGAAGCCAGCATGAGGCCTTGGTTTTTCAGGTCCAACAAGTAGTCCAAAATGTCTTGAATCGGGGCGAAACGTGGGTCCAGGTTTCTGGTCTGTGCCCATCTGTAGAAAAGCAACCACTTGGCACTATACGTCGCACGGGTCAAGGCTTTCCTGCTACCGATCAGGACGCATTTCACCTGGGCGATAGCTCTTTGGTGGTTAGCCAGATAGTCGCCAAGCCGTCAGGGGGAGCGACCTCAGGTTGGGGTGAAGGAGTCGGCCCTGGTCTTGTGTTAAGAGGTCGGGTCGTAACGGCAGTTCCCGGAACGGGGCTATTGACAGGTCTACCAGCATGTGATACCAGTGCTGTCGAGGCCATGCGGGAGCGATCAGGATCACCTGGGCCCTGTCCCTCTTTATCTTTAGTAAAACCTCTGTGGAGTAGTGGGAACGGGGGGAAAGTGTACAATAGTGGGGCCCCCACAATACAATAGGAAGGCATCTGGGAGGGAGCCCTCTTCCTCTCCCCTCAGGGAGGAAAATTTGTGACACTTCCGATTCTCCCAAGTAGCGAACAAATCGATTAGGGGAAACCCCCAACTGTGGAAAATTGGGTCCAGAACTTCTGGGTATAGAGACCATTCATACTGGGAGTTGAAGTGTCTGCTGAGGTCATCTGCCCTGTCGTTCCTCACTCCTGGTAGGTGAGAAGCCACAACATGAAACTTGCAATTTGTCGCCAGGTCCCAAAGGCAGGTCGCCTCGCGGCACAGACCCACTGAGTGAGCTCCGCCCTAGCGGTTTATGTAGTACATCGGCGCCGAATTGTCCGTCAGAACCTGAACCAACCAACCCTGCAGATTTGTCCGAAACACACGGCAAGCAAGCCTGATGGCCCCTACCTCCTTTACATTTATATGGAGGCATTTTTCCGCCATTGACCACCTACCCTGCATCCTGATGCCTAAGCTGAGATGTGCGCCCCAGCCCCAATCCGAAGCATCCGTGATTAGCGTCACTGAGGGAGCTACTGTTCCGAATGGAACTCCCTCCAATACAAATTGAGGTCTCTGCCACCGTTTTAGCTGCCGCAAGACTCTGCATGGCACTGCCACTATTTTGTCCAACGAATGTTTGCTGGGGCGGAATACTGACCGTAACCACTCCTGAAACGGTCTGAGTCTGAGGCAGGCCAGGGGCACCACGCCGGTAGATGCTGCCATATGACCCTACAGCCTGAGGCAGTGCCTGGCCGTGGTGGTCGGCCTTTGTTTTAAATCGGTGATTATGTTCGACATTGCCTCAAACCTGGCTCCCGGGAGGAAGGCCTTGGCTTGAATCGAGTCTAAAATTGCCCCAATGAACTCCAGCCTTTGGACCGGGCACAACTGAGACTTCTGGTTGTTGACAATGAGTCCCAGATGACTGCACAATGACCAGACCACTTGGACACTTGCTCGCACCTGAGTCCTCGATCGGCCCCAGATGAGCCAGTCATCGAGATATGGGAAGATACGGATGCCCTTTTTCCGCAGGTGAGCTGCCACAACAGCCACACATTTCATGAATACCCTTGGCACTAGGGAAAGACCAAAGGGAAGGGCAGTAAACTGCAGGTGCCAGTGCCCCCTTACAAAACGCAGGAAACGCCTGTGTTGGGGCTTGATCGCCACGTGAAAGTAGGCATCCTGCAGGTCGAGGTCAGTGAACCAATTTCCAGGATTCAATGACAGGATGATTTGTTTGAGGGTCACCATTCTGAATTTTAATTTTGACAGGAACTTGTTTAGGCTGCGTAGGTCGAGAATGGACCGTAACCCCCTGTTCGACTTGGGAATCAGGAAATACCTGGAGTAAAACCCCTTTCCCTCTTGTCCTTTCGGAACCTCTTCCACCGCACCTAGTGTGAGAAGACTGTCCACCTTTAGGTCCAGACGTTGTTCGTGAGAGGTGTCCCTGAAGAGGGACTAGGAAGGGGGAGGGTTATTGGGGGGTCTGGCTCAGAACTGCACCAAGTAACCATCTTGCACCATCCTCAAGACCCATCGGTCCGTAGTGATGGAGGCGCATTGAAAATAAAAGGGGGAAAGTCTGTTCAGAAAGGGGTATTTGGGAGGATCCTGGAGCTGAATACTCGGTTCGTAGCCCTCGTGTTTCACGCCAAAATCGCCGCCCCTGGTTGCTGGAGCGACGGCGGTTGAGTCGAGATGCCTGGCTCGGGGAGACATTAGGCCTACCCCTGGGGCCCTGCCCCTGTCTCTATCCCTCTGCCTGATGGGCCTATTGATAAAAGGCTGTCTTGGTTGGGCCAAGGCCTGAGAGAATTGTGTCTAGCAGGGCGCCGTGACAACCCAGGTGAGAACAGCCCCAACAAGAGGTTGCAGGTGAATCCTTTAGGCCGTGCAGCTTGGTGTCTGTCTGATCCGAAAAAAGGGAGGTACCATCAAAAGCCAAATCCTGGATCAACTGCTGAACCAGGCGAGGCAGACCTGATGCTTGTAACCATGCCGCCCTGCGTAGGGTAATCGCAGAGGCAACAGTCCTACCCGCCAAGTAGGCAGCATCCCAGGCAGCCTGCAATGCCGCCCTTGCTACTGCCGAGCCTTCCTCTAGAATAGTATTAAAATCCAAGCAGCGGTCCAATGGAAGGAACTGAGCAAAACGCTTCAGGGAGTCCATGAGATTGTAATTATATCTCTCCAGGAGGGCGTGGTGATTGGCTACCTGGAGCTGCATTGTCACTGTTGAATAAAATTTTTTTCCGAATGCATCCAGGGTCTTTGCCTCTTTGCCCCTTGAGGCGGAAGCCGGCTGGCCCTGGTGTTCTCGCTGATTTGCGGCATCCACCACCAGAGATGAGGGGGTGGGGTGTGCGTACAAATACTGGCACGTAGTGGCGGGCACATAGTATTTCTTCTCCGTGCCCTTTGAGGCGGTGGCCACCAAAGAGGGTGTTTGCCAGATCGATCGAACGATTTGAAGAATGCCCTCATGAATGGGAAGGGCTAACCTGGTAGATGTTATGGCTGATAGAGCATTAAACAGTGAATCCAAAGATTCCTTTACTTCCTCTACCTCCAAGCCCAGGTTGGATGCCAATCTACATAGAAGGTTCTGATACGCCTTGAGGTCATCCGGAGATGACGAAGGGGTACCAGGTGACTCCCCTTCAGATGAGGCAGACGGGGAGCGACGAGTTGTCATGGGGGAGGACTAATGTTCAGACCAATCCCTAGTGTCCCTCAACACCGATCTCCAATCCCTGGTACCCCCAACTCTTGGGCTGTAATGTTGGGTGCCCTGTGGCATTACCCAGGGAGTCCAGCAGGGCCAATTAGCTGGCCAGCTCTGGGGGGGGAGCCCCATCACCAAGGGCTGGATTGGCCCTGAGGCTGGCCAGGAATGATAGGGTGGTTGTCCTCACGCCAAGCTGACTGATGGAGAGAATGACGGTGAGTAAGAGGAGGAGAAGCTGGAGGGTTCCCTCCTCTGGCGGCGAGACCTCTTAGCCCAATGGCGTCCCGGGGGGCGGGTAGCTGGAGAGTGGTGCCCAGGGTCTCGGTGCCGCGGTGCTGGTGAGGGGAAAGCAGACCAAGAGTGTATCCTTTTCTCCCCAGGCGCCCCCGCCTTGCGGTGACCCTGCTGCAGGCGCTTGTCACTAGCGCGGCAGTGGTTTGAGACCGGGAATCGAGCTGGAGCCGGCGCAGCTTGCTCCTCCGGCACGGAGGTTCTTGGGCCGCCACCGGCCCTCACTGTGCTGTGCCAAGCCAGGGAATTTAACAAGGACTTCCTCTGTGATGGCGGGTGGGAAAAAAAACCAGCCACCCGCGGCGGAGAAGGCAATGCTGAAAGAGCCCTCGCCGCCTCGTATGCCTCCAGTGTCAAGGGGGCTGGTGGCAATGGTGATCCAGATCCATCCGGGGTCAAGGGAGAGCCTCTGTGCTTCGGACTAGTGTGCTCCCGACCCACATGGGCTTCATTATGCACCACTGGTGCGGAGCGAGCCCTTTGAGCCGAGAGGCTCACTGGTGCCAGGGTCTCTGTCTGACGCGACGCTGTTGCCACCACCGAGGTCGGGCTCGTAACTGGAGTAGGACGTGGCCCTGCCAATGGGCTCAGCACCGACTCCATTAGCAGGGCTTTTAAATGGATGTCCCTGTCTTTTTGAGTTCTAGGCTTAAAAGCCTTGCAAATCCTGCACTGCTGCGGGTGGTGTGTCTCTCCCAGACACCTCAGACAGTGATCATGGGGATTGCTGACTGAGAATACCTTGCCGCAGGCAGCGCAAGGCTTAAATCCCAGGGATCGGGGCATAGCCCCTGTAGGGAAGCTGATTTGCAAATAAACACTAGTTGCTAATTAACTGCTAATTAATTGCTCATTAACTACTAAATCTAATGCTGTTCCCGGTGTCCGTCATGAATGGCGGAAAGAAGGAAACTGAGCGCCTGCCAGACCAGTGGGGGTAGTTAACTGGGGTGGTGTGTGCGCCACTCCAGGGGGCTCCACTGCTGGTCCCACAGAGCGGGCTAGGAAAATATCTCTGGTGTTCGAGCATGCTGGCGCATACAAACCCAAGGTGGAATGTATGTGAGCAGCTGCTCGAAGAAGAACTTTCATTGTGTGCATCACATTATTTGTTTTATTGCAAAAAGCTTCTGTTTATCAAAGGGGAGGTTTTCAATCGTGGCCTGCAACTCTTTTAGTCCACTGAATGCAGTCAAGATGATCTGCACATGACGACTGCAGTGGCCATGGTTCTTACAGCAGCATCTACAACATTCAATGAAGTTTGCAGTGCTATACTTGCTGCTAAATGACCCTCTGATCACTGAGATGAACTGTTGCTTCCTGTCTTCTAGTATGCAGTCAATAAATTGTGACATCTTTGCATAGTTGTCATGGTCAAAAGTTGATAACATTGCTGTGTAATTTGCTACTTGCAATATGAAGCAGCACAGGTTAAACTTCCCTGGCAGCAAGTCTAGTTTATCATCTTCTTTGTCATGCTGCACTGATTTATTTTGGTTTTGCTTCAACCTCTGATTTGCCACTTGCATATCATCAGCATTTGTGGGAGTTGCAGACGCTACAATCTCATCTGGAAAAGATGATGAATTATGGAGAACATGAGGCTTTTTGTTCTGTCATTTTTATATGGGCATTAGTGGGCTCTGATGTTTGCTGTCCTGCTCTAAGTGTTTTCGGTGGTAAAAAGAACTGCTCCTGCCTGAGATGTTGAAAGCTTGTCATGTGATACTGAATACTGGGTCCAATAGTCCCACTCCAGCCATGGCATGCGAAAGGGTGGTGGTACGCGCCATGGGGCAGGGGAAAGGCCATGAATGCTCTGGGCATAAAGACTGGTAGACATTGCCAGATAATGACTTATAGATGAAGATTTGTGAGGCAAGTGAAATCCTCAACTTCCAGGTCATCATCTAAGGAGATTGATGCAGGGCTAAACTGCCATGGGGAGGCATCTGTGTCATACAGTGGTGAAATTGGAGAGGAGGTGGGTGGCTCCTCCTCCTCCTCATGACAGTGCTTGGTTTTTCTTTATGTTTTCTTGGAGCTGACAAGGGCAGCACTGGGTCTTGTTGTGGTGCCGCTCACTGTAGCTGTGGTGCCTCTAGTGCTGGCCGCCGTATCAGTGCCAATATAGCGGTTGTACTTGTGCTGGCATGGTCGTCATCAGCATGACTGGTCCAGGGTACGTTGGTCCTGAACCTGGTGCTGATGGCATGGTAAGTACAAGTGGCATCATGGAGGGGCCAGCTCCAGGGGCCTCAGCCCCTAGAAACTCTGGACCAGACAGTGAACAGCATGCCACTAAACTGCACGGAAGTGCACCGTTGCACCCCTGTACAGGGAACACTGCCCAAGCAGAAGGCAGCCAGCAGCCGCGGCCTCTACCAGGCCAGAAGAAAGAGTCTTCCAGCCAGGAAGGTGTTGCCCCAGGCTGACCCTAGGAGTTTTTCAAACTCCCGCCCTGGCCTGACCCTCCTCTGAGCATGCTCAGAGCAGGCTCATGCCAGGAGCCACAGGCTGAGCCGCAGCCCTGCTCTCCCTCTGGTGGCCAGGTAAGGCAGTCGGGGGGGGGGAGGGGGCTGGAGGCAGGCATGCTGACCTGGCGGGGAAAGGGCATGGGGGAGGGGGTCGGGCCAGGGCAGCAGGGACCAGCGGAGGGAGAGGGGGCTTAGAGAAGGGATCAGGGAACCACCAGGTGTGGGGGAAAGGGAATACATTGGGACCCCCACGGCCAGTGGGGCCTGGGACCCCCTTAATATTTATCTGTAGCTACACCCCTGGTTGGTACAGTAGTTGGTGCTGAGGTCATGACATCGGGTTTGGTGCTGATTATATGGCTGTTACATCAGTTGTCTGTGCCATGGCCATGATCACTGTTGATGCCAACTGGAGCTGTTTACTCTTATGCCTCTACCCAATACCTGAGCATTGAGGACATATCCCAGGCTTGGGAAAATGTGTACCACAGGATCCATCAAACTCTTTGGTACCAACTCCTTTTTCTGAGTATTTCTTCTTCTTAAAAATAATACATGATAAAGAAAAAGAGTGCCTCTCTGGAGATTTCACCAAAGTACCAGAACATTGTCGAGGGTCAGAAGTGGATCCCAATGATCCTTCCATAAATATCAGTTTAAACCTCAGGTCTCTGTCATGCCTGGCCCTCAATTTTAAGTTCTTACAGTTCAGGCATTTCTGAGGAAGGTTTCCCTCTCCCAGACACCAAATGCATTCTGCACTGTCATCCAAAACAGATAGTCTCAGCAAGAGGCACAACACTTAATGCTTGGTGAAGCAGGCATGAGGGAGGAAGAAAAAGGATTTGTGGAGACGTGGGGAAGACAACACATGAAGAACTACTACTAAAACTGATTAAATAACTATGGGGAGAGAACTGCATCAAATAAATGGTGGGTTACTCACCCGTAACCGCCCTTCTTCGAGATGGGCTGCTCGGATCCATTCAGTAATAGGTGTCTCCATGCCGGAGCGCTGAATTTGTCAGAAAAAACTTGTCCTAGCCTGTCAGAAAAGGGGAGGCAGCCACTGCCCCTCACGCCACCTGTGGCTATATATAAGGCCGCCTCCCGACCCCTCCTCAGTTCCTTAGAGTCGCCAACTCCAGATGCAGGCACAGAGGGAAGGGACCTGAATGGATCCAAGCAGCCCATCTCGAAGAAGGACGGTTACTGGTGAGTAACCCACCGTTCTTCGAGCGCTGCTCAGATGCATTCAGTAATAGGTGACTACTAGCCATGCTGATGGATGGCGGGTGGAGTTGGTTCTTCCACCTTCAGCACAGCAACAAGCCCCATAAGGAAGAGGCCCAGCAACAAGATGCTCGCCAGAGTCAAGAGGCGAGCAGGCCTTGATGGGCCCAGAAGAATCAAGAGCTGAAGGCCAACCCAGGACAGGGGCAGGACCGAACCCACCGAGGCATAACGCATACGCAGGTCGGAACAAGGTCACCATAACTGGACTAAAGGACGCAACCTAAACATAAAGGGTTGCGTTAGGTGTTCCGCATAGGCGTAAATATGGAGTATGACCGGCAGACTATAGCGTCTGGTCATAGATCTTGCCATGTGGACTTGAAGGAGAATGCTGAATGCTAACAAGTGTGAGTCTAGCCATGTCTCGCATGAGAACGAAGAAAGGGTAGAGGCTGATCACCCGAAGGCTTAGCTGGAGCCAAGTGGTTATGGACTGATCTGGTGACTACTGGGTATGCAGGAAGTAGTAAGAGGGTAACCATACCCCTTATCTAGGTCGCAACTAAGCATAGCCATCTGGTTAAAATGAGTGAGAATGAGGATACAAGGTTGTAAGATGGGCTCGAGAATGACTGAGAAGACCACAGGACACTAAATGGCAGCATACGGGGTTAAGCCGAGCAGGACGGAGGCCTATGGTATGCTAGCTATAAATCAGCTAACACTAGAGCGCACGTTTTCAGCCGAACAGGCACCAGGACTGGGTTCTAGCAGGAGAGAGGTTCCAGTGAGGTCACCAACAGCAAGGTGGCCTGAGGCAGTGCTGATGAGTTGGTCCTTCTATGGCCCGCGGGAGCAGAAGAATGCACAGGAAAAACCCCGCTGGGCCTATAAGCTTGCAGGGTTTTGCATCGCGGGAGCTATCACTAGAGCATGAGGGAGGAAGAAAAGAGGCAGGGAAAGAAACACCTGCTACCATTTGGTCACCCCATCGAGGACCAAAAGATTCAAAGGAGTGCCGTGTAAGGTCGCGGTCTCAGTACCTACAGTACTTGCTGGAGGAATAAAGCTACCACTCTGCCATCCCAGGGTTACCAGCGAGAAACTCCTCAATACATGGATATCTGAAGAACCCCGATGCCAAGGGAGGTCCCTTCCTATAAGTTAGGAAGTGAAACCACTACAGGGTGGCAGCTGCCGCATCTCAAGGACACTCTGGAGTCAGAGAACCAAACGAAGTTTTCTCCCTGGCTGGAAGCTGGAGGGCAAATAAAAGGAAGTACAACCCCAAATTGTTGGATGTTGTAGGGAAATAGGCTGTCTATCACACCAGTGGGCAGGCAGTGGGTGTGAACGGGTCCTCAAAAATTGAAAACGTAATACTACTGGATGCCACCAATGCACATGGGAATAACCCACAGTAGCACTAAAGGTCCATGATCGACGTAGTGAGACGGTCCCAAGGAAAAACATGGTGGGGGGAGGGCACGTGTCCTGTCAGGGGACAGGACTGAGAAGCAAGAGAGGTAGTTACAAGTGCCCTGGGAAAAAAAAGGGCCCCTCTGTCTAACATGGACAGCTGCCCAGAAAGGCAGCTGGTAATGAGGGGAGGAGTATGGGTGGGAGAACGCTCAAAGGGGTGGACCCTTCGCAGTTTCCCAACGAAGGGTTGTGACTAGGTGTTCTCTCTTGGGTTCCCTGTCTGGGGTTTGAAGCAGGTGCACCCGGCCTGTGCTTCTGGGCGAGAACAGAAGAAAATTGGCTACCTCGATGGGGAGGCAGACAGAGGGTGAGGGTTCCTAAGGCAGGGCCCTGGTTCTCACTAGATCACCAGAAGGTGAGGGTGTGGAAGAAGAGGTTACTTGCCTGTAACCGGTGTTCTTCGAGAGGTGTGCTCCTGGCCATTCCGTTGTAGATGTCTGCACGCCCTGTGCACGGCACGCTGGAAACTTTTTCCCCTAGAGTACTCGTAGGGTCGGCTGTAGCACCCCCTGGAGTGGCGCCGCCGCCGCTCCCTATATAGTCACCAGCTGACCCCTCCCCTCCTCAGTTCCTTCTACCCCGCTGTCTGAGGGGAGGTGGGAGGGATTGGAATGGCCAGGAGCACACCTCTTGAAGAACACCGGTTACAGGCAAGTACCCTCTTCTTCTTCTTCGAGTGCTGCTCCTGTCCATTCCGTTGTAGGTGAGTATCTAGCCTTACCTTGGAAGTGGGAGACATCACGGACAGACAGCTTGCAGCACCGCCATTCCCACTGCCGCATCCTGCTGCGCTTGCTGGGTGATGGCATAATGCTGCGCAAAGGTATGCGGGGAGGACCACATTGCCGCCTTGCATATGTCTACGATCGGGACTCCCGCCAGGAATGCTGTTGAGGCCACTTGGGCCCTTGTTGAATGGGCTGTCGCCCTTGGTAGTTGTCTACCTCCCAGCCTGTAGCACTCCTTAATACAAGCCTTAATCCAGGAGGCGATCCTCTGCGTGGACACCAGCTGGCCCTTTTTGTAGTTTGCCACTGCCACAAAGAGCTGGGAGGTCTTGTGAAACGGCTTCGTTCTTTCTATATAAAAGGCCAGTGCCCTGTGCACGTCCAGGGAATGGAGGCCCCTTTCCTCCTCTGACGCGTGGGGTTTTGGACAGAAGATGGGCAGGCAAATGTCCTGGCTCATATGGAAGTGTGACACCACCTTGGGCCTGAAGGACGGGTGGGGGCGCAACTGTACCTTGTCCTTGAAAAACAGTGTGTATGGAGGGTCTGCTACCAAGGCGCGGAGCTCCGACACTCTCCTGGCCGATGTGATCGCCACCAGGAACGCGACCTTCCATGACAGGTATAGCAGTGAACATGTTGACAGGGGCTCAAAGGGTGGTCTGGCGAGCCGCGATAGGACCACGTTTAAGTCCCACTGGGTCGCCGGCAGTCTCACTGCCGGGTACAGTTTCGAGAGGCCGGTCAGGAATCTTTTCACCATAGGGGCGGTAAACAGTGAGCTATGCCCAGGATTGCTGCGGAAAGCCGCAACTGCCACTAAGTGGACCTTCAGGGATGACAATGACAGCCCCCTGGATTTTAAGTGCCATAAATAGTCCAGTATGCAGTGGATGGGGACCAACGTTGGGTCCTCCCCTTTGACCCCAGCCCACCGTGCAAATCTGCTCCACTTAGCTACATACGTAGTTCTTGTGGAGGGTTTTCTGCTGCCATGCAAAACTTCCCTCACCGGGGAGGAGCACAGCTGCTCGCTGTCCGTTAACCATGAAGGTACCACGCGTGGAGGTGCAAGGCCTCCAAGTTGGGATGGAGGACCTGTCCGCCGCTCTGGGTCAACAGGTCTGGTCTGAGGGGCAACTGAATCAGGCGGCGCCTGGACCACCGTAGTAGCGCCGAAAACCAGTGCTGTCTTGGCCACGCAGGGGCGACCAGAATGACCCTCGCCTTTTCCTCCTTGATCTTCCACAAGACTCTGGGGACTAGTGGTGTTGGAGGAAACGCATACAGTAAACCTCCCCGTCCCCAGTGGATTTCGAAGGCATCCGCCCTCGAACCGGGACCGCGCCCCCGGAAGGAACAGAATTCTTGACATTTCGCATTGATAGTGGAGGCGAACAGGTCTAGATGGGGATAACCCCACCTCCGGAAGAGCAACTCCGCCACTTCTGGGTGGAGGGACCACTCGTGTGTCATAAACCTCCGGCTGAGCTCATCCACCAGGGAGTTCCGGACGCCCGGTATATACGATGCCACTGGGTAAATCCTGTGGCGAATGCAGAATTCCCAGAGGCTCATGGCTTCCTAGCAAAGGACACGCGACTTCGTGCCTCGTTTGTTGACGTAAAACATCGTGGTAGTGTTGTCGGTATGCACCAATACCGTTCGGCCCTGCAGATGCTCCCGGAACACCTCGCACGCCAGCCGGACTGCCCTGAGCTCCTTTACATTGATGTGCAACCCGGAGTCCGCATCCCGCCACCGGCCTTGAGTCCTGAGGCCGCCGAGATGTGCCCCCCAGCCGACGTTTGAGGCATCTGTCGTCAGGTGAAGCGACGGCTGGGGAAACCGGAACGGAATCCCTGAGCACAGGTTGGTCTCACAGGCCCACCAACGAAGGGTCTCTAGCACTGGTGCTGGCACGGTGACCATAGTGTCTAAGCTGTCTCTCATCGGGCGGAACACCCCCGCCAACCACAGTTGAAGCGGTCGCATCCGTAGGCAGGCAAGGGGAACTACCGCGGTGCAAGCTGCCATGAGGCCCAGGAGGCGAAGGCATTCCCGCACTGATACAAGGGGAAATCTTGTTACTGAATCCACCGCCTGTTTGATGGTTTGGAAACGGGTGATAGGGAGGCTTGCCCTCGCCAACGTCGAGTCGAGGACTGCCCCTATAAATTCTATGCACTGTGTGGGAACGAGCACCGACTTCTGAGCATTTATTAGCAGCCCCAGGCGGTCGAACATGGACTGCGTCAACCTCAGGTGAGATAGCACCTCCTGATACAACTTGCCCACGACCAGCCAGTCGTCCAGCTATGGGAAGAGGGTGACCCCCTTCTCCCTGAGATATGCCGCTACTACTGCGAGGCACTTTGTAAACACCCACAGGGCAGCAGAAAGGCCGAAGGGAAGCACCGTGAACTGCAGGTGTTTCCAGCCAATAACAAAACATAAAAACCTCCTGTGGTGAGGGCTGATTGCAACGTGAAAGTACGCATCTTGTAAATCGAGGGCAGCGTACCAATCGCCCGGATCCAGAGACGGGACAATCGAGGCTAGGGATACCATCCGGAACCGAATTTTTCGAAGGAACCGGTTGAGTCGTCTCAAATCTAAAATTGGCCGGAGGCCCCCTTTCGCTTTGGGAATGAGGAAATAACGGGAGTAAAACCCTTTTCCCCTGCGGCCTGGCAGCACCTCTTCCACCGCCCCTTTCTGCAGGAGGGTTTGCACCTCCTCCCATAGTACTTGCTGGTGGGCCTGATCCTGCAGGGAACTACGCAGCGTAGGGGGGGCCCCCGGGGGTAACGAAGAAAATTGGAGGGAATAGCCTTCCTGAACTGTTCTGAGGACCCAATGGTCTTTTGTAATCTTGCACCACTGTGGCACGTAGCGGCACAGCCTGTTTAGGAACAAGGGAGTCTCTGGATCCTCGGCGCTTGCTAAGAAATCCTCGTGCCCGCCATCAAAGGCCTTTTTCTGGGTAGCCTGTTGGTGAGAGATCCCTTGGCCGCTGGGCTGACGCCCTGAGGGCCTACGGGATCCCCTGCCCCTCCGCCTGTCATCGTCCTGGTGGCGGTGGTAAGGCCTCATTGGGGGAGGAGGTTTGAATTGCTTCCTCTGGCTCGCCGGTGTATGAAGTCTCAAAGACTTAATTAACGCTCTGGAGTCTTTCAGAGTCTGAAGGCGGGTGTCCGTCTGCTGCGAAAAAAGCTCAGGGCCTTCGAAGGGCAAGTCCTGGATTGTGGCCTGCACCTCCTGGGGCAGGCCCGATGCTTGTAACCACAAGCTGCACCGCATAGTTACCCCAGCCGCCATGTAGCGAGCAGCCGCATCGGCAGCGTCTAAGGCCAATTGTAAAAGGGCCTTTGACATGACCTTGCCCTCCTTGATGGATGCCGACAATGCTGCTGTGGAGTCCTGCTCCATCGAGTCAGTAAAACGTTCCAGGGACGACCAGGCATTAAACATATAACAGCCAAGAATAGCCTGCTGGTTGGCTATTCTTAATTGTAACCCCCCTGTGGAATAGACCTTACGGCTAAAAAGGTCCAATTTCTTAGCGTCCTTAGATTTGGGGGTTGAACCAGGACGACCCTGTCTCTCCCGATCATTCGCTGCAGCCACCACCAACGAGTTGGGGGTAGGGTGGGAGTAAAAGTGTTTGTAGCCATTGGAGGGCACAAAATACTTCCTTTCGGCCCGCTTGGCCATCGGGGGAATCGAAGCTGGGGTGTGCCACAAGGCCTTAGTCATATTCTGCACTGTCTTAATAAAAGGCAGGGCCACACGGCCCGGTCCTTCTGGGAGCAAGATATCCATCTGGGGTCAGCATCTTCCATGATCTCCTCAGCTTGGATATTCAACCCAGTGGCTACTCGACGGAGAAGCTCCTGATGAGCCCTGGTGTTGTCAGGGATCATCACCGGCTTGGACCCTGCCACCGCCTCATCCGGAGGCGAAGAGGAGGACTCCTCAAGATCCGGACTCCCTGACAGTGCCCTGGAACGCGTGCTGAGGCCTCCGCTAACCAGGCTAGAGCGGTCCTGGTCGTCCCTCACAGACCCCACCTCCGACGTCGCCTCGGTACCGGGGAGAGCACCAAGCGCTGCCGATGGAGGCGCCTGGTGCCAGAGATCAGCATGGGGTTTCCTGGGCCAAGGCCTGACCCCTGAAGGGTGGCCCACGGAGCCCAAAAGGGCCATTGCATCCCAGGCTGCCACCCCGGCCACTGGGTGTGAAAAGGCGGTACCGTGGGGGCCTGCTGTGGCTGCAAACTCGTGTCCTTATGCGAGCCACGCGGTACCGGTTCTTCTGCCGAGCCTGATGAGGGACTAGACCAAGGAGACCATGGCGGTGCCGATGAGGACTGCACCGGAGAACATCGTTGACCTTGGTCATCGCAGTGCCAGCGAAGCAGTGATGTACGGTGCCAGGAAGAAGCTGGGGAGCGTAACCAGGGAGCCCCCGCTGCTGCTACCATGACCTGCGGTACTGGCGAACGGTGCCGTGCTGCCTGAGGCGGTGCCTGGCTACATCCGTGACCAGCCGTGAGAGGGGTCGGTTTTCCACGGGACGGTACCGACCCCGGTGCCGGGCCCTCAGCCCGTGTCCTCGGCGCCGAGTGGCTCGAAAGCTCCTGCGCCGCCGCAAAGGCCTCAGGCGTAGTCGGTAGGACCAGTTCCTCTTCCAGAATGTCTCTGGTAGGGGAGGAAGTCGAAACCGGGCTAAGCTGTCTCTTGGCGGGGTCCTGCACCGAAGCTGGAGACAGGGGAATAGGTCAGCCAACGCGGCTCTGACCGGACTCCCGCGCCACTACCGCTTGGTGCGCCGAACGTCCTCTCTCCACTCGCTTCTTCTATTTGGGCGGTACTGGGGATGACGACCGGCACCGGGGCTGCTTAGGAGTCTTAGGCTTCGGTGCCGTTGGCGGTGCCGATGACGCCGGAGCGCTCTGCACTGACGGTGCCGAGATCGATCCCAAGTCGTCCGGCACCGGATGAAGAGCCTCCTCCATCAGGTGGAGTTTTAGACGCTGAACTCTGTCCTTTTGAGGTCGCGGCTTGAAGCCCTTACAGAGCTTACACTTCTCAGTGAGATGAGCCTCGCCCAAGCACAGCAAGCAGTTACTGTGCGGGTCGTCGACCGGCATGGGCTTCTTGCACAGTCCACAAGTCTTAAAACCCAGCATAGCCCGGCCCCGGGCCCGGGGCGGGCTTGAAGAAACTAAAGCAACTAACTACTACTAACTAACTAACAAAATAACAAAGAACAACTTCAAATAAGTGGCCAAGTGCAAAGCACTCGAGGCCAGGGAACGTTCCAGCGACTGACAGGGCAGTAAGAAGGAACTGAGGAGGGGAGGGGTCGGCTGGTGACTATATAGGGAGTGGCGGCGGCGCCACTCCAGGGGGCGCTACAGCTGACCCTACGGGTACTCTAGGGGAAAAAGTTTCCGGCATGCCATACATGGGGCGTGCAGACACCTACAACAGAATGGACAGGAGCAGCACTCAAAGAAGAACCTTAGTTCCCATAAAGAAGGGAAATGGAGGGGTGAGCCATTCACCTTGGCCCCCTACAGAGGTAAAGATCCGCTCTGGCTACATGGATTTGTCCCCTTCAGTGAGCAGGAGATATTCCAGTCGAATTCGGGTTGCGGTGGCAGCAGTTGGTGCCCGCTGAACCGACAGCGCAACCAGGGGTATCTCCTCCCTTTCCCCTGACCCAGACACAAAGGGGCCTACCTGGGAAAGGCATCATGGCCACAGGCACAGTTCTGTTGTGGGTAGGCTTCAAATACGTGTGTCTCAGAGCCCCCAGAGTGGGCTGGGGCTACGACAAGATGCACCTCCATTCCTTGGCGAGGTGTTGGGGTTGAGGAACGCGGTAGGGGAAATATCCAGGAAGGGTGGGGTGTGAGGAGGAGAAAGAGGGGCAGTTTTTCATCTTCGGGGGAGTCACTGCTTAAGGGGTAAGGGGAGGGGTAAACCACAGTACTGGAGTACCGTCGGCATAGGCGTGCGTCATTGTATTGTCAGGGCCTTGGCGCCCCGATCCAAGGTCTGCTCTGGCAGTATTGGAGAAAAGGGGAAGAAACAAAAAAGGGTTGGGAGTGATTCTCACCAAACCTCCCTTCCCCTGTGGGGGAGGGGTTGTGGCCCTCTGTGGCATTGATGCCCTAACACCTCTGCACCCAAGGATCAAAATGGGGTGGCAGTGAGCAGAGGGGCACCTCCCTGTGAGAGGGAGGGCAAAGACCCAACCCCCGCAGTGGATAAAGTGGGAAGGAAAAGAAAATTGCCCTGCTTTGAGAAGATGGGGAATTCGGGGGGGGGTTATGTCAGAGGGTGGGTCCAGGAGGAAGGAGGCCAAAAGTATTTAGCCTCTCCCCGAGGATCCCGTGCTGTGTCCACCACAGAGAGGGTTTCAGGGGGAAACAAGACATCCCCCTCAAAGGGCAAGTCGAGAACTGCCTGCTGTGCGTCAGAGGGTGCTCTAGCCTCCCTAAGCCATGCCACCCCATGGAGGGTAACCGCCAAGGCCATGGTGCGAGTGGCGGTGTCCACCACATCGTGTGCTGAAAGGAGGTGGTCTTGTGAGATTATGTTGCCTCCCTCCAGAAAGGCATCACACTCTTCCGTAGCCTCAGGTGGAAGCAGACTTCTAAATTTTTTGAGTGACTCCCAGACATCCAGAAAATATCTGATAGTTATAGACTAGTTGTTTCCCACTAGTATTTGGAAGGCCGATGAGGACCAAAGCTTATGGCCTAGCAGATCCAGTTCCCTGGTTTCCCTGGAGGGTGGAAGGGGGTACCTGGGCAGCTCCCCAGCCCTCACTGCCATCTGGACTACGTCTCTCGGGGGAACTGGGTGGCCAACGAGGGAGGAGTAGCCCGACTCGGATACCCGACACTTCACGCTCGCCGTATCCGAAACCGGGGGGATGGAACTTGGGCTATGCCACCGGGAACGTGTGAGGTCCCATACGTTTGGATGGGGCGGGACTGCTAAGGGCGCTGTCGAGGCGAAGGCTAGCGCGAAGAGGTATGGGGGGGGGAGACTCAAGGGCTCCACGTCCATGCCTAAATGGGCCGTAGCCCGGTGCAACAAATCAAAATGCGCCAAAAGGTTCCCCATGTAAGACCCCGGTGCCAGGGAGAGTGCGGTATCGGGAGCCCGCCGTGGAGGAGAGGGAGTTCCCTGGGGGGACAATTCTTGTGGCTGAAAACAGAAGGGTGATGGGGCCAATGTGCTGCGCCAAGGCCCTTTGGAGCCCCTGGAAGGTCCCTCCTCCGGGCTGGAGGCAGGGGAGGGGGACCGAGATTCGAGGGCTGGTACCAGTGACGGCAAAGTGGTGCCAGCCCCTGCTGGAGTGGAAGACGGGGGGCTGTGGGGTGAGGGCGAGCTTCCCGGCTGGACTCAGGCCTTCAAGATGAAGGTCAGTTTGCCCCTTCTGGTTGGAAGTGGGGCAGAGGGTGTCGGGAGAAGTAGGAGGGCTCATGCTGCCTCCACCGCTTCCAGGGTGGACGGGACAAGGAGCAACTCTACTTGAGTCGAAGGCAAGTCCTCACTGGAGGACGGAGGGCTGCCTGGGCGGGAAGACTCCTGCTCCTGTGGCACCGGGCTCTGCGGTGCTGAGGGTGGAATTGACCGGTGCCGGGGGGTGGGAGCTCAGCGCCAGCAAGGCCGGACTACACCATGCCGTCAGCACTGGAGATGATACAGCACGGTGCCAGGCTAACTGAGGGCAACCTCGAGCAATGCTGAGGTGCCGGGTAGCTGCTGTGGTGTCGGAGTTGGCACCAAGGTGCTGCGGCGGCGGCAGCTACCGGTGGTACAGTGCCACGTAGGCTCCAGCGCCGAGCTAGGTCTCGGTGCCAGGTGTGAACCTGAAGCCTCGGGTGAAGGGTGCTAAGCCTCCTCTGAGGCTAGGGCACGGCGTCGCTGTTCCCCCTCCTTGATCGTTCTGGGTTTGAAGGAGAGACAAATGGAACACGCCGAGACCATGTGGTCTTTGCCCAGGCACCTAAGGCACTTCCCGTGGAGGTCGTCCCAGGGGAAGGCCTTGCTGCACTCGGCACAGGGTTTAAACCCCAGTATCATCAACGCGATGTTCCGGTCCGGTAGTGGGAACTCTTGTGGTGGAGTTAAATCCACGAAGAGATACTCCCAGCCGGACAGTGAGTTGAAAACAAAGGGACAGGCTGCTTCCAGTTTGCAAAGAGCAGACATTCCAATTCCAACGTGCAAGGTGGAAGAAATGAAACTGAGGAGGGGTCAGGAAGCAGCCATATATATAGTCATGGGTGGCGTGAGGGGCGGTGGCCTCCTCCCTTCTTCTGAAAGGCTAGGACAAGATTTTTCAGACCAATCCAGCACTCTGGCATGGAGACACCTATTACTGAATATATCCGAGCAGCGCCCGAAGGAGCAGCTAATTTCAGTTCAGGCTGTGAGACCTGCTCAGGGTTCTTTTTTGGACCACAGGCAACTGAGAAGGAACTGGAGGGTAGAGGTCATGTGCGCTGAAAAAGATACCAAAGCCACTGCATTCCACCTGCGGCATATACGTAGCCCACGGGCTCAGCTGGAAAGTCTCTGACCATGGACATGTGGTGTGCCGTCACAGCTTGAGTGGTGCACGATGAGGACGCTACTCAAAGAACTACTCATACAGAAAAAGTGATTGTCCTCAATGAGAAGTAGTTTAGAAATAAGACAACAGATAAACACAGTAACAGTGCAAAAAGTATTACATCAGCATAATGATTTTATTAATTCTTTACAAGTAAAAATTCTCTTTTCTCTCTGAATGGATAAAATCAACCTCTAACTTGAGGGGATCCACGCGCTATTCCCTCAACAACAACAGGGCAGGAAAATTTATCAAGATCAGATGCTAATGCGACTGAAAATAAGCTGTATCAGCCTAAACATAAGCATATAAGATACCATGGGACACCTCATGCCTAAATCTTGTACTCACCCACAAACATTTCAGCTTTGAAGATGATTTACATCCAAGTCAGCAGCATTGCTACGGGTACCCACATGGACCTACAATATGCCAACATTTTTACGGCCGACTCAGAAGGCCTCCTCAGCTTTCATCCCCATATTGATGACATCTTCAGCATGTGATCCACAGAAAGGATGCCCTTGAAGAATTCCACCAAGATTTCAACAACTTCCATTCCATCATCAACCTCAGGCTACACCACTCCACACAGGAGAGCCACTTTCTGGATGCTATACAGCTAGTCCTCACTTAGTGACCTACTTGTTTAGTGACCCCTCGGAGTTATGACCAGCTCTCTGACGAGTTGGTATTATGGCGATGTACGAGAACTCGAATCAACTCTCTCAGATTCATCTTGTTCCCGCAGTCAGAACTAGCGTTTTTTGTCCACGTATTTTTACTTTATTGTGCACCCCAAAGTACAAGATGTCGGCAAAAAGGAAGAGCATGACTTCACCTGGAGAAAGCGCCAAGAAACAAAGGAAGGCTATCGATCTTGAGACAAAAAAGAAGATAATAAACAAATATGAAGCTGGTAAGAAAATTAAAGCGATAGCACGTGACTTGGAGCTGGCGCTTTCAACTGTATCAACGATCTTGAAGGATAAAGATCGAGTGAAAGAAGCAGTGAAATCATCAAAAGGATATAAAGCCATAATAACTAGGCAGCAGAAAGGCCTCATTCATGAAATGGAAAAATTACTGGCGATATGGTTTGACGACCAGATACAAAAAAGAATGCCAATGAGCCTTTTAATAATTCAAGCAAAGGCACGCAGTATCTTTGAAACGTTGAAAGTGCGCAAAAATGAAGAGTCAACAGAAACATTTACGGCAAGTCATGGATGGTTTCAACGTTTTCGTCAGAGATTCAGCCTTCATAATCGAAGTATCAGTGGTGAGGTGGCAAGCGTGGACATAGAAGCATCAGAAAGATTTGTGGATGAATTTGACGAAATGATCGAGAAAGGCGGGTATCGTCCGGAACAGATCTTTAATGCAGACGAAACCGGACTATTTTGGAAAAAATACCCGAAAGATCCTACATACACAGAGAGGCTAAAGCAATGCCCGGTTTCAAGGCTTTTAAGGACAGGGTCACGTTGTTGTTGGGAGGAAATGTCGCTGGATTTCAGTTAAAACCTTTTCTCATCTATCGTTCTGCAAACCCACATGCACTGAAGCAGGCTAGTAAGCACACGCTGCCCGTTTACTATCGTTCAAATAATAAAGCATGGACGACGCAATCTTTATCTGAGGACTGGTTCATGAACTGCTTCATACCCTCGGTCAAGCATTACTGTCTGGAAAATGGTGTTCCCTTTAAAATTATCCTCCTACTTGATAATGCCCCAGGCCACCCCCAGCATCTTGATGATCTACACCCTGATGTAAAGGTTGTGTATCTGCCTAAAAACACAACTGCTGTGTTACAACCAATGGACCAGGGGGCTACCTCTACGTTTAAAGCACTATATTTGCGCGCAACGTTTTCCAAAGCGGTAGCAGCAACAGAAAATGGTGAAGTAACCCTGCGCGATTTTTGGAAATCATATAATATTTTACACTGCATAAAGAACATTGAATCAGCTTGGGCGGGAGTGACAGAAAAGTGCATGCAAGGCATATGGAAAAAATGCCTGAAATGTTTTGTAAATAATTTCAAAGGGTTTGAGAAAGACGAACATATTGATGTCATAAATAAAAAAAATTGTGGAACTTGCTAATGTGCTTAATTTAGATGTTGAAGTGGAAGATATTGAAGAATTAGTGGAATACGTCGAGGGAGAGCTAACTAACGAAGATTTAATAGAGTTGGAAGCGCAGCAGCACTTGAAAGAGGAGGAGGAAGAAGAAGAGGAAGAGCGGAAGAAGTACAAAAAAAGTTCACTGTAAAGGGGTTAGCTTCGCCAAAGTGAATGCAGCGATGTTAGAACTAGAGAGTATGGACCCGAATGTTGAATGGTTCACAAAAGTGGAACGACAAATGAATGAAATTTTACGATGCTATCGTGAAATTTATGAAGAAAAAAAGAAAATTACAACGCAGACCGCACTAACGAGATACTTCTCTAAAGTTCCATCCAGGACCCCTACCCCTACCCTTACAAGTCCTTCCATTTCCTTGCCATCATCTCCCTTACCAGGGCCTTCTACAGCTCCTGATAACCCTGCTGATCTCTCCGATGATGACATTGATGACCCCCCTGCTGCTGAACCACACTTTGAAGGATTTGATGAGTAAAAATGTCAATGTAATCTGAATGTTTATTTTCATATTTCTTTGGTACATCATTTTTATAATATTTGCTGATTGCATTTTTATGTTCTGTAATACAGTATGTAAGGAGTTATGCCAATAAAACAAAGTTATCACGATGGAGTTTATTTTAGGCTTTTTCTTTACAGTACTATTCAGAATATTAAAAACGATTACCTGTATTTACAGTACACTATGCAAACTAAGTTCAGTACATTAGAGCTTAAAACATTTAAAATATATATTAAAAATGTTATAAATGATGCAAAGGTGACATTAAAACTATCTACAGATGGTTGAAAAACCCACTACCAGTAAAGTGCATTATGCCTGAAATACCGGTAAGGGCTGCTCCTCGTTTAGTGACCAATTCGTTTATCAACCAGGTTTCAGGAACGGAACCCGGTCACTAAGTGAGGACTACCTGTGGTACAAATAAGTGATGGACACATAAGCACCACCCTATACCAGAAACCTACTGACTGCTATAGTTACCTATATTCCTCAAGCTTTTATTCAGGACACACCACATGATCCTCTGCCTATAGCCAAACCCTAAGATACAACTGCATTTGTTCTGATTCCTCAGACAGACACAAGACACCTTCTGGCTCTCTATCAAGCATTCTTAAAACTACAATACCCACCTGGGGAAGCAAGGAAACAGATCGTCAGAGTCAGATGGATACCCAGAAGACAATCACTACACCCCTTCAAGGAAAACACACCACCACTTGTCAGCACTTATAGCCCCAAAGTTAAACCTTTGAAGCACATCAAGGACCTACAGCCTAGCCTACAAAACAATCCCTCACTCTCTCAAGCCTTGGGAGGTACACCTCTCCTCACTTAGCCTCCGATTTTAAACAGATACTCACCAGCAACTATAGACCATAGAACAGAAATACTGCGGTAGGCCCATACCTCTGCAACAAACTCCATTGTCAACAGTTCATATAACTGCACAAATGACACCACCACAGAAATTAATCAAACCACCTACTCTATCAAGGGCGCATTCACCTGCTCATCTGCCAGTGTGACATATTACTATCACGTGCCAGCAGTGCTCCTCTGCCTTATGCACTGGGCTGTCTCTGCACAAAAGACATATCTGACACCAGAAACAGCAACATTCTAAAACTAACAGAACACTTCAATCTCTCTGCTCACTCCCCAAGAAACCTCTCTGTTGCAGTAGTTAAACAAGTTAATTCTAAATCAAAGCTTCAAAGAGAAACCAAGGTATTAAAATTCATATGCAAACTTGATACCATTAACTTGGGTTTGAATAGAGATATGGCCTGACTTTCTCATTACCAAAAGTAATTTTCACCTCTCTCAAGCTCCCAACCTTCCTATATGCTGTTCCACAGTCCGAATCTAAACAACTTATTTTATTTGCACCTGAACCTGTCACTCATACTTTACTGGATTTATTTTTTCCTCCAATATTGTAAATGTTCAATTTGTATGCATCTGACAAAGTGGAATTTCTTCCATGAAAGCTCATGGGATAAATAAATTTGTAAGTCTTTAAAAGTGCCACAGGATTCCTTGTTTTGCTGAACCAGACTAACACAGCTACCCTTCTAGAACTTGTCAACAAGTATTTATAATGTCTGTGACTCATAGCCTTATAGATACCACTGACACACATTATGATTCCTCTGGGAATATATTTTTGTGGGCTTTACTCTCATAAAGGAACAAATACTCATTAAACCCAACCCTATATTTTATTTATTTAAAGTTACGTGCCCTTTTTTATGTCTTGAATATGAAGAAATCCCTTTGACAGAGACTGGAGCTTTGAATTAACCCAGAGCACTGTGCATTGTAGTTGAGAGGTCTGACATGAAAGACTTCTAACCAGGCCAGGATACACTACCTTGTCTGCCTGATTTGAAGCACATCCATTTCTTCAGGGGGCTTCAGCCTCAAACCTAATTCTGCAGTTTTACAGTCTACTTATACCTCTCTAAGAGTGACACAGGCAAAGAAAGTGCTACATAATATACTCCATGCGAGACCATATATTTCCACAGAAAACTTTGTGTAGCCATTTGGCGAATACCACATACAATATTTTAAAAGAATGTTTAATACACAAGTATTCATGTTAAACTTGTATCATGAAACATAAGATATACAACCCAGCTTTGTTAATTTTACTGTGAGAACAATAAAAGAACTTCTCATTTACTGACCTGCAGTACTTAAAATTGTTTAACCATATACAGTTTTTCCATTTATTAGTTTTAATTCCTCCCTCCTTCTCTACCCTTCAAAACTGGATTCATGACAACTAAGGGACCTTGATTTACAGGCTGACAGCTATGAAAAGAATTATATATAATTTTAAGATGCTTCTTTCAATGTAAAATTAAAGTTAAAATAAAAGTAGTTAAATTCAAAGTAAATATGCAGAATTTGGCATCACAATGCAGCATTAATCTGATCACATAACATTTATATTTTATTATTAATTCCTAGTTGTAGATGTTAAATATATAATTTACTGTATTTTAGCTTACATTAGATGTATGTCACATATAGCCTCGCTGACATTACTATAACGTTTAAATGAATTAGTAGGGACACAGTTATTCCTTATCTTACCAAGGAAGAAAATCATGTATGTCATTGAGAAGCTTAGAATTACTTCAGTTAGTCCATCATTGAAGATATGTGACAGCCAATATATAATTATTCTTGAACTCAAGAATCCAAATATGGTACTTGCAAAAAATTTTAAGACTAGTTTAATAACAACCTCTTTAGCTGTAAAAGAAGAAAATAAAATCAAATTATAAACTAGTAATTATTTTTTAAATTGCATTAAAGTAGAGTAGATTTAAAACTGCTGTTGCATGAGAGTGACTTCTTGTCCATGTGCATTCTGGAATGCAAGACTTCAGCACAACAAACTCAAACATCAGATAACCAGAAAACATTCAGCTAAGCTCTCTTTATATCGCTTTCAAAAGGACTTCAGTCTGACAAAAGGAAAAAGCCCAAAAATCTTATGAAAACTAATAAAAAGATTTGAGGATAATAAAGTACAATAGCACAATAGAACACTAGCAGTCTTAATGACATTTTGTCTAGTTTTTGTTGTTTTGTTGTAGTTTTAAATATGTAAATTAGCTAAACTAGCAGTAGGTTCTGACATCTCCATCAACAAAATGAGTTTATACTTTTATGGTAGGGCTATCAAATCTTTGCACAAATTGTTAGACAATTATTTTAATCTTGCAGAATTTAACTCAGAAATCATGCAGAACAATGGAGATCCAGAAAGTTCCTGCTGGAGATGGCCTGCAAAGGTAGAAGTATACCACTACTGAGAAGTTTTCAAATTTTAAACAAAATTCAGCACTGCCACAGTCCTACATCATTCCTAACACCCCCCCCCCCCCCATCTGTTGTGAAGTATAGGAGTATAGTGACTACAGTGAACTATACACAGAGTATCAAAATTCAGGGACAAGAGTGCCATGAACCCCAGGAAAACTTCAGCTCCAAAAATTCACGAAGCACAGTCAATACTATCAATTTAAACAGACCACATAAAGCTGACAATGGACCCAAACATTCCACCTGAGCTACTCCTGGTGATCTCCAACAGAGAGGTGACACAAGATGCCGTAGAGCCTTTAAAAGACAAACACCTTCCTCCCAACAAAAAATGGTAAAAATCAATGTTTGGTCCCCTCCTCCAAACAGCCACAGTAGCATAAGATTGATGGTGGCCAGGCTCTCATTTGGAAGCTTTGTTTACCAAATTTATGAATACTAGCTGATATTACAAAACCATTATATCATGAATAACCTCCTGTATGGGTACCCACCATGTTCTACCATCCTGAAAGCATGTCTTCTTCAAACTGAGGTTAACAGAAAGGTATGTTCAGCTGATCTTAAAGTAGGACCCTGTAATACCTGTATTTATCATTTCTATATAGTATTTCATACATGTATATGATATTTCATGAAAAGCATGTTATATAAAATACCCTATAAAGGTTATGATCTGTTGAAACTCATTGTTCTGTTCTACCTTGCCTATGCTGAAGACAACAAAAACACTTGAAAGACAACAAAGAATGCTGTGGCACTTAAAGACTAACAAATTTATTATTGCATGAGCTTTCATGGGAGAAAATCCCACTTCATCAGATGCTCTGAAGATGGGAGAACACAAGGCTAGGAGGGATTTGCTGACATTTTCCCCATGTATGGTTCATGAATGGCTTCATGCAACTTAGCTCTTTGTGTGCCTTCATGTTGCTGACAGTAATAACATCACCTGGAGAGGTTGTTCCTTCTCATTAGCAAAGCATTGTGAAAGAGAGCCCAGGCTGGAGAACTAAGGGAGCACAATGGTCCCACAATTTCAGGTTGGACCCCAGTTCCCATCACAGAAGATATTTTGAATTCAACAACCCTATTCAGGTCCAAACACCCTGGTAAAACATGTGACTTTGAGCTTAAGGAAACCAGTTTTATCTCACCCCTCTGCAGGAATACAGGGGAAAGAGTGGAGCAGTGGAAAATTACCAAGACACAACCAGGAGGAACCAGATGTTGGAAGTGGAGCATGTGAACAACAGAGGAGAGCAACACTAAAAGAGGAAGCACTGGGCAGAAATGAAGGTTACTCACCTTTGTGCAGTAGCCAAGGCTCTTTGAGATGCGTGTCCCTGCACTGCTCCACTATAGGCATGTGGTCGCTTCCACATCTAACTTCAGAGATTTCCTCAGCAGGATCGAGTGGGGGGGGGCACGAGCTCTCCTCAGGGCTCATGCCATGTTTGCTGACATTTGGCATGCACGCACCCCCCCACCCTTCCACCCCTTCTCTACCACAGAGTACTGGTTATGAGAATACTCTGAGTAGAGGGGAGGGGGGTGGGAAGTGGAGCAGTGCAGAGACATGCATCTCAAAGAACCTTGGCTACTGCACAAGGGTGAGTAACCTTCATTTCTTATTCGCACAGTGTCCCCACTGCTCCACTATAGGCGACTGAGTAGCAGTATCTCAGTAGGTGAAGGGAAGTTTGGAGCTCCTCTTGCCTACTGTCTTAAGGACACCGAGCTCCAAAGATGCATCCAAGGTGGCCACCTTGTCAATTGCATAATGCTTCACAAATGTATCAGCTGACGCCCAGGTCACAGCCTTGCAAACGTCCAGTATGGGCTCATTCTGAAGGAATGAAGTGGAAGTTGACACAGATCTCATGGAATGTGCTTTAGGTGTTGTTGGTGCAATTCCATGTTGTTCATAAGCCATGCAAATGCACTTTGATATCCATTTAGATAGTCCCTGTTTGGAGATCTGATTTCCCTTGCTCTGTTCTGCAATTGAAACAACCAACCTAGGTGTCCTCCTAAAAGCCTTTGTTCTGTCCACTTAATATGACAACACACTTCGGACATCTAATGCGTGCAGTGCAGCTTCTACAGAGTTAGAATGCAGCTTTGGGCAGAAGACAGGTAAGTGAAGAATCTGGTTAACATGAAAAGCTGACGATACCTTTGGGAGAAACTTAGGGTGAGGTCTGAGGGATGCCTTGTTGTTGAAAAAGACCGTGAATGGTGCCTATGCCATCAAGGCCACAATCTCGCTAACACGTCTGGCAGAGATTATCACCACTAAGAAAGGCACTTTTATCAACATATGGAGTAAAGAATATGTTGCCAACAGTTTGAAAGGTGGTCAGGTAAGCAACCTGAGCACCATGGATAGATCCCAAGGGAGGATCGGAGGCCATGTGCCATTTACTGTACCATATAGAGTACCTCTTCTATTTCTGAAAGTAACTCTTGTTGCAGGTTTTCTGCTATTTAGTAGGACAAGTTTCACTCTGAGCATTGTTCTTCTAGGTCATCGAGCCATCAAGGAGCCACGCCATCAAATGCAGCCTGTCAAGGTGAGCATGCTGGATTTCCCCATAGTTTTTGGTTAGGAGGTTGAGAATCAGCAGCAGTGTGACTGGGTCATCTGAGGACATGTGGACGAGACTGGAGTACCAGGTTTGTCTCAGCCAAGCTGGTGCTAGCAAAACGATTTTGGCGCCATCTCAGTTTCTGAAGTGTTTTGGGTATCAAGGGAATTGGGGGAAAGGCATAAAGGAACAGGCACGTCCATTGAAGCAAAAATACATCCCCCATGGAACCATGACCTCGCCCCACTCTCAAACAGAACTTCCTACATTTTCCATTTGCAGCTGTTGAAAAAGGTCCATCATCAGATGAGCCCATCATTTGAAAACATTGTTGAGGACAATGTTGTTCAGTTCCCACTCGTGAGAGTCTGCAAAGTCCCTGCTCAGCCGGTCTGCTGTCACATTGTCCCAAGTAAGTATATTGCTGAAACTTCTATTCTGTGATGTACACACCACTCCCACAGTTTCATTGCTTCTGTGCACTGGGATTGCAACCATACTCCTCCTTTCCTGTCAATGTAGTGCATGCAAGCTACACTGTCTGTCTGAACCTTTAGAGTTTTCCCCTCTATGGAATGGTGGAAGTGTTGACATGCATTCCTTACTCCCTTTAGTTCCAGTGAGTTTGTGTGTAAACAACTCTCCTGTAACGATCATCTGCCCTGTGCCGTCAGGTCTCCTAAATGTGATCCCCATCCTGTCAGAGAGGCATTGGTGGTCATTAAAACGGAGGGATATTGTCCAATGAAGGGAACCCCTTTCAGGAGGTTCTCTGGGTCTGACCACCAGAGAAGATCACCTTTTATGACTTGTGGGATGGATAGATAGATGTTTGCGCAGTTTGAAGTTCCTGAGGAACCACAACTGCAGATGCCTCATGTATAATCTGGCTCTGTGCACCAAATGCATTGTTGCCGCCACAAGGGCAAACAATTTCATGCATCCGAGGGCTGTGGTTGCAGAGCAGACTGGTATGTCGTGTACTAGGGTCTTTATGGCATCAAAGCAGTCTTTTGTGAGGTAGGCCCTGTAGGAGGGAGTGTGAATCCTTGCCCTGATGAATTGTATCTCTTGAGATGGGGCTACCTGGGACTTTTTGTAGTTTATGTTGAGTCTCTGCCAGTAGAATACTTCTTTCATACATTTTACCGCTTCCATGGCAGCCTGATGGGTACATGCTTTCAACAGGCAATCATCCAAATATGGGAAAATTGTAACCCCCCTGTTCATGAAGATGCGCCATAACCACTGCCATCAGCTTTGAAAATACTCTGGGTGCTGTACATAAGCCAAAAGGGAGGACAGTATGTTGAAAGTGTTTGTCCTGAAAACAGAAGCAAAGAAATTTCCTGTGTGCAGGGTGAATGGTGACATGAAAGTATGAGTCCTTGAGGTCGAGAGAAGCCAGCCAGTCCTCGTGTCCCAAGGAAGGAAGTATTGTTGACAGTGTTACCATCTTGAACTTGCATACTGGAACAAATTTGTTGAGCTGTCTTAGGTCCAGCATGGGTCTCCATTCTCCCATCTTCTTTTGAGTTAAATAATAGAGGGAGTACAATCCCTTCCCTCTCAACTGAGAAGGAACCTCTTCTCTTCCCCTGATGTTTAGGAGATTGTTTATTTTCTCTTGTAGTAACTGTACATGCGAGGGGTCCTTGAAGAGAGACGGGGAAGGGGGCTGAGGAGTAGGTCTGGATATAAAGGGGATCAAATATCCACTGTTGATAATTTCCAAAACCCATTTGTCAGAGGTGATGGTTTTCCAACAACGAAGAAATGGGAGAAGTCTGTTGTCGCAGTGATGAGCTATGCTGTCTATAACACTGTTTGATGTTGTGAGGTGGCCGGACAAACCCTTGACCAGACCCTCAAAATTGCTGTTGTTTGGCCACTGATGGTTGGGTTGTAGTGGATTGGTTAGGCTGTCTTCATCTAGAATGTGACTGTCTGTTTCTTGAGTGGGGCTTATCAAACCTCCTATGTTGTTGGGGATATTGATATCAGCTAGCATTGTATGGATATCTATTATATCTCCTCCTGGGGATAGGAGCAGAGATGCCCAAAGTGCAGAGAGTCGCTCGAGTCTTTTAGCAAATGCATAATTTTGTTTGTTTTCTACCTGAACCGCTTCTTCTTGTTGAATGGGAAATCCTCTATGATGGACTGTACCTGTTTGGGTAAGGCCGCCAAGTGCAGCCAGGAAGACCTGTGTATTACCACTCCTGTTCCAATGGCTTGAGCTCCCATATCCACGACTTCCAGTGCTGCCTGTAGGGCAGTTCTTGATATCATGTGTCCCTCTTGTATGAAAGAGCTGAATTGTCTTTTGGCATATATTGAATGAAGCTTGCAATCTTGGAGTAGCTACCGTGATCGTAATTGGATAAGAGTGCGGCATAATTGGCGACTCTTAATTGCAGATGTATTGCGAATGTATATACTTTCCTGTCTAGAATGTCCATCTTTTTATCTTCCTTAACCGCAGAGGCTGATCTACTATGGGTCTGTTTTGTCCACTGATTGGCTGCCTCAATGACCAAGGAGTTTGTTTAAGGGTGGGTGAAAAGGAATTCATTATCCTTTGGTGAAATAAAGTACTTTTTGTCCACCTTCTTGTTAGTAGGGGTTGCCGAAGTAGGATTCTGCCAGACATTATTGGCAGGTTCCATAATTTTAAAATGGATAGCTGTGTTAGTCTAGTCCAGTGAAAAAACAACAAGGAGTTGTGTGGCACTTTAAGACTAACAGATTTATTTTTTGCATCAGCTTTCGTGGGACAAGATCCCACTTCCTCAGATGCTTTGAAGATGGGTGAACTTACAGAAAGGAATGAAACTAAATGCAAGGGGGTGTAAAACATAGGATCAGGTCATAAAGTAACAGCAAATCAGAGCAGTTTACAGGCTCAAACCATGGGAAGCCTGAAGTTAAATTACCCTTTGTAATGGGAAAAGAATCCATAGTCTCGGTTCCATAATACCATCATCCACCGTTAATGAAACTTCCAATGAACTACTGGATGGCAGGATTCTATACAGCTTGTGCTGGGAGGTAGGCACGGTTTGTGCTGGGATGTCCACGGATTCAGCAAATCTTTCAAAAAGTTCCTGGAACTGCTTTCCATCATTATGATTTGGATGCGAGTTGTCCACAGTAGTTGCATCTGATGGCACAGCAGGGGTGTTCTGTGACCTTGCCTGCTGAACTTGTTGAAACTGTGACTGGATCACATTGCCTATGGGCTGCTGTGAATTAGTTAACTGTGATCGTAGACCCGCAGAATATGGGTTTCCATATCCAGGCCAGCCTCACCATCATAGCCAAGGCATGGTATACTGCCACAGTATATTTGGCCACTGCCAGATGGAGCTCTGTTGTGGAGCTTGGTTATGGTCAGGCAATGATTCCTGGATCACCTGAACAGACTGGTCATTCTCAGGCTCAGAATCCCCATGAGAGCTGGAGGAAGAAAATGAGCTAGCACCCTCTGGGGACGACTGTACTCCATATAATGGAGATAGAGGTGAAGAAGGGAGTGAAAGAATCTCCTCCCTTAGGTAGGGCTTAGTCTTCCTCTTATGTTTTCTAGGAGAGGACTGTTGATTTTGTAGCTCCCTGCATGTCAGTAGGTTGCTCCTGACAAATGTTGTGAATAGATGATGGTAGGAGGTCTTGTGTAAGTTGCACTGCCACTATCTGATTGTGGAAGGGCACCGGCACCGGCGCCTGGAACTGGTGTGCAACTGATGGTGCCGGCAAGCTGGGAGCTAGTAATATGCTGGGCAGTGTTGTGATCACTCCCATGAGAGACTGGAGCAATTGTGCCTGCACTGCTGGTGCCAGCAGGGGCGCACTCAGAGCCGGCACTGTGATCGGGTCTGGTAGCGGCACCAGGAAAATTCCTGTCAGCAGTGCTGACACGGCAGTTATGGCCATTTGCGGTGCCAACACCACCAGTAATGAGGTCAGTGCCATTATGTCATAAGCTGCCACAGTAGTTAACCCCTGCTCATTTAGTGAGTATTTGGGGTGCACAATCTTTTTAGAGTTAGTGCTACTAGAAGAACCTAAAGCCTCCCTCGTACCTGACTGTCCTTGACCGGTTCTTGATTTTTTTGCGGTCAATGGAGAGGAGGATGAAGAGCACCTCTTCAGCTGCACTTGTTTATTGGGAGACTTGCCAGGCTCAAACGCCAGGCGAAGTGCTCCCTCCATTAATAGCAGCTTTAACGTCATACCTTTGTCCTTCCTAGCCCTGGATTTCACGCTAGTGCAACGAGGACAGGTATGGAACAAGTGTCCTTTGCCAAGACATTTAATACATTTATTGAGTCAATATGAAGTAGGCATTGTCTCACTGCAAGCCAGCAGCACTTGAAACCTGAGGCGGTCAGCATGCCACCATCAGATCACCGCTGTTTCTTTTCTCTGTTTTTGGGGGTTTGGGTTTTTTGTTTTTTTTTTGAAAGAAAGAAACAAAGGAATAGAAATTTATAGTACCTATACTATCTAACTATCTTTAACTAATAAGAGAGAGTAAGCTAATTGAGAAGTCTGAGGAACCACAGAGCTGCTGCGGGACTGTGTTAAGCTGGAAGTGGTAGAGAAGGAACTGAAA
Source organism: Podocnemis expansa (assembly GCA_007922195.1). Taxonomy (NCBI): domain Eukaryota; kingdom Metazoa; phylum Chordata; order Testudines; family Podocnemididae; genus Podocnemis; species Podocnemis expansa. The sequence goes on from ML682025.1 coordinate 4,970,730, forward strand.
GGTGAGGGGGTGCGTGCACATTCCAAATCGCTGCAAACATAGCACAAGGTCTGAGGAGTGCTCATTCCCCCCCCCACACACACACACACACACCCCCACAGACTTGATCCTGCTGAGAAGATCTCTGATGTTAGGTCCAGGACCGACCACACACCTATAGCGGGGCAGCAGGGACAGTGCTCGAACAAGAAGAGAGCGTTATCACAGAGGCTACAGAAGTGAACTTCATGATGAAGCAGTACCCCAGAGCACAGAAGCCTGGGTGAAGCAGTGGAGCCCATCTGTCTTGCTGGACACACATGGTCAGCCCTAAGGATTCCAATGTGTAAGATGAGCTAGTATGGGTGTATTGTGGTCAGAAGGTTTATTGTTTTCTAAACAATACATTCTCATTTGTGCTTTATGTGATTAAGAAAAGAAGCAACCATGTTACTCTATGGAAAGCGTGCACAGATGTGTTGTATGTTTTTTAATTACCACAAGCCTGCAGAAAGAGTTAAACTTGAGCCAGAGTTCTGGAAGAAGTATGTTTAAGTATGAGGGAGTCTGAAGGCCCGATCTTGTGCCCACAGGGGGCAAGGCAGCTGGTCAACAGATTCCAGTTCTCAGAAAAGAGAGAATTAGACACAGAATTTGGGCCCTGAGAATGTTCCTAGAGAACCAAAGATTGGAGAAGTATCTGGACTCCCTGCAGACTCTGGAGACTTTAAACATCTAGGATCCAGAGGCTTGGATCTCCTCACAACAGTCTGGAGGATGGCCATCTACCTTGATCTTTGAAACTCCCAATATGCTTAGAGTTGGGCATGTGACTGTATCTCCCTAATAAGTGCCTCTCCCAGTCCATTACCAAAATCTGATTCTTCAAATACACATGCTCAACCCAATGGCTACAACGCATAACTCCCCAACTGCTATTATCAATTTATATATCAATTCTAAAATCCATCATAAAATTGAAATTTCTGAGCAACAGAAAATATGAAAAACAAGGGGTTGCTATTATCCCAAATAGTTTTTATTGAATTAACATTATAAAAATGTTCCAAGGGGTAGTTGTGTTAGTCTACTTCAGCAAAACAAACAGGAGTCCTGTGGCACTTAAAGACTAATGAATTTATTTATCCCATAAGCTTTCATGCAAGAAAGCTCATGCAAGAAATAAATTTGTTAGTCTTTAAGTGCCACAGGACTCCTTGTTTGTTTTATTAATAAAAACTAGTATCATTCAGTACTCTTATGTATCTTTACTTTTGAATATTTTAAACGTATTTTACCCTGCCTCAGAAATATTTGTCATAGAACCAAGTATGTGTCTACCACAGAAAACAGATTAATGCTGCATAACTTGAATTTCAAGGTCTAAGAATATCTGAGGATCAAAAAAGAATAATTATGGAAAATAGATATCTTACCTAATTCAGAATTTTCACCATATGCAAGATCTTTATAAAGTTCAAAAACAATAATAGTAGTAGCATCATTGAATAGAGACTCTCCTTTAATTAGATTAATGACGATTTTTGAAAGGCCTTAGAAGAAAAGAAAAACAACAGTAATATATGAAACTCTTCTACAACACTAACAAAAACTAAGGGTTTAGCTACATGAAAGTTGTCATCACTTCAACCACGGGGTGAGTTTTAAAACCACACTAAGTAGACCTGTTGCACAAAAGGCTGTGTAGGCACACTTTTTTCATCTTAAACCAAATTAATTTCCATTTAGTTTTTGTTGATTGGGAACAGGCTTAAAACATACCAAACTCAGAGACTCTTGAAAGAAATGAGAGTGTATACAAAGGGACTTAAATTTAAATCAGTCTAAAACTAATAAGTTAAACTGATGCAACTTCTGTACGTGGGTGAGACTAAAGTTATATCCATAGGCAGAGATTTGGTGGGGGAGGGGAGAAGATACCCCACACCCAATTGAATACAAACACAGAGGCAACCTATGGGAAGAAGGGCAGATTTCTCCCTTGTAGATGGTCCTACCTCCTCCCCACAGAGGAATATTTGGGTGAAAGAGGGTATGGGGGGGTAACACCAGGAACTCTGAGCTTGCTGCACAGTTTTTCCCCACATGGTCTGCATAAGGGGAGTGAGTGCAGGAGCCAGCAATCCTGACAGCAGAATTTCAACTTTGGGTCTTTTTCAATAGAAGACAGGTGGCTGTGCTGCTTTCCAACCCAGATGACTGTTCAGACACTAGCCCCAGTTGTGCACAGGATATAAGGAGAGAACAATGGAACCTCCTTTGCAAGGTGCCTCAAAGGCCAGATCAGCTTCAGAAAGCTTGCACCTCCCTCCCCAATTCCTTCCCCCATCACCACTCAGTTGCAGGCAGGAAGGGTCACTGAATAGGGAGCTGCCTCTTTGACCTCCCAATCCATGGTGCAGCTGGATTCTTCCAAATCCAGACTCTTCTGCCAAGCCCCAAACCCCTGCAACTGGATCCCCAGCTGAGATTCACCTTCCTCCCCTGCTCTTGTCCAAATATAGAAGTCAAACCATGCCTATGTAATTATCAGTAAGTGCTGTTTCTCTGAATTTCCAAAGATCCACACTCAAAGGCAAATACCAAGCTATGAAAATTAGAAATAACTTGTGGTAATCTGAGTTTGTACAATCAACAGGCACACATGCTAATGAAGAAAATGTATTTCCAAATTATCTGCAGAAAATCAACTGAGAAGGCAAATAGGAAGGTGGCTGTATAAATGGATGTTACTTGCCTAAAACCAGAGATCTTCAAGATTAGACTGCATACTCATGTTTGTGGGATCAAATTGCAGGCATCACAAGCTTCTAGAAGTTTCTGGAAAATAGTGTCATCATATTCCCACTCTTATCCTAGAGGGCTCTGAAGGCATGAACAATAAGGAGCGGCCTGAACTGAGAAAGGGCAGGCCTGTCACCATACCTGATGTGGAGAACAGAAGGGTGTGCTATCTGCTGGAAGCTAACAGCAGAGATCCAGACATGAGACTGAAGAGGAAGAAAGAATCTACTGATTCTCCTTCTTGTGGGAAGGAAGGAAACTGCTAAATTCTTGCTTGATTGCATCAAGGAAGACTACAGCAGATGCTTAAAAATATGGAAACTTAGATGATTTCAGTGGTATCCCACCCAACGCTAGCAAAGGACAGGGAAAATGATACAAGGTTATGATGATTAATAGATGATTCAGACAATGGTGCTATGAGGAGGGACAGACTTCTATTCTCATGGGATAGAATGCACCTGAATAGGAAGAGAAGTAGATTTTTGGGATAGAGGTTGCCTCAAGTGATTAATAAAGTTTTAAACTAATCATTTGGAGAGGCAGTTGAGAGATCCTCAGGCGGGGCGAGGCAGAATATATTCCAGTTTATAGCCTCCTGAGTCTTTGGCCTTCAACCCCTTGGATAGGGCAGAGCACCACAGCCAATATGATCTTTGGCCTTCAGCCCCTCAAGCAGGGCAAGGCAGCACAGTCACAGCACCCGGAAGGTGATGGGGATGGAGGTGAATGCAGGCCCACTCACTCTGCTACGTTCCAGCCCAGAGCCCTAACAGTGGTGGAACAGTGTGCCAGGAGGTCAGTGGGGCTCCTACCAAAACATGCTGACCCCAAAGCAGCTGGGCAACTACCCGCTGTCCCTGGGCTACTTTGTCCCATTTCTCCTCCAGGTTCCCTGGGTCCCATAGTCCTCGTCCTCTTCCAGGTAAACAACCAGCAGGATCCCAGTCAAACCTTCACTATCTGCAGGTGATAGGGCTGGTAGCCCCTCCGGTCCATCCACCAATGGTAATTCTTCCAAGTCACAGGGACTAGCCACCATTGCATTCTCTAGGGCCTCAGCAGAGGGTTATTCCTCCAGGTCACAGGGTCCCCCTGCAGTCTGTCCCCCCAGCTGGTTCTCCAACTCTCTGCAGAAGGCAACTTCTCTAAGTCCTTACCTTGGGGAAAATATAGGTCAGGCCCTGGCTCCCAGGTCCCCCAGGAGGGATCTCAGATCTCTTTGCAGGCTGCTGCTCTGGTGGCCAGTCAGTTTGTCTCCTAAAAGGCTCCCCCTGTAAGTCCTTGGTCTGCCTTTTAATGCAGTCCCCCTTACCTCTGGCTCTGCCCTTTGGTTCCCAGGCTGGGTCCCATGCAAGAAGCTTCTCTGCCCATCAGGGGGAGTGTGGGAGCTTTTGGTGCCCTGTGCCGGGTGCTGTAGCTTCTGCAGGTGCAATGACCTGTCTCTGTTACAGAGTCAAAATCACTTTTGGGAAGAAAGCTCCATTTGGAAAGTTCTTCAGTTTAATTACAGATCCCCAGGATCCAATTAGTATATGGACATAAACTGTTACTATTTTCAATTAAATAAATGTTACTGGGAATTGTGTGATTATGACAGTCTTAATTTTCAAGACATACATTGGAGGACAAGTGCTACAAATAATGAAAGGGACCAAATATTCCAGAATGTAATAGCTGATGCATTTCTTCACCAAGTAATCACTGAACCAGCAAAAGGAGATACCATTTGAGATTTAGTATTGATAAGGACCTCAGAAAAACAGATTGTAGAGGATTTTTGTTCTGAGTGATCATGAGCTAATTCATTTAACCTACATAGAAGGATGAACAAAACTAGGTCTGCAACTAATCCTTTGAAAAGGATTTAAGAAAAGGCAAACTTCAAAAAAATAAGAAATCAATTAGGAAACAGAACTCGTCTGAAGAATTCAAGGATCTGAATATGGAGGAGATCTGGAATTACTTTAAAATGACCGTAAAAGTAAAATTAAATTAAAATTACTGTAAAAGTAACGGAAACAATATCTGAAGCCAGCATCCCAAGCAAAAGAGGAAAAATTCATATGGAAGGGTTAGAAACCCAAATGGATGAACAATAATCTCAAAAAGATTATTAAGAGAAAGGAGCAAGCCTATAAGGAATGGAAGAAAAAACTTCTCAGAAAGGAAAGCTACCTCTTGGAGAACAGAAAACATAGGAAGAGAGGGTTGCTCACCTGTAACTCAGGTTCTTGATGTAGGTACTCCACTCCAGATAGCGATGCATCCTCAATCAGAAATTTTACAAGACCTGCCTACCCATGCATGGCCCATCTCTGCCTAATGACAGACACTGTACTCACCCTTCTCAGTTCTGGCAACGCAGGTCCCTCATATTCCTTCTTCACAGTACAGCTGTAATGTCTGACTCCAAAATACAGGGGTGGGGGATGGGTAGTGGAGAAGCCACAGGGACAAACAGATTGAAGAGCCCATCACTGCACAAGGTGAGTAACTCTACATTCTTCTTCAAGTGGGAACTCCACTTCTGGTGATTATCAAGCAGCATCCTCAAAATAAAGGAGGGAACTTTGGAATTGTTAGGATGAAAAAAGGATGGGGCTGAAAGTTCAATTACTGAATCCCATCTAGAGGCCTGATGGATGGTGTAGTGTTTCATAAAGGTATTGACTGATAACCAGGGAGCTACTTTGCAGATTTCATTTATGGGAACATTGTGTAAGAAAGTGGAGATAACAATTGAGCTAGAAGAATGTCTCCTGAACCGCTACGGTAACCAGATTCCTGACTGTGTAGAACATGGATGTATGTACCCAGAAACCCATTTGGATAGTTTCTGGGTGGATATGTCACTATCTTTGCAAAATTTTGTAACTGACACAAAAAGTTTAAGAGATTTCCTGGCAGATTTTGTTCTTTTTTCTTTTGTTAAGACAGAACACTGATGTCACCCTTAGGAAGGAATTTTGGGTATGTTTGTAGCATCACCTTATCTTTATGGAATACCACATCTGTTGGACTAGCCATAGGTGCCTCAAGTTCATTGCCACATTGTACCAATGTGATTGTCACTAAGAATGCCACCTTCACAGACATATGCATTAATGAGCAGGCCAAGAAAAAGTTCAAATGGCAGCTTTATAGTGATCAATAAGGCTAAATTAAGATCCAGGACAGTGGGAGGGTGTATGTCTGGATAGACATTTTGTACATCAGTCATGAAGCATTTTACAACTGGATGCGCAAAAACAGGGGTGTCAACAGTTATATCGTGGATGGTGATAATGGCTGTAAGATGCACAGTTATTCAGTAAAACTGATTTTTTTTTATTACCAGGAGACAGTCTAATATGGTGGGAATTGATGCAGTTAGCTCATTAACATGTGTACATTGACATCATAAGATGAATCAGCATCATTTTTGCACGAAAGTTTTCCTGGTGAAGGGTTTTCTGCTGTTAAGTAAAATGTCTTACAGGTTCTGAACATTGTAGTTCAGATTGTCAAAACCCATCAGGAACCATGATTTGAGACTTAACTTTTTCAGATTTGGATGCCATGTGGATCTGTTATTCTGGGATAGTAGGGTATTGATCAGCTGAAGGATGATTGGTGTGCAGATAGACATCTTTGTGAGGTAAATAAACCACAGCTGTCTGGGCCACACAGTGATGACCCTCATCATCCTGGCACTGTTCCTGCGTATTTTGTGTGTGTTTTTGGCCATCATGCTGATAGACTGAAATGCATAAAGGAGACCCACATTCCAGTTGATAAAGGAATGCATCCCCCATGGAGCTGCTGCCTAGGCCTGCTCTTGAGCAGAAGTAGCAATGGTCGGAATTTACTCAGTGTTGAAAACAGATGAGTTGTTGGATAGCCCCACTGATGAAAGACACCATGTAGGATCATGTTGTGTAACACCCACTGATGATTGTCACCAATGGATCTGCTCAGGTTATACCCAGGGTACAACTGCAGACGAGGTATTCTGACAAGCTATTCTGTTTTGGGCTCTAAATAGTCATCTTGATTTTGAACAGTAACTGGGTTCATTTCTAACATTTCGGGAGGTATTGATGGGGTCTGTTTCTCTAAACAAAGCATCAACGGGGCTGTCTTTAGACAACATTAAATTTCAACCTAATAAAAAAAGCAAAACAGCTTGGAAATTAGAAAGCTTGGACATTCACAGTTGACAGCTCAATTCTAAAATAAACATTCTAAACCACAGAATTCACGTCCTCCAGAACTTCTCTCAGAGACCTCAAGCACAACAGAGAAAACAAGACCTCCTGACGTTTAAAAACAACAAAAAGCTGGGAAGGAGTTTTTCAGTTCTCTCAGGCCTCATTTAGACACTGTAAAGACGCAAAAAAGAAAAATGTCTACTGGAACCAAGTTTTCCCTTGAACAGCTAACACACACAAACAGAACTTATTTCTGTTCATTTTTACTTTCCAATTTATATTTATTTTTGTGTTAGTAATCATGATTCTTCATGGTTGTATTCTACTGTAACAACCTAGTTTGCTAGTTAACACAAGCCCTACAAATGGTTAGCATCATACTCCTTCTGAGTGAGATTCTTCTCCATGTTAGTCTCCTCAACCAATTAATTTGGTTCTGTGAGTAGACTGATTTAATCAGACTAGTTTCTTAAATCAAGACGACTCTCATGATTGAAAATGCAGATTCTAAATTCCCAGAAACCCTCAAAAGAAATCCCCTTCAAATGAAAAACTGAAAATGAATCAATTTTCTATACCCAAATCTCTAAAAGATGTTCATTCAGAATGACTGCCTCTCACTTAAAAACATTTATAAGCTCTGCCTGCCCATTATTCAAAACTAAGAAATAAAATGTCAAAATTTTGTGTTTCAGGTAGACTAAGAAATGTCTTCCCCTACCAAAAAGAGGGCAAAACCTTGTGTAATGAGGAATCTAAGGATCCTATGTATAAATGTTCCCACAAAATAGACCATGACATGTCCTTTTCAGCTTTATATGCTTGCTGTGGGTTGGTCTTTTCTACAGCTTGATTCTTCTGACTCCAAACTGTTAAGATGGTCTCCAAAGAAAAAGTTAAAGATAACAAGATCACTTAAGAAAACTTTGAAGCATACATGAGAATCTCAGGGCAGGATTTTAGCAGCAATCAAATGGAGATATGCAAAGAAATTAAAATACCTTGCATATTTCCCTTTGACTGCCTACTTATCTCTTTAGTGCATTGAGTCAAAGGGAAATGTCCTCCCTTTGACTCAGAGCTATTCAACTTACCAGGCTAGTCGTCAGCAACCAACTTCCTGATCAGCTATGTGGGGCTTCACAGACCAAAGATCAATCTGATGGTGGTGAATCTCTCCCCATCAACAAGGGCTCCTAATCTGTCTGAATCCAAAGCATAACCTCCCACCTACTGGCACTAGTCGTATTGGATATACAACAGGCGTGGCCAAACTGTGGCTCAGGAGCCACATATGGCTCTTCAGTGAAAAAGTGCTGCTCGTGGAAGAAAGCCAGAGGAAAGCAGCCCCAGCCTAGCAGTTTTAAATCTTCTGCTTGAGCATGCTCAGTGGGAAGCCCCAGCCTGTGCCTAGCTACTGGAGTGGACAGATAAAGGGGCTCTGGAAAGGGAGGGTCAGCCCAAGGAAGTCAGCATCAGGACCTGGGAGTTACGGTGGGGGTCAGGACAGCAGGGAGAAGCAGTGCCATGGTTGGAGAGGGCAGGGAGAAGCGGTGGCATAGTCAGAGAGGGTGGGCAGAAATTAAGGTTTTATTGTATAGGTAGGCCTAGTTTTCATGGTAACCTTAAGTAATCAGGATCTAACATTAGTAGGATCAATATTTGCCCTCCTTTTACAATGAAATTAGTCTGTGCAATGAATTTTAAACTTAGTAATTTTGGAGTAGGTAAAATATGGCCGTATGCCTCAATGCAGCTCTCAAAGGTGTGATAATCAATTTGTGTGGCTCTTAAGCTCCATAAGTTTGGCCACCCCTGATACAGAAGATGGAGCGTTTTGATAACTTCAGTTGTCGTCTACCATATTGCATATAAATCATCTTTAAATACAAAACATTTTATCCAGTATTTTTGGGAGTATTCCTTATGTTTCTGGATTTTCTACAAATATTAGCATTTCATTTTTCCCCACCCACTCCCCCTCCCCTTTTTAAGGAATATAATAAGCTCAAGAAACAAGCAAGTGATGAAATATCATTTGTCTCAATTTCTGTATTGTCTACAAGGCAATTTAATTCTAAACATTATTACACTTTCCAAACTGTTGGAAAAACTGACATACCAATGTTTTTCACAGAAGCCACAGACAGGATAGGATCTGTTGTGCTAAGAATGATTCCAAACAACATACTAACGTGCCAGTTCCAGTTATATTTATTGATTTTGTAAGTTAACCATCCAATTGAAGTACAATTCATCAAAAAGCCAGGAACTGAAAGTAGCAGTATCTGTGAAGATAATTCATAAATGTATTATTAGATTTTAAAATATTCATATATCAGACTGTATCATAAAATTATTCATTTTTTACCACCAGGTAAATCTATGTTAAAACTATGTTAACTCAATATCAGGTTGAGTGCATACAAGTAATTTAAGAGTACAATTAAGATAGTATAATTACACCAAAAATGAGCATTAAAAATTCCAGGAAATTGAGAGTTACGGTTAAACTAAAAAAAAAAAAAAAAATCCAAAAATGTTAAGTTGCAACAGTTAAGGCATGTGAACAACCTTAATTCTGCCTTGCACAGACACCCTGAACTAACTATACAATCACAGTTAGTGCATAATATTGCTTTTTTATAGCCACTAGATTCCCTCCACCCCCTTTAAAAAACACTCATGGAATCAGTACAAGATACAGCTATGATTATATGGATAGCTCAACTATAATTTGCTTTTTGTACTATTCTGTTCACTTCAGATGACACCACCTACCTTAACCTGCTTATTCTCTTAACTGTTGATAGAGGTTTCCCATCAAGTAATGGGGGAGTGTTTTAACTATCCTATAATAGCTTTTTTTTAAAAAAATATTGCAAGGCAGCAAGCCTAGTAAAGAAATCAAAACTTCCAAGTACAACTCTACTGAGATTTGAAGCAATAACTTGCACGTCAATGTGAAGGCCAACCAACTCCATTATGCTACAGCAGGAGTTTCCTAAAACAACCAGCCTCTCTAACAAATTACGAATAGTCACCTATAAACAGATACATTTAAGTGGTACTTCCTATGCCCAGTCTGCTACCCACCCAACAATATCCTTCAGACCCTGCACACTCTAGAGGTGCTAGAACCCAGGTTGAGTCATTCCCTTCACTCTGCCATGTTGTCTTGGGAGAAAAGTGTAAAAGGGACAGCCAGGGACTTCAGATAGTAGGAGCAGAAGCAGCCTACATACAAATTTGGCCTTTTGAACAACTTTCTTTTGACTGAACTTTTCCTGCAAAAAAACCAAGGAGTCGGGTGGCAGTTAAAGACTAACAGATTTATTTTTCGCATGAGCTTTCGTGGGAGAAAAATCCCACTTCATCACTAGACTAACACTGCTATCCCCTTGGAAATTGAACTCTTCCTGCCCTACACTGTAGCTCCAGCCCTCCTCCTCCTCCCTCACATTCTCTTCACCTCAGCATCACTCTTCCTCTCATCTGCCTTGTTCACCCTAACCTTCCCTCTTCCCTTGATCTTATCTTCTCCATCTAACTAAACCCAACTTTTTTTTAAAGTAATGGAACTAATATGATGTTTGCTGCCATCATACTGTTCATCCTTTCCCTGACTCCATGTCTGTCTTTTCTGTTTAGATTGTATGCAATTCTGGGAAGGAACCACATATTTTATCTACGTCAGTACAGCATTTTGGTGCATGACTAGAGCAACTAGGGTGTACAGTAACATAGATCAAATAAAAATAAAAATATTAAATTATAGGTCCCCCTGTCCAAGTATTTGTATTGTGTTGCTTCTACAACATTATATAACACTCCTCCTCGAAGACTGTATTTGCCACCCCTTCTTTGTTTTATGATGGCTTTGTATCATGTGAATGGACTTGTATTTTTACACAATATTTAAATGATGAGTTAATCTCACTTGTCTTCCAGAAACTGAAACTTAAAAAAAAACCAAGAAAACAAAAAACAAAAAAACCACACAGGTGCTTTTTCCAAACCCATCCCCTGGTGGAAGTCATGAAGATCATGTGCATTCATCACTGTGTCCTCTTTTAGGACTTAGATGCTTTTGGGATAAGTGACGTGCTTCCATGATACATATGTCTCAGGAGATAGCATACTGGGCTCTGTAACATACAGTGCCAATTTGGCCTGTGCAGGCTTTCAGCTATTGGAAACTGAAGTCATTAAAATAATTTTCCCAACATCAGAAAACTGCAGAAACCAATATTTCTTTTTAAATCAAGGGCTAGATAGTAGTTTCTTTGTTCAGTTTTCATTTCGTTTTCTCCAATTTAAACATTTCTGTACAATTTCTTCAGCCAATTTGTAGCTGGAAGCCTTCACAGAAGAGTTTATTTATATCTGAACTTAAAAAAAGAAGTGCTGAAATATATGTATAGTGATCACTTTTTTAAAAAATAATGTGCATTGGCAAATATAAACAGTCTATCTTGATCTAGATGATAATTATATTTAAAAACTTGTGTTAAAGGAACATTAAGACTTAGGAAATAACAGAATTAATGTAACTCATGCAATCCTAACTTAGCTTCATGTGCACATGTTCAGTACAGTCTTTATTTACCAGCTCTAGTATCCACAACTCAAAAATGATCAGCAAGCAGCCTCCAGGTACAGATGGTTGATTACAACCATCTTAGTATTTACCATTCCAGGTGAGACATAAAGCAGCTGGCATCTGTCACAGATTTAGGATTAATCATTGATAGTGCTGGAAGATGGCTGAAAGATGCAGATAAAGTACTTGTAATATACCAACTACTGCCATATGTCAGGCCTTTCTGTGGACTGTGTGGGGAAGTGTTGACACCAAGCAGCAGCTGTATAGACTCTTGTATGGAAATGAAATACGAACACTAAGGAAAGCCATAGAGCACCAAATTGACATTTCTTATTCTAGTTGTCTCCATCAGTTATTTCATATTACAAAGTACAAGATCAGAATTAAGGATATTTGAAGCTGAAGCCAGCAACCATATCTATCAGCACTTACTCAGTTTTGGCAGTTTTCCTAGTGCAGACATATTATAGTATGGAAGACTGAAATGTGCTTACTAAGGAAATGCAGTTACACTTCCAGTAATCATGTAGCTGTCAAAAGGTCTGGTGGTGAACTAAGAGTGCTAACAATGGACACAAACTGAATATCAAGTAAGACCATCATAAGGACTTAACTGGAAATCTGTAAGGAGGCTAAGTCCCTTTGAGACTGCCCTTGATGATGTGTGTCCACAATTCAAAAAGGCTACTGATAAATTCTAAAGCAGTGGTTCCCAACCTTTCAGGATGGGGACCCCTTTTTAACAAAAAAAAAATTCTTTGCCCCCTTCTCCCTGCCCCTGGCTGATTATGTAATCTGGCCCACACCACTGGGACAGCGAGTGAGCAGTGCTGCCACCACCATTGCCCACTCCCTTGGGGAGCCAAGCTATGGTAGCTATTGCCCCCGCTAGGGAGTTGCCACGGCCCCATTCCCTTGCGAGGACCCAGTCATAGGCAGAGAGAGGCAGCCCTGGTGGGGAACATCAGGGCTGTAGCTGGATTCCAGCCCTGGTAGGGAGAGGCTCCACGGACCCTCTGCAACATGTCCGCGGACCCCTGGGGGTCCCCGGACCACTGATTGGGAACCACTGTTCTAAAGGGTTCAGAGAAGAGCCACAAAAATGATTAAAGGATTGGAAAACATATCTCCCAGTGATAAAACTTGAGAACCTCAATCTATTTAACTTGGAAAAAAGATTACAAGATAACTTGATTGCAGGCTAATAAACGTATCATAACACTATTCAAAGGCTGGAAGTTGAAGCTAGACAAATTCAGACAATAAATAAGGTGTTATCTTTTACTTGTGAGGGTAATCAATCATTAGAACAATTTATTAGGGACTTTGGTGGAGTCTCTATCACAGCAAATTTTTAACTCAAGAATAGTTTGGTTTTTTTTAAGATACGCTCTACATCAAACAGGAATTATTTCAGAGAAATTCTATGGCCTGTATTGTGCAGAAAAACAGACTAGATGATTCTAACAATCTCCGCTTCTGATCTTCGAATATATGAATCTACATGATTACATACAACTTTTTCCCCCTCACAAAAGCCTACTTCATTCAATGCATCAGATTAGTATTTGTTCACTGAATGGGCAGCTAGTCATTATTTCTTTTTATCCTCATCATTCAGAATGCAATGCCATACATGGTTTGCTGCACAGCATCCAAACCCAACATTAAATATAATTAATTTCGTTACAGGCTTTCCTACAGTGCTGTCATCATGGTAGCTTAACATTTTAAAAACGTTAATCAACTTAACTTCACAAAACTTGTAAGGCGAATTGAATACTATCCCTAGTTTACCCATAGGGAACTAAGGGACAAAAATTAGAACCAAAACGTCAGCTAATTTTGGGTGCCCAATGAGATACCTAGAGCTTAATTTTTTTCAGTGTTCCTCACATTTTGTAACACTCACATATTCAGAGCAGCGCTCCAATTTACCTCACTTGTGAGTTCCCAGTTCTTTGGCATATTAGAACCCAGGAATCAAATGCTGGGTACTGAGAAAATGACTGACAATGGAAATCTATAAAAGTTTTGACTTAAGTGGCTTGCCCTTCATCGCACAGGACAAGGATCTGCAACCTGCAGCTCCAGAGCTGCATACGGCTCTTTGGCTGCCTCCTTGTCGCTTTGGGCTCTTGCCTCCAGGCCCCACCCTACCCCCACCACCGGAGGACCTTGCGGGCAAGTCCACTCCTGGCTCTGGTCCCCACTCCTACAGCCAGGGTACCCTGCAGGTGGCCTGTTCCAGGATCCCAGGTCCCCTCCCTGCCACCAGGGGACCCTATAGCGGGCCTGCTCCTGGCTCCCTGCCCCCACCTCCTGGCCAAGGGACCCTGCAGCAGACACCCTGGCCCAGCAGCATAAGACTTTTCCATGTGTACATGCCACTGGAGGGGAATGGAGACATATACTTTACCAAAGGGTTTCACAATAATTTACTAGGATGCAAAGGAATGTTGAGATTCAAGAATAATAGATTAAAATTCAGATTCTGTAGGAAAACATGCTATAGCGGTTATGGACTCTTTTGCCCAACCCCCCAAAACCACCCTGACCTCTACTGCCCCATCCTCACCACTTCAGTTCCTGCCCCTCAACACAGACCATCTCCCCTTCAACTGTTGCCTCTTTCTCCTTTCCCTGCTTCCATCACCCTTATCCTTTGCTCCTGCCCCTCTCTTCTGCTCTTATAATGTCTCTTGTTCCTACCACTCTAGCTGATACCTCCTCCACGATCCATCCCTCACAGTCCAGCTCCCGCTGCTATCTTCCTCCCACCCAACATGCTCCTAATCCACCCACAAGCTCCTGCCTGTGCCCTTGCCCTGCATGTTTCACCCACATTCCTCATCCTTTGACATTCAAGTCTGCCTGTTTCTTCTTCCTCAATGCAGGAAGCACTAGGAACACTGAAAGCACAGAAAAGATGTTCTCCGTCCACATACCCAATGTGAAGCAGCCTCCAGCAGCCAAGAGGATCAATTGCAGGGGAAGACCTGCTCATCCCTTCCAACCCTGAGAGAGTGCATGCACAATCCAATCAGCAAATGGGGTTGCGAAGGGACAGAGTATGCTCACTGAAGATTTATTTTGGAGAATTTAGGTGCCAAACTAACTAGCCTCTACTAAGAATGTGCCAAATTTGGACAGATTTTTCACAAGGACAGCACCATGACACCAGCAATTCTGCCCCATGCATCAAGAATCTTATTCCACAGCAGGGAGGTGTGAGAGTTTCTCAGTGAAACAGTTGCAAGAACTATTCATTAAAATGGGAAAAACAATGTGTTTTTTCATAACCTTGTTCTTGGAAAGAGCTTTGCCACTTTAGCAGTAACTTGCTAGAAATGTTTAGTCTTATGCACACCTCACATCTAGCATGGAAATTTTCATCCTGTACAGCTTATGTTTGACAAACTCATAACGAAAAGAAACAGTCCTCTAATGGAAAATGCAGGTAACTTTATTCCTTGTCTAGCACTTTTGAGCACCAAAAGTTTTGCCAGCATAAGTGCTTGGGTGTACAGTGCTGTGTTGATGAGAAAACATCTCCTACCAACATAGCTATCACTGCTTGCTTAGGTGGTTTTATCATGACAGCAGGAGAGCTCTCTTCCATTGACATAACACAGCTACACAAGCTCTGTTACAGCAGCACAGATGTATCAATACACTGTAAGTCTTAAGTACAGACTAGCCGTAAACTATGGGTATCACTTTCTCTGACATTTATACTACTTCTCTATGTTTAGGAACAAAGCAGACAATACCAGCCAACTCAACAGAACCTTCTAAAAAGCTGATTTTAAAGGAGTTGCTATTGAAGGAATACTGGGACTACAGCAGAAAAAGGACAACCAGTGCCCCCTCTCAAGATTGTGGATCAATTTTGAGTGTTGAGGGATCGGGAGCAGACTAAGAGAAACTCCTCCTGCCCAAAGATAGCAGATTTAACTGGAGGTATTGAAAGAAGCACCCGCTCCAATCCACAAAAAATTTTGGCAGTCTAGATAACCATGGGACAAATATCCTTACTGAAGAAATGGTAAAGACATCTGACAAGACAGTGAAGGAGAAAACATTTGGCTCACGTCTCCTGAAGAGTAACTGGGTCTTTTACAGTGAAATTACATCTAAGCCAGTATATATATATATCCAAGTTATCCAAGTGACTGGATAGGTGACTGGATAGCGTAGTGGTTAAGAGCGCCGTAGTGGTTAATACTGACGCCCTTTGATACGGGAGACCGGGGTTCAAATCCCGGTGGGTACCTGTCTACCTTCCCAGTAGGGGTCCTTGGGCAAAAAGACCCCCTAACGCCTCACTTGCCTACCTCGAATATGAGAGTGACACGAACTAGGAGAGTCCTGCTGGCTCGGACGTCGCCCGGATTAACAAGGTCTGCGCCAGATGTTGGGGAACCAGGACAATCTGACGATAAGCGGGCTACTGGAACAAACCATGCATGGATGAGACAAGAGAACCTGGAATTGATGGAATGCTACTACAACAGCAGACCTAATGAGAGGGGATATATGAAACGTATGAGGGAACTATGGATGGACAAAAGACCTACATCCACACTAACTGAGAAACAGCTAGTTACCCAACACTTCAACATAGTAAAGAGGCAGCTGCTCTCACAACTGGAGATAGACCAACTCCACATTACCTCCCAGGCTCAAGAAGAAGCCCCAGAAGAACAACTCGATGTGCAGCCACCACCTGAAGCTGGAACTTCACTGCCACCCCCTCCATTACAGAACACAGCAGCTGATATGAGGCATAAGATCATGAATAAACTAGCTACAGTCAACCCTCAAGACCAATTACCAAGGCTCATGGGAGAAGTACCATCAGATAGTATGCTAGAAGATGCCAATAGAGCCCTAATGACAATTCCTACTACCACCATCACTGAAACCAATGAACTGGTATATGCGACAGCCTCTGTAATCCTGGAGATGCTTGGCTACACAATCAAGAAGAACAGAAATACATACCCTCCCTGGAAAATGAGGTTGGAGGATAAGATCAAGGCAACCCGGAGAGAAGTTAGCCGGCTGGCGGAACTACAGAAGGGTGTAGAGATTAAGGATAAGACTCGGCTACGGAGAAAATACAAGGGCCTGACTCCATCTGAAGCCCTAGAGACTGCTAAGCAAAGGCTCACAGCACTGGCCACCAGGCTAAGGAGATACACTAGAGAAGCAGAGGCCAAAAAGATAAATGCCCTCTTCTCCAAAGAACCATCCAAGGTGTACTCCCAACTGCAGTGCAACAACACAATAACAGCAGAGCCACCAACAGCAGAAACTGAACAGTACTGGAAGAACATCTGGGAGAAAGAGAAGACTCATAACACCAGGGCAAAGTGGCTTCAGGACCTGAGAACAGACCACAGCAATCTCCCCGAACAGGAACCAGTCACCATCACAGTAGCAGACATCCAACAGCGGGTCAAGAACATGAAGAGCTGGACAGCACCTGGACCGGACATGATCCACACCTACTGGCTAAAGAAACTAACAGCAGTGCATGAACGCCTAGCAGCACAGATGAACCAGCTGCTAGCAGCAGGCTCCCACCCAGACTGGCTAACACAAGGAAGGACAGTGCTGATCATGAAAGACCCCCACAAAGGAACAGCACCATCCAACTACCGGCCAATAACCTGCCTCCCCACAACATCGAAAGTCCTATCAGGCATCATAGCAGCCAAGCTACAGGACCATGTGGGCCAGTACATGAGCACAGCTCAGAAGGGCATTGGGAACAACACCAGAGGCTCAAAACACCAGCTGCTCATAGATAGAGCAGTCACCCAAGACTCAAGGTCTAGACAGACCAATCTGAGCACAGCCTGGATTGACTACAGGAAAGCCTACGACTCAATGCCGCACACATGGATCTGTGAATGTCTGGCGCTATACAAAGTCAACAGGACACTAAGGACCTTCCTCAAGAACTCAATGGGACTGTGGAAGACAACACTGGAAGTCAACTCAAGACAGCTTGCACAAGTGGCCATCAAGTGCGGCATATACCAAGGTGATGCGCTGTCCCCGCTGCTGTTCTGCATTGGCTTGAACCCCCTCAGCCAGATAATCACAAGGACTGGCTATGGATACAAGTTCAAGAGTGGCACTACCATCAGCCACCTCCTCTACATGGATGACATCAAGCTGTATGCTAAGAATGAACGAGACATCGACTCGCTAATCCACCTGACACGGATCTACAGTGAGGATATTGGGATGTCATTCGGACTGGAGAAGTGTGGCCGGATGGTAGTAAAGAGAGGGAAGGTAGTCAAGACTGCTGGGGTGGAACTACCAGCAGGCCACATAGCAGACATACAGACCAGCTACAAGTACCTTGGCATCCCACAGTCACATGGGACTGACGATGAGGAGGCAAGGAAGACAGCAACATCTAAGTACCACCAAAGGATAAGACAGGTCCTGAAGAGCCAGCTCAATGGGAAGAACAAGATCCACGCCATCAACAGGTACGCCCTGCCAGTCATCAGATACCCTGCCGGTATAGTGAGCTGGCCAAAGGAGGACATGGAGGCTGCCGATGTGAAGACCCGGAAGCTCCTCACAATGTACGGAGGTTTCCACCCCAAGTCCAACACCCAGAGACTGTACACCAGCCGGAAAGAAGGCGGGCGGGGTTTGGTGAGTGTCAAAGCCACTGTCCTGGATGAAACCCAGGGCATCCAGCAGTACATCAGTAAGATGGCACCCAAAGATGAGCTGCTGAGAGAATGCCTGAGGCAGCAGCAGACATGGGAGGAAGATCAAGCAGAAGAAATGCCATGGCAAGACAAGACCCTGCATGGAATGTACCATCGACAGATAGCTGAGGTGGCTGACATTGGGAAATCCTACCAGTGGCTGGAAAAGGCTGGACTAAAAGACAGCACTGAGGCACTGATCATAGCAGCACAAGAACAGGCACTGAGCACCAGATCCATTGAAGCAGGGGTCTACCACACTAGACAGGACCCAAGGTGCAGACTGTGCAGAGAGGCCTCAGAGACAGTCCAACACATAGTGGCAGGATGTAAGATGCAGGCAGGAACAGCATACACTGAACGGCATAACCAAGTAGCTGGCATTGTGTACAGGAACATCTGCACAGTGTATGGGCTAGACCCTCCCAAGACCAGATGGGAGATCCCACAGAAGGTCGTGGAGAATAACAGGGCTAAGATCCTGTGGGACTTCCAGATCCAGACAGACAGGCAGGTACTGGCTAATCAACCAGACATCGTGGTAATAGACAAGGACCAGAAGACAGCGGTGGTGATAGATGTAGCAGTGCCAAGTGACAGCAACATCAGGAAGAAGGAGGATGAGAAGCTGGAGAAGTACCAGGGCCTGAAAGAGGAACTAGAGTGGATGTGGAAAGTGAAGGCCAAAGTGGTCCCGGTGGTGGTAGGAGCACTCGGGGCTGTGACTCCGAAGCTGGGAGAGTGGCTCCAACAGATCCCAGGAACAACATCAGAGCTCTCTGTCCAGAAGAGTGCAGTGCTAGGAACAGCTAAGATACTGCGCAGAACCCTCAAACTCCCAGGCCTCTGGTAGAGGACCCGAGGTTGAGGATGACACATACCACCCATAGGGGGTGAGAGAGGAATTTTATATATACACACTATTAATATGGGACTGTGGGTGTCACCTTGGATGCAGCTGTATGCTGACTGGGCCACAGGTTGAGAACCACTGCTCTAACTTCTCTGGTTGCCAGACCATTTCTAAATGCTCTTCCCCACAAGCCTTAGGATCAGCAGTAGAAATGTAGAGAAATGGAGGAACGTGATCCACTCCAGCCTTCTCTTTCCAAGACCCTTCTCTTCTTCACTCCAGGTTGAGATAGGAAACTCCCAACTCAGAGATGAAATGGAGCTAAACATAAAAAAAACTTCTAAAGTGTTATTGTTCCAAGGAAGCTCTACACCTTTATTTAATTTTTTTAAATTTTATAGTGTATACCAAGCCACTGCAGCCATTTTAAAGTCACAATGAAAACCAGAACACAATTACCTTTTCTATCTATGTAACTATAGTAGGAAGTTTCTGAAATCACACCTTACCTGCCAAAATGCTTTCCGAAATATATAAAAATCCATTTCAAAAGCAGCAGTAAATATTATAACTGGTGTGAACATATGAAAAAACAGGACGGGATCAATATCTGCGATGTATTCTGTCACAACACTGAACTGAGAATGCAAAAGAAAGTAAAGTACATTTATTAAGTGAATTTCTGGAAATAATAATATATAATATGGAATGGGAGGAGAGATTAAGCGGGTCTTCCTATCTTTAAATCTGCAGTGATACTAAGTATTCATTAATCTGGAGGTTCCCCTTTGCTGTTCAAACTATCATTAACATCTATATACGTCATCCACACCTCATCAAGCTACGCTGCCCCTGCTCCTACTCTACAACAATCTCGACCAATGGACCCTAAATAATAGTGCCCACAAGTTCCCCAGCTAGGGAGGGAAAGGCCATTACAAAATGATAACTCAGCACTCAATAAAGGCCAAGCATCTGTGAGGCTGACATTTAAAATAAGTAGTGCCTTGTAACAAATATATGTAGACTGCTAGATGACAGCCTTACACAACTCTCTCAGAGAAGGCCTTTCCCTCTAAATCCATGAGCCTGGATTGAAATATAGCTGGGGAGAATACTGCAGGTTTTTTTTATATAGAAATAAATTAAGGTTACTTACCTGTAACTGAAGTTCTTCGACATGCACTCTGCATATTCACATTATGCACCAACCTGTGCACCTTGGAGGGTTGGACTTGCTCACATGAAGCCCATTAGAGCACTCATGCACCCCCTCCTGCTCTTCACCTCAGCATTCAAGCACATTCTGAGGGTGAAGAGATAAAAGGTATGGTGGCACCTGCTACCTCAAGCCAGGAGTCCTGTGGCAGAACTAGACTAAGACGGCTACCCCTCTGGAACTTGACAACCTGCTACCTCAGTTTCTGCCACTACTAATAGGGTACAAAATTGATTAGAACTTGTCAGAAAAAAAGGAAGGCAGACCACAAGTGTGAATATGCAGACTCTCTCCAAAAAATTCAGCTACCTGTAAGTAACATCCTCTGTTCTTCAAATATCTTCTGGCTATTTCTATACTTGCAGTAGTTTGCCAAGTAGTAAATAATAAAGAGTGGAGGGACACAGGATCCTCCCAATTAAAGACAGACTGAAAGAGAGCTCTCCCAAACTGATCTTAAAGTCTAGCTGCAAAATCTAAAGCATAATGTTTACTGAAAGAGTGACTAGAACTCCAAGTGGCATCTCTGCAATTTCAGGAAGGAGAACATGTATAGCACATATAGCAGTGATAGCAATTGCTCAATAGACAAGGACTGTAGTAGTACTTTGACATTTACAATTTTCAGCACAGGAAATGAATAATTTGGGACAGGCCCTGAACTCCTCAATCTCATTTAGACAACATGAAAAAAGTTTCCTCATATCTAAACGGTGTAATCTAGGCTCCATTTATGAGCACAAAGTCCAGGAAAGACCAAAAGATTGCTAGCTTGATTAACACAATACTCCAAAATAACTTTAAGAAGAAATGTTGGATGATGTCCAAGTATAAGTTTAACTCTGAGTAAGAGTGTAAGAAGGATCAATCATTCTATATAGTTCACTGATTGTTCTAGCAGATGTGATTGTTAATACAAAAGCTGCTTTTACAAAAAGAAAAACTAAAGAACGCCCTGAAAGAGATTCAAATGGTGAAAACATAAGTTTTGTTAACATTACATTTAGATTCCATGGAGTAACTGGATTTTTTTTAATGGCAGATAAAAGTTTAATAAACCCTTTAAAAACTTTTAAGAGTTATGTGAAGAGAGAGATGTACCACCAGCAAGTGTATGAAAAGTTGCTATTGCTACTAACTACACTTTAAATGATGTAATACACAAGCCCATATTGTTTAAATTAAAAAAATCTCTAAAACACACTGAATAGCTGACATAAGATCAATAAACATCCTTATCAGACAACTATACATTTCTTTCCTGTTTCAAATCATTAAATATTTTTAGTTAACTATCTTATTTCATTGAAACCCACTGCACATTTAAGGAGCAAGTTTTCTCTCTGTTAAACTCTTACTGCCCAAGCTACTAGATGTAACAGCTGAGGAGGATCTGGATTTAAGACCTTCCCTTCCCACTCTCCGCTGTAACAATGGGTCCAGTGTTAGTGGTGGAAGTTTGTCATTTCCTTTGGATAAGAGAAGTTAGATCATGTACTATTGCTGTTTCAGTCACTTCAGGTCAACCAATTAGTATAATTTTTGCTGAGTCCCACCTGATCTTTGCCAGCACATTCTACATTAATGAAAAGGAGGATAAAAGGTTTGTTAGACAAATCCCCTAACTGAGAATGAAAATGAAAAAAGAAAAAAAAAGGCCATATTAACATAATTCAAGAACTGTGTCAAAATCATGCTTGGTAAAAACAGAAGACATGGAACCTATTAATATATAATCAAAATTGGTGTATTGAATACTAGCCCAAATTGGTGGACAAAATAATGAGGGGGATGAACCATGCACCCTACTTTTTCCCTTCTGGGGGGTTCTTAAAAAGAGGCTTTGAAAATAAAGATATCCTCCAGTGTTCCAAACACAATCCATCTCATCTTCCTTGACCCTCAAGGTAAAAAAAAAAAACAAACAGATTGGACTGAAAGACTCCCCCCCACGCCCCGACAAGGAAGCCATTATGCATTGCTCAAGGAACTTTGTTTTTCATTTGTGAGTCCTAAAAACTATTATATCATCACGACATCCTATTCTCAGCCCATCAACAGACTTACCAAATACACAGCAATAACAGAGCTACATAAGATTCAGTTCTATCTCCCTTCCTTGTGGTACTTTTTGCCTCTCTGCCAACTAACTTACTTCTAGCCTAGATCTCTCTCGCTCTCTACCTTTCACCAAATTCTGAAATCAGCTGCATCAAAACAATGAAATGAGATGACCACAATCCCACCTCAAGGAAAAAAGACCCAAGCAGATTACATCCGTGAATAGAAAATGAGCCAGGATCCAAGCAAGACATGCCACAGTTGATCTGCCAGCCAAAGAATCCATTTATAACTGACAAGCAGCCCAGCGTTATAAACACATCCACAAAAGCCATATTTCTCTTACCTTTTCTGTTCAATCTCTCCCCACCTTGTGTGTGTGTGTGTGTGTGCGCGCGCGCGTGCGTGCACATGCCAGGGGTGTCGCTGCCCCAGGCCCTGCCCCCAGCCCTTGGTCACAGGGCACGCCCCTGGCCGGGGACAGGGCTGCATGCAGCTGAGCCCCACATCCCCAGCTGGGGACGGGGCTGGAAGCAGCTGCAGGCAGCTGGGCCCTGGATCTCCGGCCGAATCAGGCCGGAGACCAGGGGGGCCGGCAGACCCGGGGCACTGGTGCTGGGATTCGGGGCACATGCCCAGTGCCAGCGACGCCCCTGGCACGCGCACATGTGTATCTATTAGAAACATGAAAAGCAAATATCCTTCAGTTATCAGAAATGAATATGAAGTTAACCTTTCTTTCAGTTGCACATCCTTGGTCCAAACAACCATGAGCCAATTCATTTTAAACTAAATGGAAGGATAAGGAAAAACAGACATTTGACTATTGTCTTTGACTTCAAAAGGGCTAACTTTAAAAAATCAAGGGAATTAGTTGAGAAAGTGGACTTGAAGAACTCAAGGATTTAAAGGTGGAGAAACCTCAGAATTACTTTAAGTCAAAGCTGCAGGAATTATCTGAAGCCTGCACCCCAAGGAAGGGAAAAAAACCTCATAGACAGGAATTGCAGACCAAGCTGGATGAGTAAGCATCTCAGACTTACGATTATCAGAAAGCCTGCAAAGAGTGGAAGATGGGAGGAATCGGCAAGGAAAACTCTCTCTAGGAAGTCAGAACATGTAGAGTGAAAGTGAGAAAGGCCAAAAGCCAAGTAGAGTTGGACTTGCAAAGAGAATATGTCATGATGATATAATGGTAGTAAAAGGTTCAATAGCCATATAAATACAAAGGGGATAAAAAGAAAGAAGTGGGACCACTAAGTAATAAGGATGGGGTGGAGGCCAAGGATAATCCAGACATGGCCAAAAATCTAAACAAGTATTTTGCCGCCATTTTTTAGGCTAATGATGAGCTTGGGGATAGACGTAGGGTGGCTAATGGGAATGAAGATACAGAGGGAAAAATTACCATATCTGAGGTAAAATCCAAACTCATAACAGTTTAATGTGAATAAATCAGGGGGCCCAAGATAACCTCTATCCAAGAATATTAAGGAACTGGTGTATGACATTACAAGCCCCTTAGCAAGGATTTTTAAAGAATCTGTGAACTCAGGGGTTGTACATGTTCCCTATTTTTAGAATGTGGGGAAAAAAGTGATCTGGGTAACTGAAGAACTGTTAGTTTGACCTCTTGAGTATGCCAAGTCTTGGAAAAAATTCTGAAAGAGAAAGTAATCAAGGACATCAAGCTTAATGGTAATGGCCATAAAATACAACACAGCTTTATCAAAATGTAGATCATGTCTGACTAACCAGGTCTTTTTAGAGAAAGAGGGAATGTGGTGCATCTAATTCCCCTAGATTTCAATGAGGCATTTGAAATAGTTTCACATAGGGAATTATTAATTAAATTGGAGAAGATGGGGTTTAATATGAAAATAGAAAGATAAATAAGGAACTGGTTAGAGGGGAAACCACCATGGGTCATACTGAAAGTTGAAGTGTCAGGCTGGAGGAAATTACTTCTAGAGTTCCTCAGGGATCAGTCTTGGGACCATCTTCAGTTAACCTTTTTATTACTAAACTTGGGACAAAAAGTTGGAATGTGCTAATAAAGTAATAGGAACAAGATGAATTTTAATAGTGGGAAGTGTAAGGTCCTCACTTAGGGACTAATAAGAATTTTTACTATAAGCTAGGGACACATCAGTTGGAAATGACAGAGAAAAGGAACCAGGCATATTGAACTATAAAACACCAATTTGACATGGCCGTGAGAAAAGCTAATAACAGTCCTAACATATCAGATTAGGTATTTCCAGTACAGATGGGGATGTATTAGTACCATTACACAAAGCACTGGTGAGAGCTCATCTGGAATACTGTGCAGTTCTGGTCCCCCAGATTAAAGAAATATTAATTCAAACTAGAACACATGCAGAGAAGGGCTACTAGCATGATCTGCTGAATAGAAAACCTCTCTTATGAGAGGGAACTCAAAGAGCTTAGCTTGTTTAGACTAACTAAAAGAAGGTTGAGGAGAGATACAATTGCTCTTTATAAATACATAACAAGGATACCAGAGAGAGAGAGAAATTAGTTAAATGCAGTGCCAATGTGGACACAAGAACAAGTGGATACAAACTGTCCATAAGGAAATTTAAGTTTGAAATTAAACCCAGGTTTCTAACCACCAGAGGAGTAAAGTTCTGAATGACCCTTCCAAGGGAAGCTGTGGGGGCAAGAAACTTAACTGGCTTCAGAACTTAGCTTAATAAACTTACAGAGAAGATGGTATGATGAGACAGCCTACCGTGGCAACCAACTGATCTTTGACTCCTGGTAGTAGAAATGTGAATGGTCTGTAAGGGAATGTTTGATAGGGTGGGTTCCAAGTTAATACAGAGAATTCTTTTTTGGGTTTCTGGTTGTTAAGTCTTGCCCATACACTCAGGGTTTAATTGATCATCATATTTGGGGTCAGGAAGGAATTTTCCCCCAGGGCACAGTGGCAAGGCTCGGGGGGGGGGTGACCGTCCTCTGTAGCATGGGGCAAAAGTTACTTGTTTGTGGATTCTCTATATCTTAGTCTTTAAACCTTCATTTGAGGACTTGAACAACACTATCATAGATTAGAGGTTTATTACAGGAGTGGGTGGATAAGGTTCTGTGGCCTGCATTGTGCAGGAGGTCATACTGGATGATCATTTTGTTCCTTTCTGACCTTTGTCTGAGCCTTTCCTTTTCTTCAAAAAAATATTATTTTGAAAATGAGACACTGATCTCAACTTTACCTCCAAAAGGAGACAGAGACTTTATGCACTGTAAAATTAACTAAAACCTCTAATCATTCAATTTCAGGTTCAGCATAAATGCTTGTTTTAGTCTCTTATGTTTAATCAATAAGTTTTCAATTTTAGAAACAAAAAAAAAACAAAACCTTTTTTAATCACTATTTTTATGTTAGGCAGTGAAAGAGTTTACAAACACCTTTAACTCTCTTGACCCTTAACAGTAATACTGTGCAACCCATGCCAACCTATTTTGGATGCATCCAATATAACCATTACAATAGCAAGAAGGGGACTGAATTAAACTAGTCAGAGGAAATTCTCTGGTCTTAGCCATGTTATAAATTCTAGAATTTTTCGTTGAATGGTGATTATCTGAATATGTTGTCCAGTGACCTCGTCCTGAATCTGGCATATGAAGTCACATTTTGTTGAGATCATCAAATCCAACAAGCTCAGAAAGTATCATCTTTCAAGAGGTATTCTGAAGCAGGATCTGTATGGTAGAACGCAACTTCACATACTTTTTATTCCAGCAGGAAAGCGCTTACCTTTCTGGAATTGAGGACTGCACCATGCAGAGAATTCTCCAAAATAAACAAACAGTCTCTACAATGTCAGTTTATCAGCCATTCCAATTTTTCTAAACAGGGAACACGTAAAATGAAGAATCCCTTCAGGAGTCAATCACCTAGGTATGGGGAAGATGAAAATCCCTTGCCTTCTAAGACATGTTGCTACTGCAGGTAGGCATTTGGTACAGTGCAAAGGCCAAATGGTAGGATCCTATATTAAAAACGGTCCTGACAGAGACTGAAGCAAAGGTACCTGTGATGAAATGGTCTTCTAGAAATATGGAAGTAGGAGTCTTTGAGCACCAAACCAATACAGATTATTCTCTCACTTTCTAATCACAGAGTAGTCAGCATTCTGAACTGGAATTTTCTGATACTTGTTTAGTTCTCTCAGACACAGGATAGGCCCAAGGCCCCCATCTTTCTCTGGGACCAGAAAATAAAGAGAATAAAACTATCTGTCCCTGAACCTTTCCAGTTTCAGTCCTGAGGCTGATAAGATACTGTGAGATATAACAGAAACTGAAACTTGAAGAAGGGATAGAAGCAAGATAAACTCTCTTGGAACTGGTTAGAGTCTTCAGGACTGGGCATACGGTCTTTGAAGACCTGCTACTTGCCTGGAACAGAAGATTGAAATGGATGTTCCTCCATTAGCATCTTTGTTATTTCAGTTATGGAGGTAGTCAGGTCCAACGTTTGCTGCAGAGCTGCACTAACCCTATGCTTTAACAGTAGGAATCAGACAAGCTGAAGTACTTGGGTCTGAGAACTTTTTCAGATCTGTAACACTACTGCAATACAGAGCAATTTTGTTCTTAGAACCATATTATGTTCTTAATCTAAAGGATCCAATGAATCACTGAAGTGAGGATTCCTGGTACAGCAATGTGTTTCAATTTAGCATCTCTTCTCAAACCCAAAGTTTTGGGTTTCAAAACGGCAAGCAGTGGTTGGGTCCCTTATCTGGAATGATCTCTGACAAAGGCCTTAGTGTTTCAGAGCCAAACTGGCGGATTTAGAAACTGATAGCTCTGTAAAGTTGGAACTGAAGCATGGATGCTGAGGTTGAATGACGATCATAGTGCTTCTGGATCCAGAAATCATAGAATCACAGGATTGTAAGGGACCTCATGAGGTCATCTAGTCCAACCCCCTGCCAGAGGCAAGACCACTCCCACTAAACCATCCCAGTCATGGTTTTGTCCAGCTGGGCCTTAAACACCTCCAAAGATGGAGGTTCTACCACCTCCCTAGGCAGCTCATTCCAATGCTTCACCACTAGCCTAGTAAAAAAGTTTTTCCTAATATCCAGCCTCGACCTCCCTAACTGTAACTTGAGACCATTGCTCCTCATTCTGTCCTCCGTTACTATCAAGAATAGTCAAGCTAGATCCTCCCTGGAGCATCTCTTTAAGTAGTTGAAGGTTGCTATCAAATTCCCCCTCATTCTTCTCTTCTACAGACTAAATAAGCCTAATGCTTTCAATTTCAAAAGGGATAGCCATGTTAGTCTAGTCCAGTAAAAAAAAAAACAAGGAGTTGTGTGGCACTTTAAGACTAACAGATTTATTTTTTGCATCAGCTTTCGTGGGACAAGATCCCACTTCCTCAGATGCTTCGAAGATGGGTGAACTTACAGAAAGGAATGAAACTAAATGCAAGGGGGTGTAAAACATAGGATCAGGTCATAAAGTAACAGCAAATCAGAGCAGTTTACAGGCTCAAACCATGGGAAGCCTGAAGTCAAATTACCCTTTGTAATGGGAAAAGAACCCATAGTCTCAATTAAGTTCTGCTTTCACAGAATTTAGCTTGCATATTAATTCGAGTTTAGCTGTTTCTCTTTGAAGTCTTGATGTCCCAGGTACAGCTCTAATGACAGTCGTTAACAAATCCGTCATTGAGGGATTAGGAAGATGGAAGTGCTCAGCAACTGGTTTCTTTGTTCTTTGATTTCTGATATCAGTTCTGTGTTCATTCTGTCTCTTACGGAGCAATCGTCCTGTTTGTCCAATATATAAGGTGTAGGGGCATTTCTTGCACATGATGGCATAGACCACATTAGTAGATGAGCAGGTAAATGAGCCTTTGATGGAGTAGCAGGCTTGATTAGGACCTATGATGGTGTCTGTTGTGTAGATATGTGGGCAGACTTGGCAGCGTGGGTTTTTTGCAGGGGTGTGTGCCTGCTTCAATGTTCCTCTTGTTAGATCTGTAGTTGCTGGTATCTGTTTAAGATTAGGGGGCTGCCTATAAGCAAGGAGTGGTCTGTCTCCTAATGCTTAAGAGAGAGAGGGATCATCTTTTAGAATAGGCTGTAGGTCCTTAATGATCTTTTGCAGAGGTCTGACTTGAGCATTGTATGTGGTGACTAGTGGTGTTTTGTTGCTTTCTTTCTTGGGTCTCTCCTGTAGTAGGGGACTTCGGGGAACCCGTCTAGCTCTGTCAATTTGTTTTCTTACTTCGCCAGGTGGGTACTGTAGTTTCCAGAATGTTTGATAGAGATCCTCAAGATGTCTGTCTCTGTCTGAGGTATCAGAGCAGATGCGGTTATATCTTAGGGCTTGGCTGTAGACAATGGATCATGTGGTGTGTTTAGGATGGAAGCTCGAAGGATGTAGGTAACTATACCGATCAGCAGGTTTTCGGTATAGGGTGGTGGTGATGCATCTATCCCTGATTTGTACTGTAGTGTCAAGAAAGTGGATCTCCTGTGTGGAGTGTTCCAGGCTCAATTTGATGGTGGTGTAGAAATTATTGAAATCTCTGTGAAAATCTTCAAGAGCATCCCTGCCATGTGTCCAGATGATAAAGATGTCATCAATGTAGCGCAGGTAAACAAGAGGTGTCTTGGGATGAGACTTGAGGAAACGTTGCTCTAAGTCACCCATAAAGATGTTGGCATATTGTGGGGCCATGCCGGTGCCCATAGCAGTGCCACTGATTTGGAGATATAAATGATCCTCAAATCTGAAGTGATTGTGGGTAAGTACAAAGCCTATTCTAAAAGATGATCCCTCTCTCTCTCAAGCATTAGGAGACAGACCACTCCTTGCTGATAGGCAGCCCCCAGATACTCACCAGCAACTACAGATCTAACAACAGGAACATTGAAGCAGGCACATACCCCTGCAAAAAACCACGCTGCCAAGTCTGCCCACATATCTACACAACAGACACCATCATAGGTCCTAATCAAGCCTGCTGCTCCATCAAAGGCTCATTTACCTGCTCATCTACTAATGTGGTCTATGCCATCGCGTGCAAGAAATGCCCCAACACCTTACATATTGGACGATCGCTCCGTAAGAGACAATGAGCACAGAGCTGATATCAGAAATCAAAGAACAAAGAAACCAGTTGCTGAGCACTTCCATCTTCCTAATCACTCGATGATGGATTTGTTAACGACTGTCATTAGAGCTGTACCTGGGACATCAAGACTTCAAAGAGAAACAGCTAAACTCGAATTAATATGCAAGCTAAATTCTGTGAAAGCAGGACTTAATCAAGACTATGGGCTCTTCTCCCATTACAAAGGGTAATTTGACTTCAGGCTTCTCATGGTTTGAGCCTGTAAACTGCTCTGATTTGCTGTTACTTTATGACCTGATCCCATGTTTTACACCCCCTTGCATTTAGTTTCATTCCTTTCTGTAAGTTCACCCATCTTCAAAGCATCTGAGGAAGTGGGATCTTCTCCCACAAAAGCTCATGCAAAAAATAAATCTGTTAGTCTTAAGGTGCCACACAACTCCTTGTTGTTTTTTTTCTAATGCTTTCAGTCTTTCCTCACAGGGCTTGTGCTCCAGCCCTTTAATCATTTTGGTTGCCCTCCACTGAACTCTCTCTAGCATGTCCCTGTCCTTTTTGTAGTGGGGAGCCCAAAACTGAACACAGTATTCTAGATGTGGCCTCACCAGTGCAGAATAGAGGGGAATGATCACATCCCCTTGATCTGCTGGTAACACTTCGTTTGATGCATACTAGATACTGATTCAAGCGTCCTTTCTCTTCCATCAGATCTTTTTGACACCCATGACCAAAAGGTCTAGAAGTCAGAGTTTCCTGTAACAGGACAGTCTATAACCTATTTAGTCTTTCCTTTACAGGCCCGATGACAGAATGTGCTACAAACAGCACAAAAAGAAAAATGTTCTTCCGCTAGTCTCTTACGGCATGTGGTGAGGGGGGCAGTTGTTGGGAAGACTGAAGGGCACAATGCACATCTTTTTAAAGCTATGCATCTCTCTTCAGGTCTGCCACTGATGCCAGTACCAAATCCTACTAACTGTCTTAAAATCTAAGCTCACACTAAAACTATTAGCTAACTAATCCTTTAGTGCTGAATGAGTAAAACACATACCCAAAGACAACAATTCAAAAGATCAATATAGGTAGAGCCTAGATCCGTGGGTATCCACTTCAGATCTGTATCCACAGATCAACTGTAGCAGATTCTATTTCTATTTGCCCAGAGAGGGAGAGCTATAGCTGCAGCTGCTGCTGTAGCTCTGCTCACTGGCTAGTCCTTCCCACAGCTATTACTCCTCTGACTCTGCAAGCCCAGCTGATCTGGCCAGTCCCCACACTCCATCAATCAGCTGATGATGTGCAGCTATGAGCCTGCTGCTCAAGAAATTTATGTTCAGCCATTCCTGAGGCATTTTCAGCCTACCCAGAAAGCTGACTCAACAAAAAGCCAAAAGGAGTCAAGGCTCCAAAAAGGACCTCCTGCCTAAAGTGAAAGTAGAAAAGAAAATGAGAAAAGCACTTGAGGGGAGGAGAGAAAATACCTTGAAAGCTAATCATGAGTGATCACTCTAGTTAACAAGTATGAACCAGAGTAAGAAATCTATTAGAACAATGTTGAGTAACTTCAAGAATGCTAATTATAAACAAATAATTACACTAGAATTGTACTTATAAAATCCACCAAATCTTTTATATCTAAAATAGAACTAAAGTGTTAAAGCATAGTAGGTAATTGTCTGTTGATTCTAAATATCTAATAAAAGAAAAAAGAAAAAAATCCACTGGTTTGAGTTGGGTCAGTATTTCAGTGTTCATGATCACTTGATTAACAATTTGTTAATTGCTGTGCTCACACAAATGAATACTAAATCCAGGCTTCAAAGAGAAGCTAGGAAAATTGAATTCATTTGCAAGTTCCATTGAATCACCTCAGGTATTAATTGGGATACTGGTTTCTTCTCACATTACAACAGGTGATTTGACCTCATCTTCTTCTGTATGCTATTTCCCAGTGTTTGAATCTTAACTATTTTGATTTGCTGTTACAGTGTCACCTGATCCCATGACTTACACTTCTCTCCATTTATTTTCCACCCATTCTGTAATTTCTCTCATCTTCAAAGCATCTGACGAAGTGGGATTTTCTCCCATGAAAGCTCATGTGATCAATAAATCTGCTATGGTATGTCTACACACACTGTTTAAATTGAAATAATGCTGGTTATTTTGATTTGAAAAATGGGAGGTCCACACAACGTTCCCTCATTTTGATATAAGGAAAGTAATATCGATATAATAAAAACTAGTCTTATATCAATATGACAATTACATCAGAATTGTTATTTTGAAACAACACAGTGCAGACATGTTATTTTGTTTTAACTATTAAATCAATTTAACACTTTTTGCCCTTCTCCTTCCCAGGTGCATTCCTTTTTCTATATATTGGGTGGGGGCATGGCCCTTCTAGGTGGCTATATTGCCACACCTCCCACGGTGCCTCTCTCCTAAATTGAAACAGCAAGTTCTGTCCACAAACATGCTATTTCAGTTTGAGCTTCTAGTGGGAACCGGTTAAATCGATTTAACTTAAAATCAATATAAAAATTGTTAAATCGATTTGTTAAATCAATTTAACTGTGTAAGTGTGGACATAGCCTTAGTCTTTAAAAGTGCCATAGGACTCCTTGTTTGTTCAAATGCAGAAAGTTTCCTTAATTTGTCAATTTGTTGGTGTGTTTGGTTTTGGTTTTTTTTTTTAATTTTCCCCTTTTTAAGTAGTTTGTTTTTAATGCACTACTATCCAGTATGTGTATGGTTTTTTTTTCTTTTGGTCTCTGCTGATGATAGTTGCGCAATTCCAGTTCCAAATGAAGTGAATTATGAACTGACCGGTCACTCATACTAGTGTTCACAACTCTGAGGTTGTAAATATATAGCTTTTAAACCTGATTCTTTTTGCTAACCATTTATTTAAGCAATTATATAGCTTATCTTACATTTAGTTATATTTCTTTCTTACAAGGTGCTGATTAACTTCTTACTTGTGACCTGTGCCATGATGTATTAATAAATCTGAGTTGAATTAGGAAATTCACAAAAACAGCCTTTTACAATGTTTTAAAAGTTAAACATAATTCCCTTAAATATGCTGAATACATTAAAAAAATTATCAAAGCCAGTTTTAAATTTAAAACTAACTGTTTTATTAAATAAATGAATTATCTGTATTAACTGAAATGAAGGGAATATTTCTGGTCAAAACGCCCATCAGGATTTGAGATCTAACAGATGTCATCCTTTTACATCTGGTTTTTATTCAGAGATTGGGATAGGAAAACAATTTTAAAAGGGATAGCCGTGTTAGTCTAGTCCAGTGAAAAAACAACAAGGAGTTGTGTGGCACTTGAAGACTAACAGATTTATTTTTTGCATGAGCTTTCGTGGGACAAGATCCCGCTTCCTCAGATGCTTCAAAGATGGGTGAACTTACAGAAAGGAATGAAACTAAATGCAAGGAGGTGTAAAACATAGGATCAGGTCATAAAGTAACAGCAAATCAGAGCAGTTTACAGGCTCAAACCATGGGAAGCCTGAAGTCAAATTACCCTTTGTAATGGGAAAAGAATCCATAGTCTCGATTCAGTCCTGCTTTCATAGAATTTAGCTTGCATATTAATTCGAGTTCAGCTGTCTGTCTTTGAAGTCTTGATGTCCCAGGTACAGCTCTAACGACAGTCGTTAACAAATCCGTCATTGAGTGATTAGGAAGATGGAAGTGCTCAGCAACTGGTTTCTCTGTTCTTTGATTTCTGATATCAGCTCTGTGCTCATTCAGTCTCTTACGGAGCGATCGTTCTGTTTGTCCAATATATAAGGTGTAGGGGCATTTCTTGCACATGATGGCATAGTCCACATCAGTAGATGAGCAGGTAAATGAGCCTTTGATGGAGTAGCAGGCTTGATTAGGACCTATGATGGTGTCTGTTGTGTAGATATGTGGGCAGACTTGGCAGCGTGGTTTTTCGCAGGGGTGTGTGCCTGCTTCAATGTTTCTGTTGTTAGATCTGTAGTTGCTGGTGAGTATCTGTTTAAGATTAGGGGGCTGCCTATAAGCAAGGAGTGGTCTGTACCTGGGACATCAAGACTTCAAAGAGAGACAGCTGAACTCGAATTAATATGCAAACTAAATTCTGTGAAAGCAGGACTGAATCGAGACTATGAATTCTTTTCCCATTACAAAGGGTAATTTGACTTCAGGCTTCTCATGGTTTGAGCCTGTAAACTGCTCTGATTTGCTGTTACTTTATGACCTGATCCTATGTTTTACACCCCCTTGCATTTAGTTTCATTCCTTTCTGTAAGTTCACCCATCTTTGAAGCATCTGAGGAAGTGGGATCTTCTCCCACGAAAGCTCATGCAAAAAATAAATAGGAAAACAAGCCTTTCTACTTTTTCCACCCCCAGCTGATTTCTTAACTTTAAACAAACTGGTCATCGAACTGAAGTAGATGAACACATACAAATATTCTGCACTTTCAGAAGAGACTCAAAAACCACACTTCACCAAACTCTGATTAGTGATGCTTAGCCAGTGACTTCCACCAGTTCAGTTGTTTGACTTTCTTTGAAACTAACAGCAGACACAGAATCATAGGGTTGGAAGGGATCTCATGAGGTCATCTAGTCCAACCCCCTGCTAAAGCAGGACCACGCTCACTAAATCATCCCAGCCAGGGTATTTTCTAACCGGACCTTTAATATCTCCAAAGACTGAGGTTCCACCACCTCCATAGGCGACCTGCTCCAATGCTTCACCACTCTCCTAGTGAGAAAGTTTTTCCTGATATCCAGCCTTGAGCTCCCCAGCTGCAACATGTAATACTTAATATTTTAATTTAGTTTAAATGATTTAACACAGTATTGTGAATTTAAGCCTTAAAATGTTATAATTTCAAAGAGGTTTACTTTTAAAAATAAATTTTTTAAACTCCAATTATATATTAAAAATCAATATTTTAACATGTGTACACATTTATATATAAAATTTTTACCTAGTCTGCCATGCAGCTTCAAACTTGTCATAGCCTCACTTTTTCCAGTTCCTTTCTCTGTATCTACATGCCTACAGTACCTTGCAGGGTTGTTGGGAGGGTTACTATCTTTATGATACGATGAGGAAAAAGATAACTCACTTCACAATAGCTTTAGATATCGCTTTCAAAGTAGGGGTGGGCTTTTTTTTTTTTTTTTTATTTAAGTAGTGAACTGATTTCTCTTTGGCACAAAATTGGAAAACCCTTGCCTGAATCAATGAGAATTAAGATTTTAACTACAGGAAAAGAAACAATTGTGATTTTACCACAAGTCAAGAGTAATTACTATAAATTACTAAATCCAGTTGGATCACCTCTACTTTACTTACTATTAAAAATATTATGTATTTATTACTATTTCACTTCAGTTTTCAGGGCATGAAATAAGAAACAGTTACTGTCTCATCACTTTATCTCATAGCATCTCTATGATAGCTGCAGAAATATTTTATAGGGAAAACTAGCATTAAGGATGTTATTTCATGCATTTTAACTGCCTTTTAATATTATTTTGCAACTGGAAACAAAGACAGCCACAATACCAGCATGTGTTCTGTGATCTACGGTGTGGGAACCCCTAGACTAAACTGAACTTCCTCTTTATTCATAACCCTCTGAGACAGACAAATGAATCAAACAAAAAAAAAAGGGTTGCATTATAACCCACTTTAATAACAGTTATAGTTATTAAATATACTGTACCTCCTTTACAAAGTAGCCCAATACTCCAAGGAGAATTCCAACCAAACAAAGAATTACAATAATAGGAATATTTGTTTCCTTCAGAATGGTTCTCAAAAGTGCTGGAAATAGAGAGAGATTATTATACATAGTAACGACATCATTTATACAAGTTCAAAATATGCACCTCTTCTAGTAAGCTGCCCAACATATCTAATCTGAAATTCTCCTGTAATGACTACTTGATTTTGGATTTGGAGACAAGCTAACTAAAGGGCTGTGGAGATGCATATTTTCATATCCAGTGCACAACTGCGTGTATGTTCTTACTTCAAGCTCCTTGGACTGACTGGTAAGCGCTAAACAAAATCTGCATTTGCCTTCTGCTGAAATGTTCAAAACAAGACATGCATAATAAGAACGCACTAGATCCACGAAGGATATTTTCTCTGTCTCAATAAAACTACACCAAAATTTTTTATAGGCATCTAAAAACGTTTAACCAATTGGGGCTCTGAATAAACAGCAAAGCAATGCAACGTGTATATTTGCCTTAGAGAAGCTATATAGTGAGGGCAGCCTACGCAACTATTATAAAGGGGATCCGCACAGGCAATTTCT
Source organism: Podocnemis expansa (assembly GCA_007922195.1). NCBI lineage: Eukaryota > Metazoa > Chordata > Testudines > Podocnemididae > Podocnemis > Podocnemis expansa. The sequence continues at coordinate 5,006,657 of ML682025.1, forward strand.
GAAGAAGCATTTCAGTGAACCAGGGTAATGTTATTCAATGTATAATTATACAATAAAGTCAACTACTTGCTTCTTTTATCCTATTTTCAATAACGAGTCTAGTTAAAAAATAAACCAATGGAAAGTAGAGCCAACAGAGCCATATTAACACCTCCTCAAAACACCTGCCCGAGTTGCATGTAACCAAATTTTTAATAGCCTTGTACTGTAGTATCAGGGTATGCTTGTATTTTTATTCATTGGCATTGGGTCAGTCCCTTGGTCCCCCCTTCCCTATGACTGGCCCTGCAGTCGGTGGTCTTTGACATCGACATCTGCTACTGATAAAAAAACAGAACTTGTCATTTGCCAATTCCAGAACTGCAGGTGAGAGCAAAGCATGCTTCACTGGCATTAGTACTGAAAAATCATCTGTCAGTCAGTCTGACTTTTCATGTCTGAGTTTATTCCTTGGAACTCCACAATAAGGCCTTTGAAACCTTGATGCAAGGATGGGTTAAATCAGCAGACCACATACCTCAGACAAAAGAAACTGACAGCTAAGAATTTTTTCTCTTCCTGATATAACAGTCCATTGGTCTTGTAAAGGTGGAAAACAGTCAACAGAAAAGCTGTGTAAGCGCTAAGGAAAGCCAGAATTCAAGAAAAGAAAGTTGAGAGAGCAAAGAGATACCTTTCCACTAGATACTTCATCAGCAAAGGCTTGAAATGTTTAGCTTTAGTGCTTTGTAAAGGTAAGAAACTTTGCAGATTTAAGATGATGATGATGGAGTACTAGACTAACCACAAAGCTGTCCTCCTTTTTACCTTCACTTCCTCCGTCTGGCAGGCATTTTAAAATACCTGATTTTGTCTGGCTTTTTACTTATAGGGGTTCAAGTATGCTGGAATGCCATGGAATACATTATTTTAAGGGGAAACCATTCCAGGGCCCCCTAAAAACAGAAGAATATTACATTAATACTGCATTTTCTCCATGTGAGCTCCAAAGTCCTCCTTTTCATATTGCCCTGTCCTCCTTTCCAGGCTTTGGTATCTGGTAGCCCTAGCCTTGGAGGACCATTACTGCTGATGTGGACTTGAGGCTTTGGATAAAGTTGTCAACACAATGCCTCAGCTGGAAAAAAAAAAAATCCAGGCTGTAGATTTTAATCAGATGATGACCAGAGCGTGCACCAACGCACCTGAAATATGCTCTCTCAGAGTTTTAAAACTCTTCTGATGTAGCTCCTGATCCATGATGACATCTCATCTCTATTGAGCAAAATTTTCTCTTTATCTGGAAATTACACTGGAACTGAGTTCTTCTGTAAGGTTTGGTTCTTTGCAACTAATTATGTAGACCTCACTTTACATCTAATTTGGGCTATTTTTTAATCTTTATGATGATTATGCATTAGGCAAAAGATGGACAGACTATGCCCAATGGAATTCCAAACTACAGTTCGGAGGAAACTGCTATTATGCAACTTTTGCAGAATGATCACTGCACTGTTGTTCCTCCACTATCATGGCATTTAATCTGCACCCATTTCTCAGATGGATCTCAGCTGGTACAAAAGCCATTTTAATGAAAAGCAACAGAGAAACAATAATTGAAGAGGTTAACACAGCTCAATCAGAACTGCATTTGGTTCCAAATTCAGGTTCCAATCAGTGGCTTGACTCTTGCTATTTTTGGACCCCTGTCATTATATAAAAAATTATGATCAATTTTTTGACCAGAAGACCTAGAAGTAGGGGAATAGATGAGGAGGAAAATAACAAGAGAAAGAAAAGTGATGTTTGTCCAAGTCAAAAAGTCAGACACATAAAGGGAAGAGGAGCGCACAGGGAAGTTGAGCAGAAGAGCCATAACAAAAGGAACTGAGCACAATAACATGTGAGTGAACATGGGCAGTGAAGATAAATGAAAAGTTACAGAAAGCCTAGATCAGGGGTCTCAAATACGCAGCCCCTAAAGAGATTTCCTGTGGCCCACAATGACACTATTGTTACCGATATTTGCAATATCGTTGTATGAAAAGGTTTGAGTACTTCAGCCCTCAGGCTAACACACTAGTCCTCATGTGGTCCTTGTGGTGAGTTGAGTTTGAGACTCCTGGCCTAGATGATGATGATGTACTGCAAATAGTTCTGGTAAACTCTGATTATTAACCACAGACTTTGCTGGCACATGAGGAACTGAACTAGCAGCCGACAGGCTAAGCAGGTAATTTTTCATCTGGGCTGAAAGGACCAAGCTGTCCCACACTGATCCAACAGGTGGCCGTGCTCGCTATCATTTCTTTACTAGGAAGAGCCAGGTAAGCATCCTACCTCCCAAGCTGCAGCTCAAAAACACAAAGAGCACAGCGTAAGGCCGATTCTTTCGTATGATGTTGAACTGCCCATAGAACTGCTCATCCGCCGAGTACCTCTTGCCTAAAGGTCCCTGAGGCAGCGAGGCTGTGACCAGGACAAAGCTGCTGTTTGTGGAGTTCATCCTCCCTGGACACCTTAAGGCTCAGTTCATAGGACTCACAGACAGTCACCCTGACCAACAGCCACCCCTCCAAGAGAAGAGGAAGCTCTGGGGCACAACAGCGCCGGCCTAAGGCCTAGCTGGGTCTCCCGCTGAGCTCAGGGCAGATCCACCCACGAGGCAGCTCCCGGGAGCCCCCTCACCCCCTGCTCCTCACAGGGCGCTGGGGCGGGGCCGCTCACGGGGCCCTGTCTCGTGCCTTTCCGCCTCAGCGTGGCCGGCCTCACACTGCATACGGCCCCTTCTCCCCTAGGCTTCCACCGGAAACAAACGCTGCCTCAAGCTGGAGGTGTCGTTAGGTCTGAAAGGAACCCAGCACCCTCAAGTTTTGCTGCCCGTTAGCGGCCGCGGCGCGCGCGAAACGCCTGCCACCGAACGGCGGCCGCGCGAACTCAACCCGTCCCCTTCACCGGCCCTAACCGCCTTTCGTGGCTGCCGGTTGGGTTCGAAGCGCCTGGAGCACGTGCGGCCACTGCTGATTGGCCCGGCCGATCTCGCGAGAGGAGCGAAAGGCGGCCGGCGCGCGAGGCAGGTTAATGTGTGGTGGGACCAAGGGCGTCGGCCCGCGCGCGGCTGAAGGGAGCGAGCTTGAGGCGAAGCCTGGCGCGTGGCCCCAGGACCCGTCGCGGGCGCGACGTCGCGCCTTTTCTCCGTGTCAGATCGGGCGGAGCGGGGGGTGTCTTGCAGCCCGCGTCTTTCTCAGTCCTGGTGCCAGGATCCTCTGGCCGCGTGCTCGCGCCCTGCTGGTGGATTTTTCCCGCCTTTCAAACTAAACGCAACCCAGAATCTTCCCCATTGCTGCAACTGTTCACAAAAAAAAACCAAAAAAAACCCTTGCCTCGCAGCTCGCATTTTACTTGTTCCCTGCTGGGGAAATCAGACTTGGGTGGGAGGAGAGTTTAATAAAATCGAGATTGAGCTGCTTTCACTTTTAAAAATGTAACAACGCTCCCACTTTTCCAACTGAAAAGAGGGTGCGATATCTATGGTAAAAACAGTCTGCTCCCCCCACCTTCACTCCTTGCTCTTTCCCATTAAAGGGGAGAAACAGGAGGTAACCAACTTTTTTTATCAGCAAACATATCTACAAAATCTTGGTTTTGTTTTAAAAAAAATAAGATTGCAGATAAAACTTTCAATGAATGCTTTCCACCCAAGGACTCTATAATAATCACTGTGAAGGAGGTGGGCTAATTGGCTGAATATGAACATTTTCCAAAGGGATAGCCGTGTTAGTCTAGTCCAGTAAAAAAACAACAAGCAGTTGTGTGGCACTTTAAGAAAATCTGTTAGTCTTAAAGTGCCACACAACTGCTTGTTGTAAATATGAACAGGCCCCCCTTGGCAAACTTGAGTCCATGAGCCACACCTTGCTGCTTGTGAGGGAGCAGGGAAACTGCCTCAGTCTGAGCCCTTGGATCTGGCAATACAAAAAGGCTACCTTATTGGGTTGGTTGAGGATTTTCTTAGTGCAGTGAAATCCCTGAGAAGCTGAATGTCAACATAAACACTGCCACCTGGCCTTACTGGGATAGTGATCCAGGGAACAGAGGGGGCATGGCTTCAGTCTGGCAATGCCTTGCTTATTCTCAGGAAAGCCTTGGATAGGGTTGCCAGATGTCAGGCAAAAGGAGGACATGTCCTTCTTTTCACCTTCACACCCTCTGTCTGGCAGGCATTTTAAAATACATGATTTTGTCCGGCTTTTTACTTATAGGGGTTCAAGTATGCTAGAATGCCATGGAATATCTTATTTTTTAGGGGAGAGCATTCCAGGGCCCCCTAAAACAGAAGAATATTACATTAATACCGCATTTTCTCCATGTATCCTCCAATGTTCTCCTTTTCGTATTTCCCTATCCTCCTTTCCAGGCTTTGGAATCTGGTAGCCCTAGCCTTTGAGGACCGGATTTTCTTCCACGAAAGCTCATGCGAAAAATAAATCTGTTAGTCTTAAAGTGCCACACGACTCCTTGGGGGTTTTTTGCAGGACCATTACTGCTGATGTGCGCTTGAGGCTTTGGATAAAGTTGTCAACACAATGCTTCAGCTGGAAAAAAAAAAAAAATCCAGGCTGTGGATTTTAATCAGATAATGAAAAAGATCAAATTGGCTTTTTTTCCAGTTCCACTTTTTTTCCTTTTCTATTATCTAGAACTATTGTAAACACACTGAAATGCTTTGTTTTACTCTGTGGCAGGGGGCCAAATTTGTTGTGCAGCATACAACAATCTTCAGACATTCAACAGCTAGTGTGTGCCTTCAGGGCCTCAGCCCTGCTTCTGCTGAAGCCATAAGACCCCCTCCCTCCCCATTGTCCAGAAGCTTCTAGTTCCACCACCCTGCAGAAGGACAGAAGCACTGAGGTCCTCACCCCAGTCTGATAGTTGTAGACTGGGGGAAACATAGGGGGCTCTGCAATCCACACTTTAACTGTAAAAGGACACTTCATTTGTTTAAGCACTTTAAACGTCTAAAGAGATTAAATAGACAGTGAGATTTGCTTTTTACTTTCTCCCCCAAAAAAGTTTCCAGGCCACTTGAGAGCAGAACTCTTTTCTCTGTTGAATTTATGATTGTCTTAGTCTTGCCTTGAATGAATATTATATGAATATTCAATAATCAAACACCACCACAAAACTACTTAGTGATGTCTTTTTTACTCATCATAGTACAGAGACGTTTGACGTTTTTACTCTGCAAACCTATTGGAAAAGATCAGGGATGCACTAGGCATCTTGACCTTCTTCCTTCTTAATCTACTGAAAATACTTAAATGTATTACTACCAGATTTTCAAACACAAAAAAGGCCAGTATGTCCACATTATACATCAAAAGTGTTGTTGTAAGGTGTGATCCTGGAAGCTTGTTGAACACCTCATTTTCCACTGAAAGTCCTAGAAGCTGTGGGTACTCAGCACACACAGGTCTGGGTCATAATATCCAGTACTGTGGTACTTAAGTAGGCAAAACTCTTCTTGACTACAGTGGTGGTAGGACAACTCTGGATTTGTACATCTGTTGAGCCATGCTTGTCAAAATTTAATAGACTCTACCATTTTAATCAGCAAAAATTTTGTGAAACTATATATGTAGGCGATCAGATTGAGCCAAAGCATTGCTCCCGAAGGGAATGCAAAACACCAGCTTTTTCCAGAATTGGCACTCAAGATAGGCAGTAATCCTCTGACACTGAACTGTTCAATATCCCACTTAGATAAGAAATCAGCTAAATTTACTCCAGGAGTGAATTAAAGTCAGATGTAAAAATATCCTGCTAATGTTGTTCTGTATTGCTGCTATGTAAAAAAAGCTCTTCAAGCTACTGAATCTGCCCATTAAATTTTATAATTGTGTATCTTCCTTGTCTATATCTACCTTTTTATATTGTGTATAAATATAACATACTTAAATGCTTTGCACTTGATTTAAATATTGACTTAGATTTTAAAGCTAATTTTCCGTTACTTTGAGTGGGTATAATGTTTGAATTCAAGATTATTTCAGAGGATGCTACATTTTTACTATGAAATTTTTAATATTTCCTTAGGTGAGGCAAAAATTGAAGGCTCTTATTAAAAAACAGAAATAATGTATAAGGCAGAAGCCTGGTTTTTGTTTGATTTTTAAAGACGTTATCTGTTAAATCATGATCTGATCATTGATTGATTATAATTTAAATTTTTTTCAAATGGATAATATTTAGATTCATCAACTATTCTCAACTTAAAATAAAGTCAGTATAAGAAAAACTGTGGTAAATAACTTCATGCATTCAAGATAACAAAATAAAGTCTCTGCAAAAACCACTGCATCTGTAGAGTAATAGTTTGGTTCTCTAAATGCAAAGCTATAATTCAGTGATAGGAAACTACTGCATCATGAGTCATGAGGACAGTTTAAGAATTTTCTAAGCAGCTACAGAAAATTTCAATTGAGTTACATTGTTTTCAAATAAACTAATATTATTTGTAACATAGACAAGAATTATTAAAAGCAGTCAATCTTCAGATTGTTTAATATAAAATTAATCAAGTTGGCAGAAAATATTGCTTCATCTGATGCAGAGAAAGAATATCAGAGTATGGTGATACATCTGAGAATATGCAAATTTATACAAAGAACTATTCATATTGATAACTTGGTAAACATAATTCCTCCAGTACTTCAGACTTCATGCTTGTGTCAGATTATTGGTTGAATTGAGGGGCTTCAATACTATTTTTATTTCTAGAATATAACAAACAGTAATTGTTGTTTTTTTCTCTCTAGAATAAGAGTCTAATAGTAATTGTGGGGAACTTCACTGATGAAGACTTCCAGCTTAATTTCATACAGCGTGCCTTGACTTTATTTTAGAGAGAAATATATGAAGAATTGCAAACTGAATCAAGATTCTGTTTTGATTTTCTTGCAATACATTACTATGCACTATCATATTCCTCTTGATCTTTTATTCTGTACTCCTTTTTTATGTAAGATTAGTTTTAAATTAATGTAGCTCTTGTACCAAAGATATATTGTAATAGTATGCAGTATACATAAGAGACCTAGTAAAATTGATTCATATAACAGCTAGAAATTATTATTTGATATGAGTATAACTTAGAAAAGAAAATAGCCTGTTATTCAGTAAAAAACTGTAATATTTAGCTCTATTTGACATTGAGCAGCAGGTGCTGAATGGGCAGATAATTTACTCAGCCTAAATTGAGCACATTCCCATTGCCCCACTTAGTTAGACCTGAAGGAGAAAATGTGGAAAAAAGTGAAAAAAAAAACAGTGGCATTGGCTTTGGAAAGACAAAGAAAATTACTCTTCTCTTATCACTACCTATTTTCATGCTTTTCTATCCATTTTCTCTTTTCTTGGTTCATTAAGGAAAAACAGCTTCTGCAGAGGTGAGGAAATGTAAAATAATCTAGGGGTTTTATAGAAGATCTATGGAATATATATTCCATATAATAAACTACATCATAAAAACATATGGTTGCAAAATGAAGTTCTATATCATCTTCATATCAGATGTGAACAGCAGCATCTCCAACATATGCAGCATCTTGACTGAAATAATCAGTCAAGATAATCATGAAGAGCTGGTAGATGAAGCTGAGTGCTAGAAAGCCTGGGGTGATGATGTTAAGGAAAGAACTTTAGAGAATTGCCATCTCTATAATGTTATCCTCCATTGTGGCCCCTTGCACCTTCTCACTGCTTCTAGACATTTTGACCATTAGGGTCCAGGCACTCCAGCAGAAGAAGAGAAGCTCTGAACACCAAATAATAAGCAATTAAATCAGCTGATTGTGTACAGTATTATTATACTATAAAAGAGCATCAAGTAAAGTCTTCTGTGAAAGCTGGTGACACGCTGATCATGAGTATCATTGTGTGATGCACACTCAAGGGATGCATAAAGCGTTATGTAGGTGTCCTGGAAATATGTTTCCAAAATGTGTTGTAAAGAGACTTGATAAACCAGCATGCATTAGATAAATGAGTGTGAGTTTACCTGTCTGAGTTAAGCTTTGCCAGAGGACAGTGAAACTACATTTACTTATAAACAAAACTAACAAGGAGCAGCATGGTGAACACATTGGTGGACAAAGTCTGCAGCCCCAGAAAGTCCTCCTGGCTTTTCAATGAAAGACAATGGACTTTGGAAAATAAGAAGGGGAGCAGAATGACATTCTAGTTATCCATCACTGGGAGGACATATGAAACAGCATCCTCTGAACCTATGGAAATTGTAGCCTTTTGGCCTGAAGAGCAAGAGTTGTTCATAACTTGCTGTGAGAGTGACAGTTTTAGACAAAGATATAGCTGCTAGGATTAAGTGTTAACACATTTGTTTGTAAGTATACCTGTATCTTTTTTTCTTGCCTAGTACCACATAAATCCTGTTCTTTGTTAATAAATTTATTCTTAGTTCTTTTACAAAACCATCTCAATGCTCTCGTATTATTGCAAAGTGTGGGTCTTCAGCTTACTTAACAGGCTGGTGTGTATCCTATCTCTTTGGAGATTGTGAATGTAATAATTTCTCTGACACAGAAAGGATGCCACAGATGGACGTCTCTAGAAGAATTTGGGAGCTGAAGTTCTCTCTTAGTTACCTGAAAAGGCAAGCTTCAGCATTGCAGAGTCTCAAGGAGTTTGCTGGTAAAGTAAACCAACTAGTGTGGCAGGGAGTTGACACATAGTCTGACCTCCAGCAAAGTTCTCACTCACTGAGGCAGAAGGGTTACTGTTCTGGGTGCCCTGAACAGAACATCACAGATACACAAATAGTCATGGCTAGCAAATACAGCATTTTCCACCTTTCTAGCGAGAAACTTGGGCCACCTTCTTTCAGATTAAGACTTAACTACAGGGAGCCATTCATTTGTGAACTTCAGACCTGATTATTGCACTGTGATCTCTGTGCTCAGTTAAAACATCAACCTCAAAAAAAGAAAAAAAATGCACCAACAACCATAACAAGAACGAAACAAAAAACAACCGCAACTACCACCAAATACAGTTGTTTCAGAATACAGCAGCCCAGCTACCAGGCTGTTTAGCAACAACACAGGTTGCTGAGAATATATCACCTCAGTACTTCAGTGTTGTCCTCACTGGCTGCCTATTGAACACTGTGTTGGATATAAGGTTTGGGACCTGTATGGAATTGATCCAATTTACCTGACAGTCTACTTCACCCTCTGAGATCACCTTCCATATATATGTTCTACAGCAAATTTAACCTCATCACCTAGAAGATGCCAGGATAATCATAATCCATAGTATCCTCAAGGCAAAATAAAAAATGTGCTGCTTTAAACAAATTTTTCCACAATAGTACTACACTGAAAATAACCAGTGTCTGCCTTATTTCCTGGATGAAACCCATGTATACAAGTATTATGGTGGTCTTTGATGATATGACCACATACTACTTATCCAGAGTATCTATAACTCTTTCAGCGTGTGGGTGGGCAATGCTGTATGAACAATGATCTTTTAATATCTGTTTTTATTCTTCATTGTTTAGTTGTCATCCCATGTCAAATACGCTGGACGCTATGCAAGTCCCAAACAGAATGAAAGAATTGGAGTTTCTCCTTCCTACTTTATTCACTGCATACCAGTCAAATTCTGTAGTGAAGGAGTCACTACAGGTCCAGAAACTTACCTCATTCTCTACAGCAGTGGTTCCCAACCTAGGGTCCGCAGATCACCAGGGGTCCGCAGTCATGTTTCAGGGGATCCATGAAGCCCCTCCCCACTGGGGCCAGAATCCAGTTGCAGCCCCAGTGCTCCCCAGCAGGGCGATGGGGCTGTAGCAGCTCCCCGGCAAGGGGAGGGGGCCATAGCTGCCATGACATGGCTCCCCAGTGGCATGGGCCATGGTGGTGGCGGCCCTGTTCGCCGGCTCCCAATGGCACCACCAGAGTGGTACGGGCCAGAGTCTGCCTGTGCAGGATGGATTACATAATCAGCTGGGGGGGCCACAAAGGTTTTTTTTGTTAAAAAGGTTGCCAGCCTGAAAAAGGTTGCTAACCACTGCTCTACAGAATCTTGCCTTATTCAGGGTCCTCCCTGTATACCACAAGAGGCAGTGGTCAGAAGTCATACCTGAAGTTGGACATCTCGTCCATGATTAAATCATGTATGGCAGAAACTTTTGTATTAAGCAGTAAGAAACAAAGAATAGAGAGCCTAGAATCTAGTACCTTTAGCTCTCAAGATGAAACCTCCAGTGAGACTGATGGTATAACTGTTATACCAAAGCCCTATGTCTGAAGACTCTTTCCACTTGTTCATTCGATATTATCATTATTTTTAGTATTATTTTATTTATTATCTGTATGATGTCAACAGGGTAGTAGGAGGTTTTCAAGCAGGTATATGGACAAGTTTCCTGCCCCACAAATTTTGTGTGCTCCATACCAGTAACATAGGCTATGTCTACACTTAGGGTGTGTTCACACAGCAGTCTTATTTCGAAACAACAGAGGTTGTTTCGAAATAATAAACGCCATGTTCACACAATGTACCGATGTTTCGAAACAACAGGTTCCATTGTTTCGAAACAACTTAAACCCTATTTGGTGTCGAAACAATCCCATTGGAACATGTTATTTTGAAATGACAGTGACTCGTTTCGAAATAACTGTTGTCCGAACATGCTATTTCGATTCCCGCTTTTTTCCTTAATTTGAATTAACAAACTGTTAATTCGAATTAATTTATTTCGAAATAAGGCGTTATTTCGATACAAGTTGTTTTGAAACAACTTGTATCAAAATAACCCCCTGTGTGTGAACGTAGCCTTAGAGTTTCAGTTCAGATTCCTGAATTCGATTTAGTCAATTCGCACTAACAGTTATTAATTTGAATTCAGTCAATTCGAATTGACATGGCCACACTAGAAAATCCAGTTTGAATTGGCATGTCCATGAACAGGGCTTGCTAGTTCGAATTCGGTAGGGGGTGCTATTGTATAGGGAAAAATCAAGCTGTGGTTAATTCAAACTAATAGTGAATTTGAACTGACATGGCCACACTGGGTCAATTCAAATTCCTCAGTTCGAATTGACCTTGACTTCAAAGTCAAACGAGGTTTGACCAATTCAAAGTCAGCTTTCATCAATTCGAACTGAGGAGTTCCTCAATCCAAACTGAGGAAAGCCAGTGTGTCCATCCACTTAATAGAATTTGAATTGATGGCAATCAATTCGAATTCAGGTCTAATTGTTGACATACCCATGCAGACACAGGAGGAGAGAACTGAATTGGCAAAAGAAGTGTGATTGACTGATGAAGCTTTCGTACACACCACAGGAATCAGACAACCAAAGACCCAAAAATGATTATCTTATCTTCCCTTCATATCCCCAGCTTACCCACTGCATTGCTTAATCTTCTCAACTGTTGAAAATACACAGCTGAGTTCTCAGAGAAGTACGTCCAGGGCAAGGCATAAGATCCAGAAGACTTTACAGAACGTGTACACACACCACATCAAAAGGCCTCCAAGCAGCTGAGACAAACCCTTCAATCCCACCATCATGCACATAAGAACAATATTCCTTACTGTCAGTGCTCCAGCTGCCAAGACTAGGTAAGGGGAAAGGTCTGCATGAGAGATGGTGCTCAATCCCTTTGGTTTTCTAGCCATTCGGAACAGACTGACATTAAAATCCTGCACCACATACAAATACCCATAAAATAAGAAGAAACATCAAACATCATTGTACCTATAATGGAAATCAAATACAACCAAACAGAATCCAATTGATAATACCCAAGAAAGCAGGGGTGGCCAAAGTTATGGAACTCAAGAGCCATACAAATTGATTATTAAACCTTCGAGAGCCGCACTGAGGTATATATCCATATACTTTTACCTACTCCAAAATTACTAAGTTTAAAATTCATTGCACACTTTAATGTTATCGTAAAAAGAGGGCAAATATTGATCCTACTAATGTCAGATTCTAATAATTACTTAAGGTTACCATGAAAACTAGGTCTATCCAGTAAAAATTTAGCTGTCATTCAATGTGGAAGACTGCAGGCAAGTGGTGAGTTTTTTTAAAATCCTGACCACACCACCACTTCTCTCCACCATCTCTGACTGTGCTGCTACTTCTCCTTGCTGTCTCCAACCCCCTCCTGAACTCCCAGGCCCTGATGCTGGCTCCCTTGGGCCGACACTCCCCGCCCCAGAGCCTGCTTACCTGGCGATTCCAGTGGCCTCCCCTCCACCCCGAGCCAGAGATTTAAAACTCCTAGGCTGGGGCTGCTTTCCTAAATTGATTATCTGACATTCTTCCAGGAGCTGGAATTTTTCATTCAAGGGCTGCATGCGGCTCCTGAGCCGCAGTTTGGCCACATCTGCCAATAAAGCATCCTCATCCCATCTGTCTCACATCAGACAAGCCACTTCATGTGTAATCACAGCCTTTACCTGCTCTCAACTTAATCTCTGTTTTCAACCCACAAATTACCTTATAATTTACGTCCCTTGTAAGAAATGCATTATCACGTATTCTAAAGTAATTCAGGCACCCTCAAGAGATTCTTAATTCATTTTAACATTTTGTGTCTTTTTTTGACCATCACTGTGCAGATGCTTTCACTGAGCAATCCACAATGAGTGCTCCTGCCACCTGCAAGTCTTTTCCTTGAGTGACTACACTTAATTTACAGCCCAGCAATATGCATTAGTAAGTCAAATGGCTCCTTTGAATGTGCACTCCCTTCCACTTGTTAAACATGACTTTCACCTACTATCAGGTTGCCAGTCATCAAGTCACACTTCAGTCTGAAATAACAGCTACATAGGAACTCAGGTGCTGGAGAACATTTCCCCTTGCAGAGTTCCTCAGTACCTACTTCAGTTACTTTTGCTGGATGCTTGGAAGAAGATCTGATCCACCTTCTGTACAGAACATAGTGGTGATCCTGTGAATTAAATTGTTGATCCTCCTCTTTGTTCCAGAAATACTCTTACAACATTCAGATAAATATAATTTGATGCAATCAAATTGGCCCTCGTGCAAAATTAAACTGTGTTCCTTTAACTAGAAAAGATTCTTTGAATCACAGTAAAGTAGTAGATGAAAGGGGATTCACTGTGTATAATGTACCTAGAGTTTCACAAAGATGTTTAAAATGTCTCTTTTATATAGGGCTAGATATTTTATGCAGACATCTTGCAGGTATAACTTCTAAGAGCCAAATTCTGATATCCTTATTCACATGGACTATCTTACTGTCCAAGTAGTCCAACTGATTTTTATGGAACTACTTTTGGACTAAGGGATTCGACATCTGATCCTGAATTTGGTTGCATTTCAATAATGTCTACAAAATGTTCCCAACATTTATAACCATCACCTTCCATTGGCACACTCCTTCCCATCACTCATCCATGACTTTGGGGTTCCTTTCCTGCTGTCCTGACTCCCTTTTGCTACCCCATTTCAACTCCTGGGTCACAATCACATTTGCCAGGCTCACTTCTATCACTTTTTCACAACTTCTGGGGCCCTTTTCTATTTTAGCCCAGCTAGCTTGTCTCCTTGTACCATCCCTGTGACTGTATAATGAAACTTTCCAGAATTTTCCACACAAAGGGCTTGACTCAAGATTGTTATCCTAGTTCTATGCTGGTGTAACCCTCTTGAAATCAAAGGAGATACCCTCACAAAACCTGGAATAACACAATGGTGAATAAGGGACTAGGTCTACAAAGTTTCTTTTAATGACTTGTAAAACTCCTAATCTTCTCCACAAGAATCTAATATGACAAACACATCACCACAGGATAAAGGACAAAGTTCTACCATATTGTAGCCCCTCAACTTAATAGTAGTAGAGGTGGGGGTCTAGTAGATCGGTTTCCTGCTGCAGGACAAATCAGTTATGCAGAGCCTGGGTATTTTCTGAGTACATGTAATTTATTTGACGTTATATCCAGCGCTCCTTAAATACAGGTGGTCATGAACAGCATGCTGGCAAATCTCATCTTCAGAAATCTCACATCAAACACCAGAGCCAACTCTGCACCAAGACTTCATTCTAATTAGATTAAAACAGAAAGCATGCTCTCTTGCTGCATGCAACAGCTCTCCACACAAAAAATTACATCACAAAACTATAACAAGGAGATCCACTTTCTGGACACTACAGAACAAATTAGGGATGGACACATCAACACCACCAAAAACCTACTGATCAGTATAGTTATTTACATCCCTCGAGCTTCCATCCTAAGCACACATGCTCCATTGTCTACAGCCAACCCCTAAGATGTAACCACATTTGCTCTGATCCCTCAGACAGAGACAGACATCTTCAAGATCTCTATCAAGCTTTCTTAAAACTACGGTACCCACCTGGAGAAGTAAAGAAACAAATTGACAGAGCTAGATGGGTACCCCTCAGTCAACTACCACAGGAAAGGCCCAAAAAAGAAAACAATAGAACACCACTGGTCACCACATACAACCCTCAAGTCAGACCTCTACAACAGATCATTAAGGACCTCCAGCCTATTTTAAAAGATGACCCCTAACTCTCTCTAGCCTTGGGAGACAGACCTCTCCTCACCTACAGACAACCCCTGAACCTTAAACGGATGCTCACCAGCAACTATAGACCTAACAACACAAATGTTAAAGCAGGCACATATTCCTGCAACAAACCACACTGCCAACTTTGTCCACATATCTGTACTAAAGACACCATCATATGACCTAATCAAGCCAGCTACGCTATCAAAGGGTCCTTCACCTGCTCATCCACTAATGTGATTTATGCCATCATGTGCTGGAAATGCCCCCACACCTTATACATTGGACAAACAGGACAGTCCCTAGGCAGAAGAATAAATGCACACAAAACTGACATCAGAAATCACAACACAAAAAAACAGTTGCTGAGCACTTCCATCTTCCTAATCACTCCATTCCAATGATGGTCCTCAAGAAAATCAATAGGACATCAAGACTTGAAAGAGAAACAGCCAAAATTCAAATAATATGCAGATTATGTTGTGTGAAAGCATGGTTGAATCATGACTATGGATCCTTTTCACATTATAACAGGTAATTTGACTTCACCCTCCATGTGCTGTTTCCTCACGTTTGAATCCTTACAAATGCTCTGATTTGCTGTTGCAGTATGACCTGATCCCATGTCTTACACTCCCCTGCATTTATTCTCATCCCATTCTGTGAGTTCCCCCTCTTCAAAGCATCTGACAAAGTGGGATTTTCTCCCACAAAAGCTCATGCGATAAATAAATGTTAGTCTTTCAGCGCCACAAGACTCCTTGCTTTTTTTATAGTGCTAAGAAGAATGTATAAGTTTGTGTGTAACAGTGCCACCTTGTGACTCCTACCATTCCCTTACATCGAAAAATAGTTATAAAATGAAGTAATACTACAAGCTTATACCTCAGACTGGTGTAAAAGAAATAGTACAATATCTCAGGATTAGCCTTACAGAATGCTAGCAAAACCCAGGAGATTCAAGTAAAACAAGGATTTGATTTTTTTCTTAGGGGCAGATCATTCTCATTTTTTGCTCCTAACCCTGCAAATCTGTTAATTCAAGATAAAAGAAGCCCAAACAGGCATTCATATCCTCCAGTACAAAGTGCAGCCACTTCACACTAGATTGCCATGTTTTTGTTTCACAATTCTAAGTGCCAAGGAAAAATGGTTGAATTCTTTTCACTTTTCTAAAAATAGCAGTCCATTTTTCTCCTGAATTATGAAATACCACTTACTTAAAATGTAATATGTTAAGATGCAATATATTATAGAATACTTTAATTATTTATTTTTGTGAGAGATAATTGTACAGTACATTAGAAACATCCAATCCCCAATGCAGAGAATTAAAAACTTTTAGATAGTTTTATTTCCGAGTGTGTGATACTGGAGCCAAAAAAACCCCATGGAATTCAATGGAGATATTCCTGTTGACTTCAATGGACTTTGGATCAGTTCCATTAGAGTGTTGTCTGATTGATGGCAAAATTCTGCTCAGTACCATATAAAATTTTAATAGTCACTGCAGACTCCATGAAGCCCTTTCCATCCAATAATAAATGAACATGTAAGAATGTCACCCTGGTAATAAAGCTGATCATTTACCCAGACCAATGGCCATTTTTAAGCTCATATAGAAAGGCAGGTTTAAGATTAATTTACAATTCTTCTGACTAGGGAGTAAAGTTTATAATTCCTACAGAATAATAATTAATAATAGACTAATGGCATTTTTGACATGGAAAATAGATAAAATAGGAACAGCAGTTGCAGGAATGACTGGTTAAATTAGTTAATTGACACTAACCTGAAGATATAAGTTTAGACAAAATGTATAATGGGATATGATAGATGACACCTGAGTATATGAAGAGGCTTTCATTTACTTCTGACTCCAACAAAGATGAGATTACTTTATGACATGATTTGACAAACAGATGCAAGAATTAAGCTGATAAAAGAGAATAAGAGTCACAAGTTAAAAATACATTGTTCCAAATGCCTTTGATAGGGGCATGTAGAACAAATGTCAGCCAACAATAGTAAAATTATTAAACTTGTAGTATAATGCTGCTTGAATCCTGTTTTTTCACACCTTTGTTCTTTTATTTTAATAACACAAAGAAAACATTTTGTGTCACACAATAGCTTGAAAATTAGACATGAAAGTAGCTAATGAAGGCTAGAATATGTCAGTAAGAAATGCTTCACTGGTGAAGTTAAAATAAAAGGCACTTTGCAAAAATTATCTTGCTGTTTCCCAGATGGTTTTACACATCTATCTAGTCTGAATTCTAAGGTCATCGGGCCCTGGCTGACAGAATATTCCCAGTGAATGACATAAAGTGTTGAGTAATATCTGTAAAGTTTACTCTTCACATTGATGTGCATTCATATTTAAATACTGCTAGAAATAAACGACACCCAAATTACCCATGTGAGACTGTGCAGCTGAATTTTTACATCAAGGTTCTAGTGACATGGTTAAAATAATCTAGCCCTGCTTTTCCTGTCACAGGGAGAGCAAAATTGCAGGCAGGAGAGAGATCTAGACCATGATGTGCTCTCTTCCTCCATCCTGGAGTTTGCTACACTCTAGTAAAAAACTTACCTCCCTTCAGACCTAGGAGGGATCCTGTATCTCACACAGTTAAAACCCCATCCTCCCACACATGTATGCCAATGGCATTACAGACCCTATATTACTGTGGTAGGAGTGAGCTAAAATCTAGTCTGACTTGCAAAACAAAATTAAATTACCAACTAAGTTCTAGTATGCAAAAAGCTTTCAATGTAGTTCTCAAGTTCAAAAGGGGCAGCCGCGTTAGTCTAGTTCTGTAAAGCAAACAAGGAGCCCTGTGGCACTTAAAGACTAACACATTTATTTATTGCATGAGTTTTCGTGGCAGAAGATCGATTTTCTGCCACAAAAGCTCATGCAATAAATAAATGAGTTAGTCTTTAAGTGCCACAGGACTCCTTGTTTTTTTAATGTAGTTTTCGACTTTCAGGAGTTTGCAGGACCGCTGGTTAGAAAACTAATCTGCTTTTTAAAACAGAACAAATGGATCTGGAAATCATTGAGGGAAACTAAATTTGGAAATCCCATTGTGTTACTTTTATAGTTGCTTTACTATTACCATATTTAAGGGGGGAAAAGTAGGCCTACAGTAGCTAAAAGCCAAGGGAGGGGGTATTGTAAGTAGTGGGGTGAGTCTGTGTTACTTTTTCATGAAAACTTGAGAGTAGATACAAAATCTCAACAAGATGCAGTCCAGACAAGACATAAAAAGGGCTCTCCCTTTAACACTTTGAAGCTGTAAAGTAAAATAAGGCAGTTTTTCTCCAGTTCTTTTGCTCTGATGCTCGAGTAAACAGCCTGATTCAAAGGCATTTTCAAGGAACCCCATTGGCGTCTGGACTGCAGAGAGATCCATGGGCCTGACAGAGGGGTGGCTGGGGGGGAGCTCTGTGTTCTCAACTGCAACAAATTCTGTAATGGACAGGGATGCGAGTCTTATTAGCCCACATAATACAGAGCCTTTTCCATTTAGCTCTGCTTCTGTGCCTGATGCTCCAAAGAGGGAGCTGTGTTCAATTTACCCTTCCTTATTCTCAAACAACAACAAAGAACTTCTGAAGTTGCAAGAAAAAAGATAGAAGGCAGGCCAGGCTGACTAGAACAGAGCTCTTTTCACTGCTAGCCAGAGTGTCCAACACAGGCGTAATGAAAGGTAATTGGCCAGGCTGTTATCTATCTGCAGCCCACATCTTTGCTTCCAAATGCCTCTAATTGAATTGCTGTAATTTTTGCCCTTCCTAATGCAGTGACTTGGCGAGGGGGAAATGACCCGGGGATGTGGGCGGCTCTCGATTCTCCCCTGGGAGAGAGTAGCTACTGCAAAGTTGCGCTGCAAGCCATAAATAGCGGAGGGGGAGCGGACTTGGGCTTGCAGGCACCGCGGCCCCCTCCCTTGCTCCTCTCCAGCCCCAGCTCGGCGAGGCGCCGGGGCCATGCAGTGAGGGGACCCAGCTGAGCCCAGCCACTCCCCAAAACAGCCTGCGGACAGCTCACTGCCAGCCAGGACGGATTCAGCGCAGTAAAGACAGACCAGCTCGGCCAAGTCAAGGTACTTTCCTCTTATTTTTAGCCTCTCCCTTTCGGAGGGCGTTTAACTTCCAGCTGCAGGAAATCTTAGACCTTGGACACCCTTCTGACACCCCACATTAGTGTGGCAATGACTTATGTGCACAGGTGGCTGGGCAGGTATTGTAAAAGCTGATCTGTCTTCATGCCCCCCTGCGCTCAGGTCCTGCCTCCATCTTTTAGTTTGGGGATGACCTTTTTTAGGATTTGACATCTTCTTCTATTCCCTCCTGAACTTTCAGAGGCACAGGACTTACCCCCGGGTACCCCTAGGTTCCTTCTATTTGGATGCTTAATGCATCAGGCTCCTGGGGGAAACTTACTAAGTCCATGGCAGCCCCCAGTGGGATCCCAAACTGGAAGGCAAAGCAAATAACTGCAAACGTTTATGGTCTCCTTTCAGATGCAGAGGTGGACTAGTCTCCTGTTTCTCTCTCTAATCTTTTGTGCCACCCTTTCAGAGACATTTGGACTCGTTTTATCAGTAAGTATCGATTTCTTTTACAGGGGCTCTATCCATTAGACAAGCTCAATTCAGTCTCTCAGTTCACAAGTATCAGTAAACTCTACAGACACGCACCCTGGTCAGATATAGGATTGAACAAAACAAAGAAAGTGCCCCAGAAAATTTTGGATGGTAGTGAACAATTTTGAATAGTGGAGATGTTAACATTCATCTATTTATGCCCAAAGTGCTGCAATGTAGCTTAAGAAAACAAAGGATATTAGTTTTATTTAGCAAAGTTCAATGAATGGCTGTTTTACTTAGGAAAAAAAGCAAGGAATTATTTTGTTTTACATAATCTTACAACATATAAACAGCTGAGACACTGACAAATTGTGTAAACCCAAACAAACATCTACAGGAAAATAGTTACACTTTTTCATAAAATAGATTGGGAGCAGGTCACATTAATTTTAACTTGTAAAGATTAAAATATGTAATGCAATGTGTGATTTGCACTTTCATCTATATAGTGAAGTCCCTGTCAAAACTCCCATTGACTGCAGTAAGGCCAGGGTTTCACTCATAGTGAAATCATATTTTGGTAAATAAAAGTAAGGTATCTGCTTATTCGAAATCCTGCTAAATCCATTTGCACCAGCCAACCTCCCAGACTCATATTTCTTTTTTTTCGGAAAGTATTCTGTAGGTCATGCAATAAATAATCTACCTGCACTTTTCCCTCTGTAAGGCAAAAGAAAAGAGGGGCTGGACTTTGAATAGTGCTGGTTACCTACTTGGGCCACGTAAGTAAACTGTTTAATTTTCTATATTTTAAAATTGCCACCTGTCACCTATCATCTGCCAAGTGGGTGCTATCCACTAATCTGATTACTTCAGTAGTTTTTGTTTAAACCTACTTAGGTAAAACTGAAGAGTGTCTTTTCAGAGACTCTTTGGTTAGTTAACGCATCTGCGGCCTGCAATGGAAACAAATAGTTTTAGAAGTTAATCTTCCTCTTCAAAAGCAGTCCTATGTAAAGGTACCTAATTATATGGAATTACAAATTTGGGCATTTTTACAGAATTCCATGGTGCTAGTGAGTAACAATTCTTAGGTGTCAAAGATCTTATTACTCTAAAATAGTAGTTTTACCTCCCTATATAAACTAATAAAGATAATGAATTATATAGAATCTAAAGGCATTTAACTTGCAAAGTAATACCATTTTATGGAATTTTGGAGGTCAATAAAAGGTGAAATTGGGCACCTTATATTTTGTTGGGCCAAGATATCACCCTAAATCTACCTGGAAATACCCAGATGCAACATTTTCTAATACTATTCTTGGACAAAACAAAACAAAAAACTCCAGAGAAACCATTACACCCCTCTGAGAGTGTAAACAAGAGTTACAAAGGGATTTCACAGAACTGGGTGAATGGGCAAAATGAAAGATGAAATTCAATGTAAATAAATATAAAATAATGCACATTGGAAAAACATAATCCCAACTATACATATAAAGTGATGGGGTCTAAGTTAGCTGTTATCATTCAAGAAAGAGATCTTAGAGTAATTTTGGACAGTTCTCTGAAAACATCCACTTGATGCGCAACAGCAGTCAAAAATGTTGGGACTCATTAAGAAAGGGACAGATAAGACAGAAAATACCATATTTCCTCTTTATAAATCCATGACATGCCCACATCTTGACTATTCTGTGCAGATGTGGTTGCTCAGTCTCCAAAGAGATCTGTTGGAATTTGAAAAGACAGAGACAAGGGCAACAAATGATTTAGGGTATAGAAAAGCTTCCATATGAGGTGAGATTAACAAGACTGGGATTTTTCAGCTTGGAATAGAGACAGCTAAAAAGGGATATGATACCAATCTATAAAATCATGACTGGTGTGGAGGAAGTAAATAAAGAGGTGTTATTTATTTCTTATAACACAAAAGGGGGGGTATGAAATTAATAGGTAGCTGGTTTAAAATGAACAAAAGCATTTCTTCACACAATGCACACAGTCAACCTGTATAACTCCATGCCAGAGGGTATTATAAGGATCAAGACTATAATGGGGTTAAAAAAGAACTAGATAAATTCATGGAGGATAGGTCCATCAATGGCTATTAGTCAGGATGGGCAAAGATTGCTATTTGTTGGAAGCTGGGAATGGCTGACAAGATGGATCACTTGATGATTACCTCTTCTAGTCATTCCCTCTGAAGCATCTACCATTGCCACTGGAGACAGGACACTGGGCCAGCTGGACCATTGGTTTGAACCCATATGGCTGTTCTTATGTTCTTAAATATCAGTAACATACAAGAGGAAGATATTTAATCTCATTTTGTAATTAGACAAACAACAATATCTGAAAGGTTGAAAACTTAAAAGTTCAGATTACTTAAAAAGTATGGAAATGAAAAGTGAAGGTCTCCGTAATAGTCTTCCTTTAAAACTGTGCCTGATTTAATAATAGTCATTTATTTTCACACAGGGTTTTCAACATGATGAGAGGCATAAAACATATGGAAGTTTGTATCTACCCTTTACGTTAAATATTACCAGCGGTGGCCTATTTCCACTCTCTCTAGCACATGATAAACATTACAGATAATTAATAGGGCTATCCCTATAAGCATCATGACTGTCTTTTTTCCTTTATTATTTACCATTTGTAACTAATATTGGGATATCTAAAAAAAAAGTTACATCTTTGTTGTATTTATTGCTTCTGTAAATATTTGTCTTAAAACATCAGTGCCAGAAGAGACTGTGTTGAATGACAAACTCCATTCTGTAATGGGGAAATACACTTGCTGAGTGCCATTTCTCTAAGATTGGATAATAGGCATCATCCTCTGTTGCAGGTCGTATTGATCAGCTTTTACTGATAAAGGAAATGCCCATTGCAAGGGGGAGAGAAGAGGCACCTGGGGAATGTAAGATAGTTTTTGGAGGTTATTCATGTAAACTAATTGCAGTTTACTCTTAAACAAATTGGCAACATTTTTTTAAAAACAGAAAAGAATAGTAAAATTCCTGAATTACCTATTAATGGTGCAGCTGTGCATTCCTTGTACCCCCAAAACTCCCACTTACCTCAGGAAGAGTTTGGGAGTGCAAGCAATATAGGTCTATGCACTTAATAGATCTAAACTACACACAGAAAATAAGAAAATGCCTTCTTTAATTCAGCCATAAGCTTCTCAAAGAAAATTACTCTTTTGATTCACTAAGTACATCATTCCATCAATAATCATCATGTTCTCATGTGCAAATGAAAAGAAGGCTATAAAGACAGGCGCTTTTAAACCTCTTTGAATTAGCACAGTAAAATCCATGAAAATCAAACCATGTGACTGGAGATTGTAAACTAAATTAACTTTTCATCTCTAATTTATTTAACAGATGCAGTAGATAATCACAGATCTTTTAATGACAAACATGGTTTAGCTGGTAAACGTGAGATACAGCCTGAAGAGGATATAAAAACAGGTAATGAAATTATTAAACCAACAGAACGTATGTACATCTATATATAGCAGCTTATTTTTTACATTTGAATTGTTGTACTGCCTGCCTTAGAGGGACAAAGTCTTATTTAACATACTTGAGAAGTCCCATTGAAGTCAACGAGAGTATTCATATGTGAAAGGAAAGCAGACTTTGCCACAGATGCCAGAGTTCAGAGATCATGAACTGAGTTACAGGTATTCTGCCTAGTAACAATTAAAAAGTAGCGTCACACTTTAGCTGGCAGGGCAAAAGCTTTTGAGTTTCCTTCATTGTATTTAACATATCTGACTATCCATTACAACTTTTTTTTCCAAGCCCTATTGGACTCAGTCCTAAATGCTTAGTCCAGTAGTGTAATCAGTAAGGCTATATCTACAAGTACACTTTCAATTGAATTAATGATGATTAATTCGATTTAAAGTATTGCATGGCTACACTAGCTTTCCTTAGTTTGAAATAAGGACCTCCCTCAACTCGAAATAAGGAAAGGTTATTTTGAAATGATGATAACCTCCCTTAAATTCAAAACGATGGTTAAATTGAACTTATTAGTTTGATTTAACTCAATGTAGCCATGTTAATTTGAACTAACCATTAGTTCAAATTATCACTTTTTGCCCTTCTTTCTCCCAGGGTGCCTTCCTCATTCTATACATTGGGTGGGGGCATGGCCCTTCTTGGGGGCCACGTTGCCACACTTCCCATGGTGCCCCTCTCCTAAATCGACTTAGCAAGTACTGTCCATGGACATGCTAGTTTGATTTGGATTTCTAGTGGAGCCATATTAATTTGATTTAACTTAATTTGATTTAATGATTATTAGTTCAATTTAATTAGTTTGATATAAGCTAATTTGATTTATTAATCTAAGTGTAGACATAGCCTAAGGGACTATATTAGACTACACATTAGGGAAAGTTATAGAGAGGAGACCTCCTTTTATCATATCAGCCTAGAGCTGTTGATAATACTATGTGGAGCTGGTCTTGAAAAATGGATTTTTCATAATAACCACATCTCACATACAATTGTATAATTTTCCAGTTAAACAAGGTACAGTGTTTCAGTCAGAAGACGTAGAGCCTGATACCAAGTTTAGTGAAGTAATTAGGAGTCTTTCCATTTATTGCAATGTGTTTTGGAACAGAACTTTAATCCTGAGAGGTCTTGAGCTTTCACAACTTTGAGATCACTTCTCAGGATCAGGCCCTTATGGTGCATCTTCCCTGTTTTATGACTCTTGTATTTCTATTTTATCTTGGTGGTAATGTTTGAAAATTCATAAAGGGTTGCTGTGTATATTCTTGCAATGTAAATCCTGAAGCATTTAATTTTACTGTGATTAATTCCTACGTGTATGTGAAAATGTTACTCTGCGCAAAATGCCTTACTTTCTTTAAGCAAATGTTTAGACAAGTATAAAAGCTATTTCCTTTTCTTGGTATATTTGAAACCTATTTTTTGAACTAGAAAATATTGAAATTGAATTCTTTGACAAAGGGTAAATGATGTAGGTGGAAACTGGGCAAGTGGAAACTGAGCAGTTTCTACAAAGGCAGACTTTGTTTTTTAGTTGTCATTTATTGAAGTGTTTTGTCTTTTAAACACTTTGTGTAGAATTTCCAATATCAATTTGTAACAATAAAAGGAAAATATAAAAAGTGACTTGATAGTCAGTAAGTTACAGCAGGTGTTCAATAGGAGGTTAATAACATGAACACTATTTCTAAACAAAACCCAACTTTTACATCACCATTCATAGAGAATTGCTGCTTAGCAGCAGGTAGCTTTTGCTCTATAGAATTAGTTTCATAGCTGGATTCTGTTACACCCCTACACGGCAACACGAGCATATTAGATCAGGAAAGGTTGTTAAAGTCCCCTCAGGATTTTCTCTGAAGTCTCCTATTGGGAGAACAGGATATACAACCTCTGCCTTCTCTCCTCCCATTGGCCATACAGGTGGGCATGTCTACACCGGCAAATTAGTTTGGATTAAGGGGGCTTAATCTGGACTAATTTAGCCCATGGTCACACTAGGCTTTTCTTAGTTCAAACTAAGAAATTTCTTAGTTCAAACTAAGGAACTCTTAGTTCAAACTTGTTAGTATTGGTGCTTAGTTCAAACTAAGAGTGATGTGGACTTGAACTAATGGCTAGTTCAAACTAAAAATGTGTTCTAGTTTGAACTAAGCATTAGTTTGAACTAGAACATGTTGTTAATTTGAATTTATAAGTATGAGGTTAGTTTGAACTAACTTTGAATTTCTTAGTTCAAACTAACAAGTTTGAACTAGCTTTGGCTATTGGAGACATAGCCATGGAGGCTCTGTGCTGTTACAGAATTTCTTGGCCTGCTACTTGGTAGCACAGCAGAGATCTTTAAGGGGTGGGATTCCCCATAACAGCTGGATGTGCGTGTGGGTTTTTCAGTAAATATAACAGAAACCCTTGAGACTTCCTCTCAATCTATCCATTCTCTTGCCTGTTTCACCCACTTCTTGATTCCTTCTAATATGCACAGATCTCCAGCAGCTCTGAATGGGGACCACAAGAAACTTTGGGAGTTGTTGTGACTCCCTTTTCTATATAGTGAAGGAGGGATTCCCTACAAATGAGTCAAAAGAACATGATCTAGTCCCCTGTCAGGGTACCTTAAAGTGAGATCCAATTCTTACTTCAGTCCAGGGAAGGTTGATAGTTGTTAATATGCTCAGCATTGCACTAACAGGGGAAGGTAGATTCCTACTCCAATGAGCTTACAATCTAACTCAGACTCTAACAGTACAATACAGACATATCTGATAGAGTGAACAAAGCTTCAAAATTCAGGTAAGGCTTTTTGTTTATTTCCTCACCCTGTAAATACTAGCAGAACAATGATAGGCTTCCCATCAGTTGTAAAATTCTGTTAGACAATTCATTCATTTCTACTTGTGGTTGTACCCAAAAAAAAAACAAAACCAAAAACATTAAAATATTTTCTGGAAATGTTGAAGCAGGTATAATGTATCTTCCTACTCTGAATTAACAATGAAAAGGACAGTTAGTGCATTCTGATCTAACCTGACTGACTCATTGTGTTTTCCAGCTGTGCACACAGAAAATTCCTTTGTAAATATGTGTTCTGAAAACTATATATTGTAGAATTGCATACGTAGCTTTGTAGGTGCAGCTGAGTGCCCTCAATTCCCAGTGAAATCACCTTAATCTGATCTTGCAGGATGGGACAGTCGGGACCAAAAAAATTTAACTTTGTTTCTGATATAAACCTAATTTAAGCACACTACTTCCACCAACTCTGAAAAATTTCTGTTGCACTTGGAGACTTCATTCAAAGGGACAGTATTGTTAAGTTTCATTGGTGAATTAGGTATTTTGAAAAACAAAGCAGTCAAAAACATTTTTTACTTGCCAGAATGCAGTGGTTTCCTATGAATTTGTCTTAGAACAGCAATTGTTTACACATTCAAAGAGAACTAATATAGTGGACTATTTTTAGTAAAATCAGGTAAATAAATTGGAACCTATTTTCTTTGGAAATTGGAGCCTCTGAGGTCTCTGCAGATATAAATTTCTTGACTAGTGTTGCAGAATTTATAAGCTCTATAGCTGGAGGATCATGCAAGCTCTGTAAGCCAAATAAACTGATCACTGCTCTAATTTACAGTAGTTATAAGATGAAGCAGCCCCAGAATCAGGCACCTCTATCAAAGCTCCCTGATGCCCCTAACAAACATATTTTGTTGCAAGAAAGAATCTGGACCTCAGTTTTTCCATTATTTAAAAAGAAATATTACTTCACAATTTTTTCAGAACCCCTGCAATCTTAATCACAATGGTGAATGTGTCAGCAAATATTCATATTATGTGTACATTTAATAATATCCAATCAATATTTTCTAGGTAATCTTGGGAGACCACTGGCTGATGATAATGTTATACGCACAGTAATTGAATTTTTGACTTACTTGCATCTTAAAGGTTAGTAAAGATTTTGGTCATTTAAAAATACAGGTTTATTTCAGTCATTGAGCATCTGATTCTATAATTCTTATTTGACAAAACTGGAATGAGAGCTGCAGGACTGGGACTGAATATATAATTGTTCGATGTAAATTCATTTTAAATTGTGTGGCTTTGTTCAGCATCACTGGAAAATGGCCTTGACGATGTTTAACACAACTGCTACAACAAAATACTCAGAAATGATATCACTGAATGCCCATATTACTAAATAATTTTTTGAAATCTGGAAAAAAACTACTTAGAACTTGATCCCACAACACCCATGCAGATGCTTAAAGTTCAGCATGCAAGCAATGGCACAGAAGTACGTGATATTAAGTATATGACTATGTGGTTCTAAGATTGAGACATTGACTGTAAGATCTTTGGTGCAGGAACCATTTTTTCATTACATGGATGTATAGTGTCTAATACAAGTCCTAACTGTGCTTGTAGCCATTAGGCCCTCCCACCATGACAACTACTGCTAAAACTGTTTGAATATATAGTCTATATTTTTAACTCTCACTTAAAAGACTGAGTGAAGAGAGATTTCAATGTTTATCATTATCAAGTTGCTTTATATTTGTGTTAGACAGTGACAAAGGAAATAGTTTCCTTCCATTTGGACACTGCAGTGAAGTTATATCCTTGAAACTGTGTCATTGAACTCTGTGTTGCCACCAGTAATCTTGCAGGCAAAACTCTGTGAAATACTCAAGAACCATCTATACAGAAACTGCAGGACTGAGACTACAAAGGGTGCCTAACTGAGTATTATGACTTAATTTATTATATCATCAAGCAGAGGGAAACTCATTGGTGGTTATTAGACTTCAATTATAATTTTGAAGATCTTTGTGTTTTTCAAAAAACAAACTTTATTTTAAATTTTAAATTTAAATTTTTAAATTTTCAGCCAATGTAAAATTCCTACTTTCAACTCAGCTACATTCCAACTATTTAGACAGTTATTTGCATTAGGAGAGAGAAATAACAGAACCATTAAATGCATGTATTATAATTGCAAAACTTATCAATCTTTCATTCAAAAGTCACCAATTCTGTCACATACCTTCTCTATGAATTCCTACTTTTGAATATAATGGATTGTAGATACTTCCATAACAATGAAGTTATAGTTAGAGGAAATTACAGGCTCTGTGCTCTTTTTTTAAAATTTATGCCAATGAGTGATAACTATTTATTAACTTTATTTTATTAATTTCACTTTTGAAAAGATATTCAGTGACTTCTTAACTTCAAGATTATAAGAATTTTATAGATTAAACTCTTGACAGTTTTGGCATCATTTTCTAAAATGATCTGTGTTGGTTCAGAAAAATCCTAAGTGATGAAAATAAATACTAAAATATCACCACAGTGTTAATCCAAACTACATTGCATGTGGTATATAGACTGTGTTTGTGGATGATACAGTTAAGGATCTTTGAGCTGTATTTGTCATTTGCAGGATAATTCAAGTGTTACTCCTTTGGCACAAAATCTTTGTCCAAAAGCAAACCTTTCTCATTTTTTTAACACAGCAGAACCTTGCTTATCTTAATCTCACAGGACATGTTGAATAAATTAATACTATCAAAGTCTGGGAAACCTGAAAGTATTTTTGGAATAGCTAAAAGACATCAAAGTAGTATGGAACCATGTTTCATATAATGGTTTTTCATGTAACCTTGATTTTGCTATATAATAAAAGCATTAATGTGGATTAACTACACAAAAAATCTCCTTTTTGGGAAAAAAAATTAAAACTTTTTTCTAGAAATGTCAAGTATGCAGAACTGGTATCTGATACCCTAATTTTGACAACTAGTTTGGTCAGAGGGTGGCCCATTAAAATCAGTGGGCCTCTTTGCAAGGTGAATTACGGGTCCCTCGAAGCTTACTGCACAGCTGTTCCATGCTTAGGTCTGGGAGCAGATGGATTCCATTTCTCTGCCGAATTCCTGCAGAGCATGTTTACTCAATTTATGTGTGGAGTACAAGCATTTTTCCATTCAACATTTTTATTCATGTTATACATTTCATAAATCTCTCCTAAAATAACACTTTCAAATATTCAAACAATGGTCTAAAAATTGCCGTTCTCCCAGTCTTCCAATGCTGTTCCACCCCATTAATTGAATGATAAGCATCTGCCCAAATTCAGGGTAGGCACTTGACATGACAGATTGAGGATGCCGTTTACCCATACATGGGCTATTCTCAAGTGAGGGAGTGGAAAGACAGCATTGTCTCATGCTGCTGCATTTGGTGACTCCTCTCTCCCCCCTGCACACACATACACAAGTTGAAGGTTGGAGAAAGCAGCCACAACATGAACAACTTGAGGGCATAAATGGCCCATGGAGGGTGGCTCTTGGGACATCCATGTTTAGCAGTATTGATCCGCTCCTCCCAAATAAATCATGTAAAGGAAAATGCAAACTTACTGACAATGTGTTAGAGTTCCCATTCAAAGGATTCTTTGGGCCTCAGCTGCTAAATAAGTGTTTCTCAGCTGATGTTTATAGAGCACTGGTGCTCCTCAGACATAGTGCAGGTGTTCTGTGATCTACCCCAACTCCTCCCCCTGGGGAGTAGGAAGGAGCAATTTCCTTAGCTGCAGCAAAGCTTCCAGGTACATGGTGCATATCTGGAAGCTTTGCTGTGACTGGGCCATTTATATCCCACCACTTTTACCAGCTTTTTTCGAAAATGTTTTCATCAGATGTTCCATGTAAAGTAATTCATACCTTTAGGTGTGCCCCAGTCCACTAAAAGTTGAGAAACACTGCTCTAAATGCTAATTGGAAGCCCAAAGTGATCCTGATTTAATTTTCATATATCTGTGCAACATAGACGCTTCTGTACTCCCACGTGTAAACTACTAACACTGCAGGTCCAATGGCAGGTATAAAAGCAGCCTCCGGGGGAGGTGAGAGGGAGTGATTGGGCAGGGCTGGAGAATAGACTGAGCCCTGACATCTGCAAACTTAACTACTAGGTGCATATTATTTGTCCCTCCATACTAAAGAGCTGACACAAATTACTTACCCTATGGAGTAAGGGGACAGCCAAGGCCAGAACTGTGACTTTTTGAGTAACAATTATTTGGTTTAGTCTCAGGGCTGCACAATTGCATGCTTCTCCTTACTGTTACAATCAACTTTGAGACTGCACAAAAACCAAATCCTCTGGATCATGCACAATGGCTTTTCGATGATGCAGAACTGGTATTCCAAAGCTATAAAACACAAGTGATGCAACATTTCCAGCTAACAATGACTGTCAGTGACTTCTTGACATGAATGTGTATACCAAATAAATATTTGATTCTTAAAAAATCTTTTTCAGTCCTATAATATAAACTCTTTTACACATCTACTCAAATGTCACTTTATTGCACTAAATATATTAATTTATGTATTTTCTTTCACAAAACAATCCATTTGAGAGAGAGAAATATTTTTAAGCTGCATAATTTATATAGTTCCATTTTCAAGAGAAGAATCATATTTAAAATAACACACTTACAAGTCATTTCATGGAGGATATTATCACAGTTGACCTTTTAGGCTCTGATCCTGAAACTGGCTCAGGGCAGGTAGGTGCAGGGGTCTGCCCGTCCAGCCTACTTAATCAAGTAGGATCAAATTTTATGACACTGATATTCAGGGATCTGAACCAAAATATCCAGGTTGCTGTGGAGAGTTTTTAAAAACAGTATAAACTATAGCAGGAAGCTATTGCTTATTAATATTCAAAAGAAAAATTAAATAGATAAGAAAAGGATGAACTTGTCATCTCATCTGTAGTTGAAGGGAAGCAAAGTAAGAAAGTATAGTAATCATGTCAGTGATTTTTAGAAATTGACTGTTAATTCTAAACTTTGTTCTTTATTACTTGTTGCTAAAAATCATTACTGGTTTTCTTTTTCCCCTTTGCAGAGGCTGGGGCATTTGATAATCTGCCTTCATCAGAAGAAACAAATCAGTCCTGAAAAATAATGTATTTATAATTTATTGTATTGTAAATTAAGACTGAACTCTAGCCAGAGCTTTCAATGACCAGGAGATGGTGATTATTGTTTACATTACTCTTATACAGAGTTACACATGGCAACCTACCTTCTGCCCTTTTGGTTTTGTTCTGTTTTTTTCTGTGATGGTACAATGTAAGGTTTTTGCATTGATAAAAACTTTCTTTAAGTAAGTGGTAAAATAAAAAGGAACAGCTGCAATTTGTTTCATTTCCATTAAAATAATGTTGTAAAACTATAGGCACATAGTACACTATATGTAGTGTATTAAATGCATGTTTAACTTTCAGCATATGAATCATACTAGGTCTGAGCACCATAGTTGTGCCAACAATTCCCCATGTTGATGAACCTAAATCAAGAAGCAACTGTTTCCATCAGTCTAGCTCCTATCTCTGGTGGAGAGGGAGCTCTACAGTGATGGAAAAAAACCCTTTCTGTTGCTGTAGGAAGCTTCTACAGCATAGTGCTACAGCTGTGTAACTGTGCTGCTGTAGCACCTATAGCATAGGCATGGCCCCATTGCTGTCAGTAAGACTATGCATATGCTTAAAGCTAAACACATACTTAGACAGCTTTTTTTGGATCAAAGCCAGAGTGCCCAGCACCTTACAGGATTTGATTTCCTACATCAGCTGTTCTCAACCACTGTGTCACAACGCAAAACCATCGCAACACAAAAATTGGTGGCTGCACTGCTCCCAGCTCAAGTACTTCTGCTGGCTCCCCTCATCCTGCTAAGCCCAAGAATAGGGAGAGGGGAGTCAATGGCAGTGGCAGCACTTGGGTTGGCAGCACTCCCAAGGCTGCGCTACTTCGTAAACCCCCTTGCCCTGCTCACAGGCAGGGTGAGGGGAACTGGTGACACTGATGCTAGGGCTGGGAGCACTTGTGAGGCTGCCGAGGGTCTCTGGAGTAATACAGCCTTGATTGTGAGGGCCAGGGGAAGCAGGGCTGGCCCAAGGGATTTTGGTGTCCTAGGTGAATTATGACTGTGGTGTGTGCCCCCGCATTTAAAAATGAGGAAGTCTAGAATGAACATATTAATATATTTTTGACATAGAGAAGTAAAATTAACTTTCATCTAATTTGGTGCCCCTTAAAGCCTGGTGCCCTGGGCAATTGCCTAGTTCATGTAGATGGCCAGGCTTGCCCTGAGAGGAAGTGGCAGTGACGGGGCAGGGGTGGGAGAAGCAGCAGGAGGCTGTAGCAAGGATTAGAGGAGGTGGCTGGAGGTTGGGGGAAGTGGCAGCAGGATCAAGGGAAGGATCAGAGAAAATAATAGGGGGCTTGTGGGGTGACAGGACTCAGGGGGAGCAACAGGGTCTTCCAGCAGCATCTGGAGTTAGTGCTGCCATGGAAACTCCTTGCAGCAGCAAGAGGTGGCAGGATCTGGGGTCAACAATGCGGGGAAAAAAGCTGCCATAGAAAGTCCTGGTGGTGGCTTTTTCTTTTCTTTCTTTTTTTTTTTTCTCCAGCAGAGGGGCTTCTGTTTTCTCTGCCACTGCTGAAAGCACCAGAGCAAACAGGGGTTTTCAGTGGCAGGAGGGCCCTTCTGTGTCAGAGGAGGCCAACTGTGTCATGAAAGACAAAATGTTGAGAATCCCTGTCCTAGATCATGTGGTCTCTTCTTCAAGTACATTGATAAGAGTCAAGATAGAATCACTTCCTGCAACCTCTGTATGGCCCCTGTATCTGCACCAACCACCCTGCTGCATAGGACTCACCATAGCCCTTAGAAGCTGAGACCTGGAGTAGGACTGTGAGTGATCCAGTGGATCTCACAGGACCTGCTACCATAATAGTTGGAATGGGATAAATTTCAAGAAACAATGTAGGAGGGAGTGACAGTGGGTATTGTGAGGTAGAATGGAAGTAGCATTTAAGAAATAGTCCTCCTGAAGTGCAAGCAACATGACTGTCCCAACCAGCAGCCACCACTCTTCAGCCCGAGTTCTGAAGGCAGCACTGCTACCAGCAGCAGCAACACAGAAGTAAGGGTGGCAGTGGAGGCTAAATATGCCTGGGGATTGTGGAGGTTTCCCATTTGCTTTGCATGATGATGCAGGGAGTCTCCCAACATTTGCGTGAAGGGTTAGAAGTTTCTAATCTCTTTGCATGGGAAGGAGGAGATGCAAGGGCTTCTCAACCCTTTGTAGGGGTGCAAGTGTTCCAGTCCCTCTGCGTAGGTGAATTGGAAGTGTTGGGGAGTTCCCATCCCATTGCACAGGGGTGCAAGGAGTGAATGGGTGCTGGTGGGGAGATGGCTGCTGAGATGTCCATGTCCAGCTATTGCTAATACCAACAATTTTAGAGCCCTGCAGTAAGACTGAGATCCCAGCCTCACAGGAACCACTGCCATAACACTGGAGTAGAATAATGATTCAAAGAACACTGCAGAAGTTGGTAGAAACTGCACAGAGTGGGATGGAAGTAGGATTTAAAAAAACAGTGCTGAACAGGGGTCTACTTGGAAAGACTGGAGAGTTTTGGGTAAGCCCTCCACTTAGGTGATTTTGTGTTATATGCTTGCAGTGCAATGAAGCACTGGTATTTTAAAATATTGCAGATCAGAGCAAGTAGACAGTCAGAAATTCCAGAGGAGTTATTACATAATGTGTTATTCACTTTTATTATAGTTAATTCTACATTAGATGTCACCCCCAATAGCCAGGCCCTGTACTTGTGTCTACTTTAAAGTGTCACTAGCTATTTCTTCTTGTTAAGTAACAGATGTTCTCCGGATGGTTGCTCAAGACCTGATCTAATGCCCAGAAAAATCAATGGAAGCTTCTCCTCAATTTCCATTGGCTTTTGAGCAGATACATAAGGAGCATTTGTCATTGGGATACTTTGGGAAGTAGTGCAAAGTTTTTTCACCAGTTGAGCTGCTAGAGCACCAGTATTTGAGAAATGAATGAGACTCCAAGACTAGCAGAAAGAACAAAAAACACATTTTAAGCTTTATTCCACTAGTATTTTCAATGCTGCTACCAAATGACCTGATCCAGAGCCCACAAAACTCAAGAGAAGTTCTTCCACCTACTGCCCAGGGTTTTGGATCTGATGCATTAAGAATGTTTAGGATGAATGGACCTCTCTGCAGTACTCAATCACAAGGATTTGACTCTTTCTATGGAAAAAGAATTGATCCCGGAATTACTTTCAAATAACTTAAACTCAGTTTGATTTTGTTTTCTGTTCAAATAGCATAACAATTCAGTTTTAAATAAATTGAGTTAAATTACTGTAATCAAATTAGTGAAGCTGCTAAACTAATTCCAATTGAAATGTTCCTAAGGATGGATAAATTTCTTAAGGTTTTGTTGGGCTGTTTGTCTGAAATTCTTTACATTGGAAGCTGTATGAGATAAAGTTCCCTTGAAAGATTTCCAGTGCTGCCTGACTGCGTGAGCTAGAAGTCAAATCAAATCATAGGGCTGGAAGGGACCTCGTGAGATCATCAAGTCCAACCCCCTGGGAACTGAACCCAGGACCTTCTGCATGTTAAGTAGAGGTGTTAGCCACTACACTAAACCAACTTTGATTATCATGGCTAGATCAATTTAGGGGCAATAGAGGCTGGAGCCCAGAGCCCCAATTTAAATCATGCCCTAGACTTCAGCCCCTAAGGCTCCTGCATGATTCAGCGTCCCACACCACCCAGGAGTTAATGTAAGCCCAAAGACAGCCCACTATTTTTAGGGGCCAGCATTCCAGGGCCCCTAAAAATAGAAAACCGAGCTGGAACGCTGTGTCCCAGCATGTTCCAGCAGGGCAGGCCCTGCTCTAAAAGGTGCCCAGCCACCTCCCCGCCTGCCCTGCTGGCATCCAGCCCCCAGCCAAAACTCTGCCAGCCAGCCTGCCCTGGCACTGCTGCTGCCAGGCACCGAGTCCGGCACACACACACCACTGCAGGGACAAGTAGAAATGGCTGAGGTAAGGCCTCGGCTCAGCTTAGAGAAGCCCCACAGTGAGGCTGGGGAAAGCGGCACAATGGGCACCCCCTGAGCTGCGGATGAAGCTGCTGCACCCCAGAGCACTCCTCTGGGGATGGGGATGGCCTTGGCCACCAGGCTTTCGGTGGGGGGCTCTGACCTCTGGGACACAGAGCTGCTGAGGGACAGGGAATGCTGCTGGGGGTTGTGTGGGGCATGGGGTGTGTATGTACCTCGGTGGGCGGGTGGGTGGAGAGGAACAATAACCAATGCATGTGGTACTGAGCAGTGGTTGCAAATGCCTACCTGAGCCGGGGCCCACATATGCATGAAGGGGGCCTGGATGATACGGGAAGGAGATTAAGAGGGAAGGGGATTAGGAGGGTTCCAGGGCCCATCAAATTATACTTTAACCACCCCCTCAACTGAGTACAATGCTAACAAGACTCCCATCACTGAATTTCATGGAATGCTACATTCTACATTCCTATTGCATCTGAACTGTTCTGCAGAGTGTTATTACCCAGTCAAGCACAACAAAAAAAGTCCAAGCAAATAGGGCCTAACTATCATTTGACCAGCAAATCGTATCTCAAATAAATGGGTTAACTCCATTGAGATCTTTCTGGAATTCTTTCACACTTCAACACACAGTTGTTTCACGTGGGAGACACAGACCTTCCATCTCTGGACTAATGGATCTCCAAAAATGAACATGATCTGACCAAAATAGGACTGTTTTAATACCGTGCTTTAGCAACTAGATTTTCCCATCCAGAGACTAGTTTAAATTCAGATCAGTTTGATGTAGAAGGAAATTATTCGAATGTTCAAGTGGCACGACTGACATAAAAAACAGCCTACTCAGGGAATCATTAGGCAGATGATAGAATACATGTATTTTGCCACCTGTCTACTAATATAAAGGTCATATTACAAACATTAGCACCCAAGAATAGAACAGAGATCTGCAACATTCTGAAGGTTTGAAATTTCATTTTAAAAACTGTTGGCAAATTGGAAGAGATGTAATTCTGCTTTCAAGTTTAAAATTACAATAGTTGAAGAGAAATTGCACGCCTTTTTGTCAGACTTGCATAGCATAATTTCACAAGATAAAGTATCTCTGCATGAATTATCTCAGAAATGATTCTGACAATTCATTTGCTAGTCTGTTTTCTAAAGAAGATATGCTATAACAAGGTTTAGAAAATGAATAACTGATGCTGTACCCTGAAGGCCTATCAATCTATTTTATATACCCAATTTCATGATACAAGAACAAATGGCAACTTAATGAAATTTAAAAGCAACAAATTATAATTAGGCACAAGGAAATACTAGTTTAGATCTAAACCAGTGCACTTATTTTCTCTGGAGGTTATTGAAGTGATAGGATTCAAAGAATTAGCTTTAAGTACAGCAATGCATTTTCATTCACTAGTTAGGTTAAAATAATTTGATATTTTCTGATTTTTTTAAGTGTTTGATCACTTCTTTGCAAATTCACAAAATTTAGTTGTTTTTTACATAGGTTGAGACTGAGCGTTTGCTCTGTGCTCTGGGTACGGGGCTGTGAGTGCATAATTGAACCACCCATGGAAGAATTATGACTTAAAGATTGCATAGGTACATGTACTCATTACCTGGGCATCTGAATTTTAATCATTAGCAGTCAGTATTGAAAATGTCAATACTTAGTGGTCAATATCGATTTCTCATGGAGTTCAGGGCACTCATCCCTTTGCATGTGGTTCTCAGGACGTCTCACATCTACAGATCTACTTGAGCTAGAGAAATAAGTTGTTTCTGGCATATCTCCCTCCAAAAACATCCTGCTTGTAAAACAGTATTTTGTTCCCAGGTCCCCAGCGTATCAAGTTCAATAAAGGAGTCTTTATACTTTCAGTGCCTAATTGAGTTTACCAGTAATGATTTTTCCCTGAGTCAAGTCACTACAGAATCAAAGCTTATACATAGAGTTAGGTTATTCTTAAAGCTGATCAACAAATAGAATTTCTGACCCATGAGATAGTCAGAGATTTCAAAATCTGCATGCATTTCAAATTGGGACAAAGAATCAAAATCTTGGAATGTTTTAATTAAACCAATATTTTGTTTTAACCTCACGGAAATTGTCCATTTCAGCTCTTATATTATAGTATAATTTATAACATATTTAAAAATGAGCTTGAAATGGAATATTTCAATAATTTCCCATTGCAACAAAACTGACAAGTTTGTGTGAAAAGTTCTGATTTTGTCAAATCAGCATTTTCAGATGGAAAATAGTTCAGCTAGAAAATTTTCAAACAGCTCTGTCATTACAGGTATCATTTTTCACACCTGGTAATTTGTGGTAATAAAAGATTTTGCAGCATTTTTGTAAAATTGTTTACTTAGCTACTAATTCCAATTCCATTGTGGAGTAATTGCATCTTGACTTTCTAAATTCTTCCTAAGTTTCAACTGGATAGGCTGTTCCTGTTATGTAGTGGTTGATTCACAATGTTAACAGCTGCCATGTTTCAACCTAAAGAGATGATCTCATTTGGAATCATATAGTATTTTCTCTTATTTCCTGTTCAGAGTCAAATTTTTAAACAGCCTCTGATTAGTCTCCAATTTTTTTCTGAAAAATTGTGCATACAACCATCTTTGCAAACTGGCATTTGTATGTACAAATTGGGTAACTCTGTGTCTAACAAACCTGTGGGATCAGAGAGAAAATATAATTGTTTACAGTTTGTTATATTCAATTTCAAAACCTAAGAAATTCCACATGCACCTCTTGTATTAGCACCTGTGCACACTCATGCATAGCAGTGTTTCAAAATGTATACATTTACAGTTAAATTTTATGGGCCAGATCATCAGCTGCTGTCAACTGGCATAATTACATGGAATCCACTGGAACTATGGATATTTACACTAACAGAACAGCTGGTCCTATATTTTCATCTTCTTTCTTCCATTTTATGTCTCAGGTCCCATTCTATTTGCAACATTGACATCACAACACTTGAGTTTTGTAGTCCCACGTTTTGTAATCGACACGATTTTTAAAAAATAATCACATTCACCCTCTCATAAATTGTTTTCCTCCTCCTCATCTGCTGCAAAGTACATTATTCATGAACTCCCTCTGTCATTATGTGCTTTAAGAATCCTCTTTTGTACCAAGAAGGCCATTAGAGGAATGATTTTCTTTCTCTGTATTGACACTATTACTCCCAAATATATGGAACCACTTAATTATTTTTATGCAGTACAAACCATACATAAGTTATTTCAACCAAAATAATCAGGTCCTCCCTCTGTCCCTTGCATTCCTTTTACACCATACAATATAGACACTATTTTATCTCCTTCTGCAGCCATCAAACATCTGTCTCCAAAAGTCACAATGACAGGATGTAGCTCTTTTGTCATAGTGATCATTATTTATTACCATTATGTTCTAGCCTAGCAGTCTGAGAGCCTATTACAACAACTAATACTCACTCCAGTGTTGGTAATTCAGACTTTTTGGGGACTAGGCATTAAAAATATAGAACACATTTCCCTTCTCTGATCTACAATAGCCACACAGCCTATGCTTTCCACATTTTGTCAGCCAAGCAGAAAGGAAGCTTACATCTGAAAATTGAAATAACCCTATATGTAATTTCATCTTGCTTGTCCTGGGAGTAGACTGATACCTGGGTTGAAATACAGACTTGATGTAAAATTTTCAGAACCACCAAAGTGACACCAGAAATTTCAGAAGTGATTTATGCCAATATTTTCAGTGAGAATTAATTTTACCTATTCTTTAGGTGCTTTGTAAATCCCACTAGCGACGTGACTGTTCCATTGGTGATAAATAATGAAAAAGTGACCACCTGACAAAGACTGGACTCAGGATAACCCACATAGTCACCTTAACCCCTTGTCAGTAGAGTCATCATCACACATTCCCCCTCTCTGGCCCAATAAGTATTTATCCACAAAGGAACCGTAATTCAGTCTTGAAAAGTGCAAAATGTAGGAACTCTAACCACCCAAATCCTAATCCTATATCCAAACACTCTAAATACAGGATCCTTAACCCTAGGGAATCCTACTCATAGAAACTCTCAAACTATCATAAATATAGAAACCCTAACTCTAGGGTGGGGAGCCTACTCATGAGAACACTAAATCTAGTGCCAAGTACCCTACCTATAGGAATGTAACACTAGGGTGCGCAGTCCTACACATAGAAACTTTTTTCCTAGGAAGGGGAATCCTAACCATAGGAAATCTAACCCAAACTCCAAGTAACCTCTACCCCAAGAAAGCCATTACCTAAGGCAGGGAGCCCAACACACAGGAAACATGACTCTACCTTCAAGAACACAAACTACAGGAACAGCACCATAGGGCAGGAAGCCCTACCTATATCTCCTAATACCATAATCATTAAGGACCTTAACCCGAGTGCAGCGAGTCCTATCCATAGGAACCCTAAACCACACACCAAATATTCTATCCAAAGGAATAATAACGCTAGTGTAGGAACTCACTGAACTGTTATCTTAACTTCAAATACTCTGCCTATAGGAAACATAACGTTAGCTCAAAGTACCCTAACCGTAGGAAACCTAATACAACCTGCAACTAAGCTACCAATTAGAACTGTAGATCCTAGGGCATGGACACCTACACGTAGAAAAGCTAACCCCAGTGCCAAGTGCTCTACGTATAGAAATCCAAAGCATGGCTGCAAATACACTAACCATAGGAACTTGAGCCCTAGGGGACTTGAAGTTAAGGTTAGAGTTGCTATAAGTAGGGCAAAACAACCCAGGGTTAGGGTCCTATGTGCAGTGTACTAGTAGCAAAGGTGAGGGTTCCTATGTGTAAGATACTTGGAGCTTGGATTCCTATGAGTAAGGATCTTCATTCCAGAGTTAGTTCTACAGTGTACCTCTCTGGCTTCTCCCCTCAGGACAGACAACTTGTACACCTTTTTCTTTGTGCTTCATTTTATTTACAAGGCAGAATCCCTTTTCTCACACTTCAAGTTATGCTCTGAGGCTCAGCGCTTCTCACCCCTGCTGGCCCTGAGGCAGTCTGAGCACAGGGCTCCAGCCCTCTTGCACAGCCATACCCCCTGCTTCCCTCTTTCAGGCCTCTTATATGGCCTGGCTCTGGGGACTCAGGTGTTCCCATTTGCCCCATTAGGCACATTCTCCACAGTTTTCAGGCAGTTCTGCCTCCTTGGATCTTCTCCCTAGCGCAGGTGGCTTGGAATCATGCAGCAACAATCCTGAGAGCTTAAGCTCCTCCACTCCACTCCACTCTAGTCTCCTGTGGGTAGGTAAACTGGAACTAGGCTAAGCATTTCTGTGGACAGGACACTTGGTGCTG
Source organism: Podocnemis expansa (assembly GCA_007922195.1). Lineage (NCBI taxonomy): Eukaryota > Metazoa > Chordata > Testudines > Podocnemididae > Podocnemis > Podocnemis expansa. The sequence goes on from ML682025.1 coordinate 5,046,737, forward strand.
AGTTTAAGGTTCCATTGGGCAAGGTACTTAAAGCCAGGGTTAGGGATCCTATGGGTATGGCTCTCCTCCCAAAGGTTATGATTCTCACGGGTACAGCTTCCCATGTTGGGATTAATTTTCCTTTGAATGGGGGAAGATGGAGCTAGTGATAGGGCTCCTGTGCATCGGTTTCCCAGTCCTATAGTTAGGATTACTGTGAGTGCAGTACTTAGAGCTCAGATTACAGTTCCTATGGGTAGGGCTCACTACTCTAGGCTTAGTGTTTCTATCGGTAGAGCACTTGGAGCTAGGGATAGAGTACTTACAAAACTGGCTCTTCAGTATAGAGTTATGACTCGTAGGCACAGTGGTGCTCTGAGTGAGGAGGCATGGGGGCTATGCCCTTGGGTACTGGCCTAGAAAGAACATCAGCTGGGCCCTCAGAGGAAGAGCTGCCCCCTGCTGACATCCCCAGTGGCTGCACTGACCAGTCCTTCCACCTTGCATCAGGGCCTTCTGCATAGCTGAGAGGGGCCCAATGTCAATTGGACTGTGGGGGCCCACTCTGGGCCAGAGACCAAGCTCCATACTCCTGCCCCACTCCTGAGTCAGCTGATCCACCGCCAGGGGTGGGGTCACTCCACTTTGGGGCAGGACCATCTGGCATGCTGTACGGACTCCAATGTGACTTTCCAGGCTTCATGGCCCTGGAGGGCCACAACAGAAGCTGCACCACATGCCAGAAGGACCCGCAGGGCCCACTGAAGCATAGGGCCCATGGCAGTCACCCCAGCTGCCTCTCCCAGCAATGGCCCTGCTTGCCATCCTTCTGGCCCATACACCTCTGTGCTGAGTGCAAGGAGGGAGCCGAGGGGATCCTGGTTATGCAGGGGTCAGGAAGCCAAAGGCAGGACTCTAGCATACAGATGGTTACACCAGAGGTTAAAGTAAGGGGGTACACACTGGAACACTGTTCCAGCCCCCAGAGGTTTTAGAAGCCAGCATTCTGGGGCCCCTAAAAAATAGAATAAGGGGGTGGAATGCAGCTCTGTAGCATTCTGGTGCTTTCCCCCTGCCCTTGCTACCTCTGCGCAGACACTTTCCCCCGCTTGCTCTGCTCCCAGCCAGCCTGGCAGCCTCACCCCCGCACCTCGTGCTCTCCAACCACCACCCCCTTGCAGTCACTGTTCCTGGTTGCACTGCTGCTGCTGCTTCCTCCGCTGCTTGGAGAGCCCGAAGAGGAAGTACAAAGTGCTGCGGCAGCAGGAGGTGGTGTGGACATGGTGAACTGGAGACTGGCGGTGGGAATGGAGGGGTCCGGAGCAGCACAAGTCACTGGAGCAAGGAGTCAGGATGTTGGGCTGGGGATGGATGGAGGGAGTTCGGGGGGCTGGGAGGAGATGAAAGGGACATGGAGACAAGGAGACTGGGTAGGGGCTTGTGGGGGCTGGGAAATGGTGGAGGGGACAATGAAGGGCTCGAGTGGGGACTGAGTGGGGGACGAGGGAGGGATGGTGGAGGTTGGTGGGCTGGAGTGGGGGTTAGGGATGGAGGGGACTGGGGAGATGTAGAGAAGGTTGGGGGGCTGAAGAGGGGAGGAGTGAAGATGGGGGAGCTGGGGGTGGGGCGTTAGAAGGGCTGGAGTGGGGACTTGGGGGCAGGGAGCTCAGGGAATGGGGATGGGGGTTGAGGAGGACATTGGGAAGGAGGAGTCTGATGTGGGCACTAGTGGACAAGGCTGAGATGATGTTGTGGATTTGAGTTTGTGCTTCACTTGTGAGGAAAGAGCTGGTGGGGCTCAAAAATGCCTACCTGGGCTGGGGTCCACACATACATGAAGGGGATGCAGACAAAACAGGAAGGGAACCCAGAGATTAGGAGGGTTCTGGGGCCCATCAAATTATACTTTAACCACTGGTTATGCCCCTCCCCACCACTGGGCAGCCACCTCTTACTTACATTTGCGCCCCCACTTCATCACTGGTAGCAGCAGTGCCCTGTGGGGTGAGAGGTCCTGTTTCCTGCTCCCCCACATTCCCAAGGTCTGCTATCCTTGCTGACCCCACAGTGGAGGATAGGAGTGAAAAAGAGCAGGAAACAGGCCTGCAGACACACACATCTCGTGCAATCCTGTCATCACTGCCATAAATGAGGGGGAAAGCACATGTTAAGTATTCTCCCCAGATGACAGAGACCTATGATGTCCCCCTGGCTATGCATAGGGTACTTGAAACTGGAGTTAAGATTGGAGATAGTTGTTGAGTTTCTATGGGTGGTACACTTGGAACTAGAGATACAGTTCCTAAGACTAAGGCATTTGGAGCTAAGATTAGGGTTCCTGTGGTTCCTGTTCCTTGACCAAAGGTTAGGGTTCCTATGCACAGGGAACTTGGAGTTAGGGTTAGAGTTCCTTTTAGTAGGGCTTCCTAAAATAGGGTTACTATTCCTAAGGTAGGGTATTTGCAATTAGGGTTAAGAGTTCTATAAGTAGAGCTCCCCAACCTAGGATTAGGAGCTCAATGGGTCAGGTCCGTAAACCTATGGTTAGGGTTCCTATGGATAGGGTACTTGCAGATAGAGTTAAGTTTCTTATGGTTTGGGCACCTGGAGCTACAATTAGGTATCCTACGTGTTGGATAATTGGAGCTAGGGTTAAGAATGCTAAGAACAGAGCTACCCAATCAAAGGTTAGGGTTCTAATGGGTAAGGTGGTTGGAGCTAGGGTTAAGTTTCCTATGAGTAGAGTTCCTCTCACTAGGGTTATGCTCATTATGAGTAGGATACTTATTGCTAGGGATAGGGGTATGACAGCTAGGGCTCCACACTCTAGAGTCACAAGCCGCACTCACTTCATTTGCCTAATCTCCACTGATATATATGGTGTACTGAGAGTTAAGAATTCTGGCAGCCTGTTTTTTTCTGCCACTTTAAGGAGGGGAACATTTGTGTGGCACAACTAAAAAGACCAGCTGGAAGTAGATGCAGCTGAAAGACCAGAACCTCAGCTGAAATAAATTGTAAAACCCAATTGACTTCAATGGAGCATTGCTGTCCTACACACACTGAGCATTCAAACTGAAGAGGAAACATAAGAACGGAGTGGACTAAGTGCTGCTTATAAACAAGGACTCTTCACTTTGCTACCTGCATTATTCTATTACTTATTTTCTTGTTGTTCTGCCAATGTAATTAAACCCACTGTAATTAATATTAAAATGCTGAAGGGGGTGCCTGGATTTTGGAAGACAATAATATCAGAAGGCTACATAGCCATTAAAATATATGTAGGTATTAAGGGGCAACATACAGGTTATCCTTTAGACTAATAGAGGAAAATTACAGTCCAGCATACCAGAGCATAATCTGCATCTTTCTATTCCTGCTGCCTCTCCTTTATATCGTTGACAGCTGCCAAGTGCTATAGCTGCTTCCACTCTTCCTCTCTTGGGTCCTGCTGTTGCTCCCCTTCTTGTGTGTCCTCCTGCTGACATCCTGCAGTCATTAGGTGCATTGACAGATGTTGCCACCAACTGCTATTCTACATCATCATGCACAATTGACCCTTACTGCTGTCTAGGGCTGTCTCCTTGGGCACCAATCACTACTCCTGGCTGCTGCTGCTTCTGCATCACTGAGTTCTACTTGCTGATGCTGCTTTGGGTCATCACTGCGTGTTGCTGCCATCTTCTGCTGCTGTGGACATGCTCTTGCTGTTGCTCTGCATTTCTGGCTGCTCCAGATGGTGTGACTGACAGCAGCCATGTAATGTCTATTGGATCTTCTAGCTGGCAGCCTTTTCTCTTCCATTTAACCAAAGATGGTGCTGGGGAGGCTCAGTACAACCAACTCCCTACACAATAACCCCTCTGGAATCAGAATCAGAGAAGCATTCATCTTCTGCAGTTATCTTTTTGTTGTACGATAAAGGTCCTAATATCCAACCAGTGAGAACCCTGGGATTCATTTATTTCTTTTTCAATTGGAAAGAATGTATGGATATTAACATTGCAGCATCCAGCAACAATAACTTATAGGCAACAGACTTAGCTATTCTCAGTCAGGACCACTCAAAAATCTGATCACTCAGCCTCCAATTAATTAATGGAACATCTCATTTTATCAGTGGTCACATGCAGCAAATGCTCATACACAAAGTCATCCAGACAATCCCACTATAATAAAATAACTAAGGAATAATGAGCATTACAGTGTTTTTATGGAGAAGCTTTAGCTTCCTAATAATTAAGACTGCAGGCATTTCCCCTTATTTTTATTTATTTATTGTATTACAAAGCATCCCTCATCTACAAAAACTTTCATTTGGAAAACTAGCTAGTCTTATAAGGCAAAAGAAAATGTTTCTGAAAGTATGAAGAATATTGGTCAAACTATTTTGAGTTTCAAATCACTAAAAATTAGCTGATTAGAGAATATCACTTGACTATTATCTCTGCATTACTCTAACACAAAACAGCATTTTCCTACCTCTTTAAATCTTGAAAGTGTATGTGCTGTGCATTTTACAACAAAATGAGCTGCAATTAAGAAAAGTTCTTAAAGATTTGCTGTTGTAAAATTTTGACCTTAATCCTACCTTCACTGGTATCAATGGGTACGTCTACACTCTGTGTTTAAGTCGACTTAAGGACCCTTAAGTCGACTTAAACAGAGCCCTGTCTACACTGCAGGGCAATAAAGTCAACTTTAGGGTCCAGTAAAGTCGACTTTATACGGTCCACTTATAAAGTCGACTTTACCATGAAGTCAACTTTATTAAGTCGACTTAAGGCAATGTGGACTAACTAAGTCAACTTAATAAAGTCGACTTAGTGCAGTGGGACCATTAATTCGACTTTATTAAGTCAAATTAAGCCAGGACACCCATTTAAATTTGACTTTACGTAGACTTTATTAAGTCAACTTAACAAAGTCGACTTTGCTTTTATAGTGTAGACATACCCAATGTGAAGTTCTTTCCCCACTGATGTGATGGTTAGCAGGACTGGGCACTATATGGTTCTTTTTTAACTCTCAATACCAGATGCAGTTTAGCTAGACCATAACGATCCTTCCATAAGCAATAGCTAATGAAGACTATGCTTTATCTGAGTGGTTCTTAACCTTTTGTGGGTCGCAACACACTTGACAACATATGGTGACCCTTTAGGACACACCAGCCCACTCCCCACTTCTGCAGCCCAAATCCAGCCATCTCCCCAGCTCTCCAAGACACAGTTACCGCGGTGTGGCAACATGGTAATGTGTCCTGACACAGTGGTTGAGACCTCTGCTTTAGCTCAGGAGGTGCAGGACTATCTGTGTGTTGCTAAGTGGCAGCAGAAAGGAAGGGCTTATGAAAGTTTTTCAACTAAAATATTTTCCTGCTGAAAAAAGGAGTTTAATTAAAACAAAAGGAGAAGAATTTGATTGTCTTTTTAACTAAGATATTTCCAAATTATAAGATTTTTTTTGTTTAAATTGCATTTTGTCCATTTCAGTTTAGTTTTCAAAAACCACAAAATTTTGGTTTTCATTTTTAAAAATTTATTCTGGGTTTTCTTTTCTCTTTCTCACTTCATCCCCTTTTTCTACTGGAAAAAAGAAGAGAAAACATGAAAAATGAAAGCATTGAAAGCTTACTTTTTCTTTCTTTTTTAAACTTTTTTTCCTCACTAGAAGAAGGTGGGGAATTTTTTTTTTTTTAAAGTCCAATAAAAGTGGAGGCAGGGGCGCTGCTTGCACCGGGCTTACGCGGCTCAAGCCCCGGAGTCTCAGCACCTGAGCCCCGGGTCATTTTGCAGGCTAGCAGCACTCCTGGTGGGAGGATCAGTAATCTCACATTTTTTGTTTATCTTTTTCAACTGAAAAAGTGAAAATAAGTGAGATAAATGTTTTATTTCCGTTTTTAAACATTTAGAAAAATCTTAGTTTTCAGAGTTCTCAAAGTGAAAAAAGTTTTTAAGAAACTATGAATGTGGCTTTCTTTCCACTTTATTCCACCTTCAACAATCCTTTTATTTCTCCCAAATTTTTAACTGGAAGAAAAAGTGAAAATGAAAAGAATTTCCCACTTTCTCTAGTTTTTTTTTTTAAATAAACTTTTTTCAGTGGAAAAAAGAGAAGATAGAGTAAAAATGTGACCAAAAGAAAGGGAGGAGTGACCCAAAACCAAAAAGATTAAATATCAGAACCTGATTTTTTTTCCAGTTTTTGAAAACTCAAGCAAAACAAAAAATGTTGCTGAGAAATTCCCCGATCTTTTTCTTCCCCAAAACTTTTCTTGGGAAGGTGTGTATATATATAGATATAGATATATTTTGACCATCTGTAGAGCTAACCTTTCCATGATTCACAATAATTTTAATCCCCTTTTTAGGAAAAAATTGTAATACTATTTGTGATTAAAAGACTTCAAATTGATTTTTCTGAAATATTTATGAAGTGTCTAAAATTCCTTTGCTTCTGTCAGTGCAAGGTAGTCACATTAGACCAGAACTCAATGCATAAGTGGCTTTCACTGTCTACTCTCAGCCAGCCTCACTGTTACTGCTCAGTCTGCAGCAAGTGTGCAGGCATAGTGCCATAGCATCTGTGTAGGTCATTTTTCAGCTTGGTTTATATAAAAGGTGATTTTTAAGGCCAGAGACAGTAAAATGTTTGAGAAAATGCCATCATTTTAAAACAAGGCATAAATCTTGCCATCAAAGCTAATGGAAGTAAGGAATGCCAGCAGAGGTTAGAGTTAGAGTTGATGATGGTCCTTGTCATTAATGAACCTTTTCACTTACCAAAGGATAGATCACTGGGGGATGTATTGTTCTACACAATGTGGTCTCATCAATAGGTAATTTCTGCAACTCTAACATACACATTAAAATAGTGGTTTTGGTTTCCAGCCATTATTAGTTCACTGTTTTAATCAATCTGATGACTCATTAACCTTATTTACATAACTGTATCTTCATTAACCTATGCAAAACAAAAGTTTTTTTTTAAGAAAGCCTTTGGAAAATTCCCCCAAAATAATCTTTCAGAAATCAATTAAGGTGTCTAAGTGACAAGAAAGTACTTACCTAGCCCATCCTTCCCTCAAGGAATGGCACAGTTAAGGGAACTCCACATCTTGCATTGTCCGTATAATACATGCTAAGGCCTGATCCTGCTGGAAAATCCAAGGAAATAAACCGCTGAGCCCTTTTTTAAAGAAAAAGGTTTGGTTTTGAAAAAAAATAGGGTGTTATGTTTGTAGTATTTTTCAGCATTTTATGTTTGTACTGCTGAAATGGAAGCAAGGCACACAATCTAAAGCAAAGAGGGTCACCAATTTAGGTTACATATTTGTGACATGCTGTTCTTTTGGAAAACAAGCAAGGAGTCCTCTGGCACTTAGAGACTAACAAATTTACTTATCACATGAGCTTTTGTGGGAGAAAAATCCCACTTTGTCAGACGCTTTGTTCTTCTGGAAGAATCTAAGAGTCGGCAGCCCAACTGACCACTAGGTGGTAATGTTACTCTAAAGTTAAAAGCATGTTTACCAAAGACAATTTAGAACCACACATAAAATGTCTTAATTTCCAAAAATGTGTCATTACAAGGAAGTCACATGCGCTTACTAACTAGCAAGTGAAGGACAAGAATAAAGTGCTGTGTGTTGGGTAACCTGCAGAGAAATGAATTTTGCTCAAATGAACAATATCCAATATAAAATTTCCATTAATGCAACATTAAAATCACAAATTTAATTGCTGAACAGTCAGAGAGTGGCTCAGCTGAAAATTTTTAAAAAATGGTTAATTTAGAATCAAAACTGGTAACTTTTTCATTTTTTGTTATCTAAATTAAGGGGGGAAATGGGGAAAAAAGGTATTTTGGTCAAAAAAAAATATTTAAAACCAACTTTTTATTCCAAAACATTTCTAAACACACAACATTTCTAAATGGTTCATTTAAGATTCTTTAAAAATTTTTGTTTTCACCTTTTTTGACCAAAGCTGCTTGCCAAATTTTACCCAAGTTCAAAGGTGCTATGTGTATGGTTTTGGGGTTTATTTTTTGGGTTTTCTTTTTTTTATTTTTTGGCGGGGGCATGATTTACTATTCACTGGAGTAATTTCACCCAGATCCATTATACAGTTCTCTGAATGGAAATCTTATGACATTTGGAGCAAATGAAAAAAAATAATGTATTACAAATAAGAATCACTGTTAATGTGGGCATTTTTCATCAGTAATTATATATGAATATTTCCTCCCCTCACCCTACCTCAATTATTTGACCAGATTAAATGCAGATTTCCATTAGAAAGTGAATGGCAGTGGAATGAGCTTTCCAACATCCTAGCAAAACCCCCAGTTTAAATAAAGAAAAAGTGACTGGAAAGATAGTAATAATCCATATTTCTGCATTAAAAACTATTTGGGGAACAAGAATAAAATAATTATTACAACTGAGCTTGCCCCAATATCCCAGTTCTATGTCCATACTGGAAATAAAAACCTGAAGCCAGCCAGTGCCAACAGACTCAGGCTTCTGGGACGCGAGTTGTGAGGCTGTTTCACTGCAGGATCCTATAGTCCAAATTCCAGCCTAAACCCAGAAGTTTCCATTGCAGTTACCCAACCCCTTAACACAGGCCCCTGAGTCAGCTGGCATTGGGTGTTGAACTGCAAAGCAGACTTTCATGTGCTAAAATCTCTTTAGAACCACTTGCCTACCTTGAGGTGGCTGCATATAATAGGTTTATGAATAACCTAAAATGTAGGGACTTTGAGGGGTTATACTTTTGGTGGTTTCACTGTGGCTGGGGGGGGAGGGGAGGAGGGAGTTTTCAGTGCCTTTGGCTGCATGACTTCCAGTAGCATAAGCAAAACTTAAGTTGACAAATCCCAACACTGAAAAAAGGAAGGTTACTCACTTTGTGCAATAACTGGAGTTCATCGAGAGGGGTGTCCCTATGGGTGCCCCACATTAGGTGTGTGTACGTGCACGCACACGCTAGATTGGAGGCACCAAGCAAATAGACCTGTGCTGTGCGCCCGGCTGGGGCAGCACACGCTGGTGTTTCGCACCTCCAGCCGGCTCACGCAGCTATCCCCCCCTCAGTTCCCTTTCTAGCAAAAGACTGATTCCAAAGTAGAAAGGGAGGAGGGAGGGTTGTGGGACACCCATAGGAACACCCATCTCGATGATCTCCAGTTACTGCACAAGGTGAGTAACCTTCCTTTCTTTATTGAGGGTGTGTGTCCCTATGGGTGCCCCACGTTAGGTTATTATGAGCAGTGCCCTCAGTGGGTAGGTGGGTCTTCAGGATCAGCATTGTTTAAGGTGGAGAGTACAGAATGACCCACTACGGTGCCTCTTTTTGTGGTTTGGTCAATTGCATAATGTTTCACAAATGCATGAGGGCTGGACCACGTTGCAGCCTTGCATATTTCTGTTATGGAGGTGTTTTTAAGGAAAGCCATTGTGGTCAACATGGCTCTAGTGGAATGCACCCAAATATGCTCTGGGGGTGGAACGTGGGATAGTTTGTAGCATTCATATATTCAGTTGGATATCCATTTCGAAAGTCTCTGGTCTGAAATCGTCTGTCCTCTACTTCTGTCTGCAACCAATACAAAAAGTCTATTGGTATACCTGAAAGGTTTTGTTCTATCTAGGTAAAATAGGAGAGCACGTCAAACGTCCAACGTATGAAGCATCGCTTCATGCGGTGTGGCATGAGGTTTTGGTGAGTAGACAGGTAAGTTAATTGGTTCATTTACGTGGAAGGGTGAATTTATGTGGAAGGTGTAACGGTGAACATGTGGCTAGGGGCTCAAAAGGGGGCCTTGTAATTGACCTTAAGACAAGGATTAGATCCCATGGCAGGGTTGGTTACCTTATTTCTGAGTATAGATTCTGAATATCCAGAAGGAAACGCTTTATCACCAAATTAGTAAAGAGGGAGGTATTATTAAAACCCTCATGGAAAACATTAATTGCTGCAAGATGAACTTTCAGAGATGATAATGATATTCCTGTTTCTTTTAGGTTGAGGAGATATTCGAGAAGGTTATGAACAGGAGCTGAAGTTGGTGTTATATTCGCATTATTACACCAATGTACAAATCTCCACCATTTCTGGAGGTAGGTATTTCTTGTTGATTGTTTCCTGGTATTGAGGAGAATATTCTTTACTCTTTCAGAACATTGCAGTTCCTCTTTGCTAAACCACGGAGGAACCACGCTGTTAGATGTAGTTTGTTCAAATTGGGATGGAGGGTTTTGCCATTGTTCTGGTGGAGGAGATTGGGGTAAAGAGGAAGAACTATTGGTGTCTTTATGGACATACTGTTCAGGAGCATGAACCATGGCTGTCTGGGCCATGCTGGAGCTACCATGATTACTGTTGCATTTTCTCTGCGGATTTTTAGAAGCGTTTTCATTATTAAGGGAAACAGAGGGAAGGCATAAAGCAGTGGCTTGTTCCATGGGAGGAGAAAAGCGTTTCTGAAGGATTGTTTCCCTTTGCCTGCCTGTGAGCAAAAGAGGGTGCATTTTCGATTTTGGGGGGTTGCAAAGAGATCTATTGTTGGCAGGCCCCGTTGGTGAAATATGTCGTTTATAACATCGCATCGAATTTCCCATTCGTGGTGAGGGAGGAAGACTCTGCTGAGGTGGTCTGCTCTTATATTTTGAGTTCCAGGTAAGTATGCTGCAGAGATTAGAATATTATTCCTTATGCCTCGATGCCAGAGTAGCATGGCTTCTATGCACAGGGAGTTGGATCTTACACCACCTTGCATGTTTATCTAAAACATACAGGTTACGTTGTCTGTAAGAATTCGTACATGGTGATGGATGAGGTGTTGCTTGAAATGGGAACAAGCTCTGCGTACTGCACAGAGCTTGAGTAGATTTATGTGTAAAGTGCTCTCGTGCTGAGACCAAAGGCCTTGTCCTGATAGTCCATGCAGATGGGTTTCCCCACCCCATGAGGGAGGCATCGGTCGACATTGTCAGGGAAGATTCTTTCTGTAGGAATGGGATGCCCTATAAGAGGTTTGTGAGGTTCGCCCACCATTTGAGTGTTTCTTTGATTGATTGTGGTATGGTGAGAGACTTGTCTATGGAGTGTTTGTGTGGTCTGTATATTCTTGCCAGCCATAGTTGTAGGGGGTGCATGAACAGCCTCACATTTTTCACAACTTGTTTTGTCGCCACCATATGGCCTAGGAATTGGAGACACTGCAAGGCATGAGTTGTGGGAGACTTGTAAATAGTTTCGACCAGCTGTTGTATTGTTTGGAATCTGTGCTGTGGGAAAAAAAGCTCTGCCCTGGAGAGACTTCAGTTGAGCTCCAATGAATTCTATCATTTGAGTGGGATGTATGGTGGATTTTTGTAAATTTATGATGAGACCCAAATCTTGAAATAGGTTCATTGTGAAGGCAAGGTCTGAAGCAGCCTGATTCTTGGAGCAGGACTTTATTAGACAATCGTCTAAGTATGGGAATATGGTGATTCTGTGTTTGCTCTACAGTGACAGCAAGGACTATGGAAAATACTCTCGGTGTAGTTGAGACGCCAAATTATAGGACAGCATACTCAAAATGTTCGTGGGCCACTACAAATTGGAGAAAATGTCTGTGTGATGGATGGATGGAAACGTGAAAGTATGTGTCTTGAAGGTCGAGAGCCGTTAACCAGTCGTTGGGCTCCAGAGTGGGAATGATAGAGAATAGGGTAACCATAAGGAACTTGTGTGGTGTTATAAACTTGTTTAGCTTCCTGAGGTCCAAATATACGTCTCCACCCTCCTGATTTCTTTTGGATCAGAAAATAGGGTGAATAGAAACCTCTTCCCCTGTGCTGTTCAGGAACCCTTGTTATGGCTCTGATATTGAGTAGATGTGTAACCTCTTATTGAAGTTGTTCATGACTTGTGTTCCTGAAAAGGGACGGGGAAGGGTGATTTGGAGGAGGTTTTGTAGCAAACGGGATAGTGTACCCCGTGCTTACTAATAATAGAACTCATTTTTCTGTTGTTATTTTGCGTCTTGGGCCACTCTTGGATGGTAAAAGGGCTTTAGTCTGTTGTGATAAATTGGAAGTTGTGGCTGCTCTGGAGGTCTGACAAGGTTTGGTGGGCTCTTGACCAAGCCTTTCAAATTGGGGCTTTGTTGATGGTGTTGATTGCATAGCAGGTTGATGACTCTTTGAATTCCTGTGATGATTTTGCTGTTGTCTGCGTCTTTGCTGATCTTGGCGTCTATACTGCTGCCTGTAGAGGTACTATTATTGGGATCGAGAGGTATAAGGTTGGTATCTGTTTGATCTTCTTCAGAAAGTTTGAGGGTATCCTCCAAAGGTTCTCAGAGTAGCTCTATCATCCTTGGAGGTGTGCATGATTTCATTTGTTTTGTCAGAGAATAAGTTCTTTCTGTCAAACAGTAGATCTTCAGTGATGGTTTGTAATGATTTCGGGAGATTAGCGGAGCGCAGCCAAGAGGATCGTCGCATGACAATGCTAGTGGCCAGCGTGCGTGCTGCGGTATCGGCAACATCAAGAGCTACCTGTAACACTGTGCAAAAGATGAGTTGTCCTCTGATAACAGAATGGAATTGTTGTTTCTTAGATTCAGGCATGTCATCTAAATATTCTGCAAATTTTATATAGTTTGAATAATCATAGTTGGCTAAAAGAGCAGTGTAATTAGCCACTCTAAATTGTAGGGCAGATGATGCCTACACCTTTCATCCCAAAAGGTCCATTCTTTTGTCGTCCTTATCGTGTGGGGTGGATCTGTTGAAGTGTTGTTTAGACCTATGGTTGGCGGCTTCAACAACTAGAGTTTGTTGGAGGATGAGCGAAAAGAAACTCTGAATTAGTGGGAGAAACAAAATATTTTCTATCCGCCTTTTTACAAGTGGGCTGGATAGAAGCTGGTGTTTGCCAGATGTTGTTCGCTGGCTCCAGAAAAGCCTCATTCATGGGTAATGCTACCCTGTTTGATGGAGATATTTGTAGGATTTTTAAGAGTTTATGTTCTGAATGCTGTGCATTTGTTTTGGGCAATTCAAGGGATTCAGCAACCAAGATCCTGGAAGTGTTTGTTTCATGCATTGGTGTTGAATGTGCAGGCACTATTATTTCATCTGTAAAAGATGTGGGATCATGAGGAGGAGATGCAAGGTTGATAATCTCTCCTTCTTCAATAGTACATCCTTTGTTGGTAGGGTCCTGTACAGGATTGGCGTCAGGTACCTGCTTAGTTATTTCTTTGTGTGGTCTGTAATTAGATTGTGAATATGGTGACCATCTTTCATGTCTGTGCCGGTGATACTGGTAATAGTCTGGTGAGGACTCATAATATGGAGACCCTCTTTAGTGATGATGTGAGAGACTTCGATGGTAATAATAGTCTTGAGATCTGAACCAGTTTGACCGTGGCTGAGGGAAAAAAGTAACAGTCTGACTGTGCATGTCATCATCTGATGAAAAGGGTATCAGGGACACTGAATCTTCCCTCATAGAATGAGAGGGAGATCTGTCAAAACCCAAGTAGGATGATATAGGAGCTGGCATATCAGTGTTTTAATGAGATAAGTGCTTTGTCTTGTGTGTGTTTTCGTGAGGGTGCAGGAGTTGGTGCTGCTATTGGCAGGGAATCATTCTGTTCAGACTGCATCTGCATAGGTGTTGCAGTCTGAGGTGGAGTCTCATTAATCAATACATTTGCCTGTTGTGCTTTTAGATGCTGGTCCGTAGGAGGAGCAGTGCCAGATGCAGGAGTTGATTGTGATTTAGGATCCTCAGGCAATGGCAGTGATACTGGGTGGTTAGAGCTAACTGCCGGTTTAGAAATTGTTTTTGTAGGCTTTTTGTGCTCTGGTCTGCGGCATTGCTCTATAACAGACAATGATCACTTGGCAGGTCTGTGTGAGCTGGTACCTGAGCACTTATAAGCCTCGCGGGTACGAGATGAAGCCCGCATAGAAGCAAGAGATTTTCTCTTTCTCCCCATGTTCTTAGAGGGGGTTAACTGCCTCTTTGTTTGCTATGAAGCCGGCTGTCCCTGGCCCAAGTCAGAAGGTGGCCTGAGGGATTTCTCAATTAAGAGCAGCTTAGGGCTCAAATCTCTTTCAGGCCTGGCTGCCGCAGATAAGCCCCTGCACTGAGAGCACTTATCAGCTATGTGCTTTTCCCTGAGGCATTTTAAGCATAGGCTGTGACTGTCAGTCGACCACATGGAGTCATGGCAGGACTCACAAAACTTTAATCCTGAAGGGGCAGACATATCCAGTAATTTTTTTTAATCAAGTGGGCAGGTAAAAAAAAAACAAAAAAAAGAAGAGAAGAAAGAAACCGGAAAAGTGTAAGAGGAAAAACAGAACAGGAGCGCCCTGAAGAAAAACTCCTGTCAGGAGGAGAGAGGAGCGCTCTGTCTGTTGCCGTGGACGGTAGAAAGGGAACTGAGGGGGGATAGCCATGCGCGCCAGCTGGAGGTGTGAAATACCGGCACGTGCCACCCCATCCAGGTGAGCGGCACAGCTCTATTTGCTTGGAGCCGCCGATCCAGTGTGCGCATGGACGCTCACACACCTAACACGAGGCACCCACAGGGACACCCTCGATGAGGAAGTGTCCCTTATTTCATTCATAAAAAGAGTTGTACATGTCAGTTGTTTTCATGGGAACAGAAGTTGTGAGACTGCAGTCACCCCAGCCTGTTTTCTGCCCATTAAACTGAATTGCTCAGCTACACAGAACCAGGTCCTACTCATAAACCCCTAGCATCCAATAAACCAGGGCTCGGCAACCCCCGGCACCCATGCCAAAAATGGCACAGGGGCCAATCCTGAGTGGCACACAGCACCACTCAGGCTCCCCTGCTGGTTCTGCTCCCCCAGCACTGCATGGCCAGCAAGAGCCACGTGCCATGGCTCCAGACCCCCGCTGACTACGCTTCCCCATTGTGGAGTGGGGCCAGCAGGGGACAAAGAAGCTGTGATGTGCAGCTCCTGGCCCCACTCCCTGCTGGGTAGGGTGGGGGGGGAAGCAGGGTGGGTTGGCCTGCCCACTTACAGCTCCAACTGGAAGCTGCCCTCCAGCAGGGGCGTGAGGTGGCCCTGGCCATGGTCCAGAGACCACAGGGCAAAAGGTGGCCCTGGGCCAGAACTTGGAGGCTGCCCGCTGGCGAGGCTGAGAGGCAGCCCCAGCCAGCAGGGGCATGAGCCAGCCCTGGCCCTGAGCCGGAGGCCTGGCCCTACCACCTTTTGGGCCTGCCTCTGGTACCCATGGAGGATGCAGTGGGCAGGGCTGGCATGGGGACTAGCAAAGGTTGCCAACTCCTGCAATAAACTAATGTGCGGCACTCTGGTCAGTGAGTCCCAGGACAGCCAATAGGAACGAAGTGCAGGTTTTTGAATTGGAACAGCAGCCTGGCCTGGGCCTGTTTGGATGCAGCAGAGCTCCTGGGAGGATCAGGAAGAGGCCAGAGGGGCCTGAGGAAGAATCCAGCAACATCCTTACCAGAGATAAGTTAAGTTTGGTACTGACCAGGCGTGAGTAGAACAGGGAATGTTTATTTAGATG
>ML682025.1:5067299-5151485 GCA_007922195.1 Podocnemis expansa
CCCCCCCCCCCCAGTCCCGGCAGCATGCCCCCCTGCTCCTGCTCGCCCCCCCTTCCAGCCCCCACAAACTTACCTCCAGGCTGGACTGGAGCAGCAGGGCCCAGCCCTTACTCCTGGGCCAGAGAAGCTCTATGGAGCATGCCCAGATTTTCTGGGCATGCTCCGTTAGCGCTTCTCTGGGCGGGAGCTTTCAAAACTCCCTGCTCCACAGGAGCTCCCTTGAAGGAGTCTGGCTGCCGGCAGTGCGCTGCCGGCAGCCTTCCCTGCGCTGGCGGCTGCAGCGGGCTGCACTGCAGCGCGCCAGCGCATCTTACAGGGAACATTGGTGCCAGTTCCCAAAAATTTCCTTGGAATTACTACTATCATTTACCTCCTTAAAGCACTGTGGATATGTCTACACTTGCAAGCTAGTTTGAATTAAGGAGGCTTAATTCAAACTAATTTAGTCCCTGTCTACACTAGGCTTTCATTAGTTTGAATTAAGGAATTCCTTAATTCAAACTAACGAAAGCTTAGTTCGAATTAGTAAAACCTGCTGGTTAGATCAAACTAAGCCCTTAGTTCAATCCTTAGTTCAAACTAAAGACAGTATAGATTAGGATTAACCCTTAGCTTGAATTTAATAAATTCAAATTAAGGGCAGTTAGTTTGAATTAACAAAGTGGACTAATTCAACTTAACATTAAGTTGAATTAGTACACTTTGTTAGTTCAAACTAATAAGTTCGAGTTCAGTTTGAACTAAACTCGATCTTGTTAGTTCAAATTAACAAATTCAAACTAACTTTTCCTAGTGTAGACATAGCCTGGGTGTCCAATCTGTGGAGTAGTTGAGTGTGAACTGACAGTACATAGAGAGTTGAAGACCCTTGGGCTTCTGAGGAGAAAAGATGTTTATACATTCCATTACCATTGACAGTTGGTTCCCTAGAATTCTATGACTTACTACCCTCTAGAAGGAGGCTTGAGATGGTGTCTTACTTCCTGCTGAATCACCATATTAGGGTTCAAATTATTCTGGGATACTCTAAACAAATGATTCTGACTAGCTACATAACATCTCATTGCTAAAATATGACTGCAAGAACTGCAAATCTCTTAAAATGTTAGTTAGAAAACTAGATGACTTAGAAAATAAGTGGCTACAAAAGATTCTGGGCATTGGATGGAGAGATTATATTACCAATGAAGACATCTGAGAAAATCACCAGTCAGCAGATCATCTCTGGTAGAATTACAAGAAAGCATCGGAAATATTTGGCGAATGTATGCTAAATGCCAACACAGACTCCCATACAAAGCTATCAAATGGAAACCAATTAGTGTGAGGCAGAGGTGGCCTTAGGCAATTGGGGACCCTAGGCGAGGGCCCTTTATGGGGCTCCCTCTAGGCCACAATATCACCCTCACCGGGGCCCAGGCCCCCACTGCTGCTTTAATTGCCTCCCCAACAGTTGCGACTCCCGTGGGGGGTGGGGGGGGTACAGACCTCCCAAGCCAAAGGCTGCACCGCCCACCTGCCCGCCCAGCCTCTCTGCACCAGGGGTGCAGCAGTGTTCCCCGCGTACACCTAGGCGGTTGGGGAGGGAGGAGAGTGGCCAGCACGGTGCTGCGGCTTGCTGGGAGTAGGGCCCCCTGGAATGGCCCACTCTGGAGAGTTGGGACTGCTTCACCTCTGGCCACCCCAGGACTGAATAGAGGCTGTGTGGCCCCTAGGCCCTGGAGCAGGCCTGTTCAGGCCTGGGGTGGCCAGGGGTGAAGCTGCCTGAACTCTTCAGAGTGGGCCACTCCAGGGGGCCCCACTCCTGGCAAGCTGCACTGTGCCGTGCCATCCACTCCCCTCCCTCCCCCAGCAGAGGCATGGCCGGTTGGGGTAGGTGGGGAGCACTGCTCTGTCTCCACTGCAGAGACACCAGGTGGGCAGGCAGGTGGCGCAGCCACTGGCCCTGGCAGTCTCTGGCCCCAACTCCTCCGCCACCCAGCAGTGCAAGCACTAGGGTAAGTGAAGCAGGTGACCACTATGGGGCTCCCTTACTGTTTGGGACCCCAGGTGACCGCCTTCTTTGCTTAGCCCAAAAGCCCCCTTTGGTGTTAGTGTAAGCGGGGGGATGGACCCGCTCTTGTGGGGAACTTCCCAGACTTTGTATACCACCCTGGTGAAGGTGGGTAGCAAAAGGATCTGAGTCCCTGCTCCCACTTCCTTTACCCCAAGGCCTGCCTGACTTCAAAGGCTCACCTCCCAATCTCCTGTTTGGAGGAGTCTCTGTAACCCCGACAAGGCTGGGCCCCAGGATTCCTGGGGGCTCGACCCCCACTCTTATCGTGGTCGCTCAGGACAGGGCTAGGGTGTCCCCACTCCAGGGTGCTGACTACACTGACCACTCTTCTGGCCCACCAGTTACTATATACACTATATACAATTTATTTAAGCATACAGAAATAAAAAGAATAACCCAATAAGAAAATAGAAAAAAGTGGGAAAAGGTGAACAATAAACCCCCAGCGCCGCTGCCTGATGTGGGAGCACTACAAACAGAGTCTTTGGGGCCTGAGGAACAGTCTCACAGTCTGTCCTCCACGTTGCAAGCCCTCTGCCCAGGCCTGGCTGCGACTGGATGATCCAGGGGGCCAGATGCAGGCTCCAGCTGTGGCCACACGTCCCCAAGCTCCAGGGGCAGGGCCCTTCTTCCCAGCGTCAGCCCCCCTTCACTGCTCCCCAGCTGCTCACCACACCCAGCTCCAGATGGCTGCAACTCCGGCTCCCAGCCGCTGCTCTGGTTCAGTGTGGCTCCTCTGGCCCTCCTGCTGTGGGGCTGCACCGATGAGCTCAGCACCTTGGGCTCCTTCTCTGGCCTCCTGCCCCAGCTTCAGGCACCTCTGGCTCTGTCACTGCCTCCAGCTCTGCTCTGCTCAGCTCCACTTGGCTCTCTGCTGGTCCAGCTGCTGTGGGTCTCCTCTGCACAAATCAGCTCAGCCTGGCCTCCCTTCCTGGGTCCTCTGGCTCCCAGCTGCTGGCTGCTTAGTGCTTCCTCCTTAGCTTGGCCCCACACACACTCACACTGGCTTGCTCAGGCATGTCCAGCCTGCCGTTTCAGCTCAGGGGTGGGGGAGCACTTTCAATCAATCAGGCCATCCTGGGACACTGGCCTCTCCCACTGGCCCTGGGGCTGTCTGTTTCAGAGTCCTGCTTCCAAGCGGGATGGCCAATCAAAAGGCTCATTCACTCTCAGTAAGGGGCTATCAGTCCCCTTACATTAGGAAATGAGAACCCAAGAGAAACCTTAAAAAGGACCCTAAACAGGAAGGACACAATTATCAATCTCAACACCACAGAGCAGATGGAAGCAGCAGCTAATGGAAGAGCAGATGGCTCTGACTGATTTCCGCTCTATGCAACTACATAGGTGTGAGAAGGATATAATACTAATAATTATAGGTAAGTGTGGAGGTACGAAGAATGTTGAAACCTTCTAAAAAAGAGAAAATCCTGGGCTGCACAGCCCTAATATGGTAGCTCCAAAATGCATTGACAGTGGTATAAAGGTAAATTGGGCTGACGGGTTTGACATGTGACAGGAACACAGATAGAGGGGAAATAAGGTGTCGCAAATAAAGTGTAGTCTGGGATTTTGTCCCTACAGAGGTTTCTGCTTCATTGTCTGTATCAGTGGTTCGCAACATTTTAAAGGTCACGACATGCTTGATGGCATATCGTGACCCTACAAAACACATCAGCCCACCTCCCCCAACTCCCACCCCAAGGCCAAATCTAGCCATCTCCCTGGGTCCCCATGACACACTTACTGCAGTGTGGTGACACAGTAACATGTCCTGACACAGTGGGTGAGACCCACTTGTCTATAGAACAAAGAGATTAGAATGTAGTTTCTGAAAGTGCTTTTCACACTCTTCCCAAACTGCTAAATTAGAATAACAACAATGCAATGCAAACAAGTCAGGCAGGCACAGCAAAAGATCACACACAGCTTTGGATATTAAGTAGCTTATGGTACTGGAACATTGATAGCCAACACGGATGGGCAGATCACTGAAAATGTCATTTGAAATAGTGCAGAATCCTTCCTATTTGGAGTACAGTGTCAGCAAGGAGCATCTCCATGCAAAGCCAAATCTGCAGCTGCAGCCAGGCCTCGGATCCCCAGCAGAGGATGGGGCTGCTGCGGCCGCAGGCTGCCAGCCGGGCTCTGGATCCCTGGCCTTGCCACCGGTTGGCCACAGCGACCCCGTCCCCGGCCGGGGATCCGGGACCTGGCCGGCCACCCGTGGCTGCAGCGGCTCCGTCCCCCACTGGGGATCCGAGGCCTGGCTGCGGCCGTGGCAGCCCCGTCCCCAGCCAGGGATCCGGGGCTGCGGCCGCAGGCCTGGCCTCCAGCCACCGCTTCAGGCCAGGCCGGGCCAGGCTGCGCCGCGCCGCACCGCAGCCTCCCCCCGGCCCTATCCCGGGCTAAGGGACGCGGCCTTGTGGCCGGGGGCGGGGCCTGCCCTCTGTGGGCGGGGGCTGGGCCCGTGCCCCGGGTCCCTCCCCAGCCCAGCGACGCCCCTGATTAGAGACATTGACAGACAGCACATTATGACCATGAAAAGCTTGAGACCGTATCCTTTGCCAAACTCCTGATTCAGGGTTTCTGTCTCTATCATTTCAAATGACATTGGATTGCTTAAATTGCCAAAGAAGTGTGTGTCTTTTCATCTGTATCTTGTCAATTTCCATGAGAAATGTACTGCAAAAAGTCCCTACTCTGGAAACTCCAAATACAATTTCAGATTAATGTGGAGTATTTAGAATATTGAACTATTATCAAGCGCAGCAAAAATTAATGTTTTGAATAGAATATCTGGTGTTCATGAAAGGATCTGGTTTGGAGCCTTATTAGCAGAGCAGTTACAGCTACTTCCCAACAATGTCCTGTCAATGTGCCTTGACTGTGCCTCTCACTGGCCAGGGGGCGGGGCCTGCCGGGCAGCCAACTAGGCCCCGGATCTCTGGCCGGAGATGCGGCCGCCACGGCCGCGGACCACCAGGGATCGGGCCCCGGATCTCCAGCCCGATTGGGCCGGAGATCCGGGGCACCAGCGTTGGGACCCAGGGCATGTGCCCCGGGTGCCCCAGCGCTAGCAACGCCACTGTCTCTAATAGAGATCTTCACTCTGATCCCCATTTTTACACTAAGGCCATTTTACAATATTCTGGAAGTGTAAACAGGACTTAAAGACACAGTAACTGCAATATATGCCCTCTTTTAAGTTCTCTGCATGCTGTCAGAGTCGTGATCTTAGTATAATAAGAATGATCCCAATTTGGTTTTCCCTTGACTGTTTTTAATTCAATATTCATTTCTGTGATTTTTTAATATAATTTACTGCAGTGTGGTACAGATCTGATGAAAGTGCATTTAAAATACATTTTATCAATAATGATTTTGGAAAGAAGCCAAACAAGAAAGCTAATCTGGTGTGAATTTCAAAAGTTGTCATATAATCCAAACACCAGCACATGTTATTTTAAGGCTGATTTTATGTTTCTTCAGCAGAATGAATATGGCAAGGGCTAAAAAGGAGTGCATAAAACCTTAGGGTTGCATTGGAACTGCACTTCTGGAAAACATCTTTTTACCTTAAAACACAACTATTGTATACATAATAGTATTTTACCAACGTAAATTTTGTTAGCATATTTTTCCTGGGGCAATTTAAATTAGAAAACTCAAAGAAGGTGTTAAACTAATGGGACAATAGCTACATCACTTATCATAATTGATCACAAAATAAAACACTGCTTTTTTATGAGTCTTATATCCCAAAGCTAATTTATCTTGTGAAAGAACTGCAAAGAAACCTACCAAGGATTTTCACAGTTATATACAGTACATGCTGTAGGCTGAAAAACATTATCAGATTCATTGTATATGTCTAAGGAATGGGAACCTATAGTAAACAGTAAGACCTTGATCCCACAAGTTATTGTGTGTGCACACGCATCTATGCCTATACGGAGACCATCGGACTTCAGTGGTGCTCTTTGTGGCTACAACTATCCACATTTAGTTAATTTAGTAGACTGTGGCCTATGGACCTAATCCAAAGTCCACAAAGGGAGCCTCTCAGTGTATCAGAAGAAGCAGACATACAGTGCTAACTGTATGTCTTACAGTGGTAAAGGTACAGAATTATCTTCTGTTGTATGGAGTGGTTCTCCCTTTAGCTTTTCTTATATTACTTGTGCTAATATGGATGTTGACACAGGGGAGTGCACATAAGAGACCAGTCTGTAGTTTCTGGCCTATTACATTACAGGACCAAAATCCAGAAGAGATTATACACTATGCCTGATAGTAGATCTGCACAAATGGAGAATTACAGGTCTCAATTTTCCTGGTGTATCTGCTTCCCTGGAGATAAGGAAGAAAGGGGTAACAATATGCAGTTATTTTACAGCACTGGGATGCTTCTCACCATGCAGCCGTGAGACACAATAAATTATGCATATGTAAGCCCCATCACTCTAGTCTAAACTGTACTCTAGGCCCAGAAGTCATGACATTATGTTACTTAAGTTATCAAAGAATGTTCCAAAATGTGTTGATTCTGTACATTTAGTTCATTAAATCCTAATTTCATAAAAGATGGCTTCTCACCTGTAACAGGTGTTCTTTGAGAATATTGCTTATGCCCATTCCAAATCAGGTGTATCTGTGCCCTGTGCACAATCATCAGGAGATTTTTCCCCAGCAATACCTGTCAGGTTGCTGCAGGCATCCCCTGGAGTGGCACCCTCATGGCTCCATATATGTAGACCTGCCCACCCTCTGACCCGCCAGTTCCTCCTTGCCATCTGCTCCAAGAGAAGCCAGTGGGTGGGTTTTGGAATGGGCATGAGCAACATCTCTTCAAGAACACCTGTTAGAGGTGAGAAACCATCTTTTCTTCTTTGAGTGCTTGCTCATGCCAATTCCAAATCAGGTGATTCTCAAGCAAGTCCATGGATTGAGTGGTCAGAGCATTCTCACAGTACAAATTGAAGTACCACCCTGCCAAAGGCTACATCGTGCCTGGTGTGGTGGGTGGTTGCATAATGAGAGGTAAAGGTATGTACTGACAACCAAGTGGCTGTTCTACATATCTCTAGCATGGGCATATGTGCCAAGAAGGCTGCTGCTGAGGCCTGGGCTCTTGTGGAATGAGCTCGTAGTGTAGATACTGACTTTGGCTAGGTCATAGCACGCTCATATACAAGAGGAAGTCCATGAGGAGATCCTCTGTGAGGAAACTGGCATATCTATCATACTTTCCACTATTGCTACAAAGAGCTGGGTGGTCTTGCAGAAACGTTTTATCCTGTCTATGTAGAAGACTAATGCCCTCCTCACATTCAGATTGTTGAGGATGCTTTTCCTGTTATTAGCATGATGCTTGGGAGAGAGGACAAGGAGGACTATTTCCTGATTACAGTGGAACTGTGACACATCTTGGGAAGGAAGAGTAGGTGTGGGTCAGGGGTTAAAGTATAATTTGGTGGGCCCTGGAACCCTCCTAATATGTGGGTCCCCTTCCAATACTGTTCAGGCCCCCTTCCCACATCTGCAGGCTGCAGCCCGGAAAGAATGATGGTACACGATGTGGAGGAATGGAGCAAGGGCAGGAGATGGGGACAGTGAAGTGGAGGGTGGGAGGCTGGAGGTGTCAGGGTGGTGAAGGGGGGCATGGGCAGGAGATTGGGGCAGAGAAGGGGTGGATAGTGGCAGGAGGTGGGGGGCAGGGGCAGGAGGTGGGGGTGATGAAGGGGGCAGGGGCAAGGGATGTGGAAGAAAAGGGGTGGGTGGTGGCAGGACATGGGGGCAGAAAAGAAGTGGGTGGTGGCAGGAAGTGGGGGCAGAGGCGGGAGGTGGGGATGGTTAAGGGGAAGGGGCAGGAGATAGGGGCAGAGAAGGGGTGTTGGCAAAAGGTAGGGGGCAGGCGGTATGGCAGAGAAGGGTTAGAGCAGGGGAAATGGGGCTATAGATGAAGGGGACATTGGGCTGCTTGCCCGCCCAGTGCCACTCTGCGGCCACAGGGAATTGGGGGACCCCAATCGGGGCTGGCCCAGCAGGAGAGAGCCCACCCCACTGCTCCCCATGCCAGCCTCAGCCCCAGCCCCAGCCCACCTTTTCGTCCTGGGGCCTGTGCTGCAGAGCCAGGGCAGCCTCGGCCTTATGATCTTGTCTCCAGCCCTGGCCCCGGTCCCAGCTCTGGCTCCAGCCCACCTTGTTGCCCTGGGGCCTGTGGAGCTGGAGTAGCCTCAGCCACACACTCCCAGCACCCACTCCTCCTCCAGCCCAGGTCCCCCCGGGGGGCTCCTTACCTGGCCACTGGAGTGGAGTGCCCACCCCACAGGCTGCTCCTACCACCCTGAGCCAGCTCTGACTGAGCATGCTCAGAGGCTCTGAGCATGCTCAGTCAGGGCAGACTCAGGGTAGGAATTTTAAAAGCTCCCAGCCTGAGGGAAGCTCTTTGCTGGCCAAAAGAATGTGTTTTCCAGCTGGCAGGGAGCTTCCCCCAGTCTGGGAGCTTTTAAAACTTTGCAGGGGCAGTAGCTGGAACACACCAGAATGCAGCATTCTGGCTGCTGTCTCTATTTTTAGGGGCCTTCGAACACTGGCCCCCTAAAAATGGTGGGTCCTGGAATGGTGTTCCAGTGTGTTCTGGCTTACTTAACCCCTGGTGTGGGTATAACTGAACCTTATCCGTATGGAAGATGGTACATGAGGGCTCAGATGTTAAAGCTTTCAGTTCTGACACTCTGTGTGCTTATACAACGGAGATCAGGAGCGCAGCCTTCCTTGGCAGATACAGGAGCGAGCTGACGCCATGGGTTCAAAGTGGGGAGAGAAGCTATCAGCTTTGAGAGTACCAGGTTGAGAACACAGGCTAGGACAGCCTGTGTAGTCTTACCAGACCTTTTTAGGAAATGGGAGACCATTGAGCTACTGACTTCGCCCCTTCCCCAGGATGGAATGCTGAAGTGGCTGCCAGGTGCACTTTCACAGATGACAAGGCCAGAGGCCAGACTGCTTTAGGTGTAGGAGGTAATCTGGAATAAGTGATAAAGGGGCTTAGACTGGGGGATACTCTTCACTGCTGCCCAAATCCAAAACCATGTCCATTTGGTCATGTAGACAACTCATGTGGAAGGCTTCCTACTTTCTATTAACAGTCTCTGGACTTCATCTGAGCAGGCCTACTTCCTTGCACTCTACCAGATTGTCTCCTTGCTGTGAGGTGTAGGAACTCTGGGTTGGGGTGACGAAGCCACCTGTGGCTCTGAGAGATTAGGTCTGGCCACAGAGACAGGATGATGGGGGAGCAGATAGTAGCTGGAGCAGCATTGTGAATCAGTGCTGCCTTGGCCATGCTGGGGCAATCAGAATGACCAAGGCCCTGTCTCTTTAGATATTCAGACGGACTTTGTCAGCCAACAGAAAGGTGAAAAGGCATACAGTAGACCTTCCTCCCAACTGAAGAGGAAGGCATCTTGTCAATGATCCCAGACTCTGAACCCAGTACAAACAGAACCAATGACATTTTCTGTTCAGCTGGGTGACAAAGAGATCCACTTAGGGAAACCCCCACTGTTGGATGATTTCCCACACCACATCAGTATGAAAGGACCATTAGTGGCCCATGAATGAGTGACTCAGGTGGTCTGCCAGAGCATTTTGTGAACCCAGGAGGTCTGATGCTTCAAGGTGAATAGAATGTGATATGTACTCATTCCACAGGCTCATCGCTTCCCTGCACAGGGGGAAAGGCTGGGCCCCCTTGTTTGTTCATGTAGAACATAGCTTCCATATTGTCTGTTAATACTGCTACTTGCTGTCCTCGAAGACACCCCCTGAACGCCTTGCAAGCCAACCTGATCTCCCTCAGGTCCCTTACATTTATGTGGAGGCTTAATTTTCCCTGCAACCAAAGGCCTTGAGTCCTAAGCTCCCTAAATGAGCTCCCCACCACAAAACTGATGCATCTGTAACCAGAGTCAGGGAAAGTTGTGGTTTCACAAGAGGAACCCTTGTGCACACATCAGAGCTGTAACATGCTGTTTCGCCGCCCGGGGCACGTTCTGATCGGAAAGCGCCCCTTGCCATTAGTGGCGCTTGGAGCTGGTGCCATGAAATGCACCTTTTAAATGAGCGGCTCAATTGAGCCACTCCAGCGCACCTGGGGCAAAGCCCCATTGGCCCTGCAGTAGTTACGTCCCTGTCACACATTGCCCAGGACCTGCCACCATCTCAGGGAGTCTATCACTTGTTGTGGGAGTAACACCACACTGTTCAAATTTTCCCTGTGTGGTTGGAACACCACCACCAGCCACAGCTGAAGTGCCCTGAGGCATAGCCTGGTGTGCTGCACAACGTAAACACGCAAGGCCACATGGCCCAACAGGACCAGGTAACTTCTTGTTGCTGTGTTTGGGAAGTTGCTGAGGGATCTTACCATCTCTTTCATTTTCTGGAAATGGGAGTCTGGTAGCTTGGCTCTGCCTGTATCGAGTCTAAGGGTACGTCTAGACTGACGGTGGCAAATTTGCCACTGTCAGTGTGCTCTTTTGGGTTCAACTGAGTGGTCTGTCAAGGTGCACACAACCGTTCTTCTTGGAGTTGTGTCCCATGGTGCTCCACCTTTGGTCTGGTAGTGTCCCTGCACTGCACCATGGAGTCTTCAGAGCAGTAATCCTGGGGCGGCGCTTGCACAGAAGGTATTTCGCAACGGCCTCAGTGCAGTTTTCGCATGAGAGTGCCTCTCTCCCCTCAGTTCCTTTCAACCGTCCCCGGCTGAACATTGGAGTCTCTTCTCTTCCCGTCTCCTCAGAGCAAAAAACCTGTTTCAGCAAAATAAACCAAATGATTAGTCACACTTACCTATAATTCGCCTGAGCTTTACCTTTTCATCATCATCATCACGATCATCGTCATAACCTCAGATTTTTTCTTTAAAAATAAATAAATAGATAATTAAATAAATGAAAGAGAGAGAAAAGAAGAAAGAAAAACAAAGAAGATAAGACAAAAACATCATGTCATCCTCTCCAGGATTTAAAAGATGTTGTCATGCAAAGAGGCAATGCCTGCCTCTGATGGCCATTCGCATTTATGCGATGTCTCGGAAAGTCTCATGTTACACAGAAGTGTAACCACTGTTCCAACTTAAGTGCCAGAGCTTGTAAAGACAGGGAGCTCAGGTTAAAAATTCATTAAATGGAGAAGTCTCTCCGTCCGGCTTCTGAGCCGGGGGTAGATAGCGTGACAGCATTCTGCGCCTCTGAGACAAAACAGGCGAGCTTCTCAACCCGTGAAACTGCGACACCCAAAAAGAGTCCCTTGCCACTAGATAGAAATATGGCAAATATCACCCATTAGGCTACCAGTTCTTCAGGTGAATCTAATGCCGCAATTCCTTGAGCTTTGAAAACAGCTTGGGATGATAAAACACCTTCTCATATAAAAAAACTGGCACTGACGAAACGTACGGCACGGTCAAAGACAGAGTGCTGCCCTCCAGAGCGTTCCCCAGCAGTGATCAAAGTGCCCGCCTCAGATTCTCCACCACTTGCAGGTGCTGAGCTGGAAAACACAACACAGCAGGACGCAGCACCGCAAAGCCTTTTGTGTACGGATCTGTCCTTAAATATACCTCAGCCCTGGGAACTGGCACAAAATAATGACATTCCTCAGTCAGTACACTCTAACTCTCATATCACTGATAAGGCTCCTTCGCTGAGGAGAACGCTCTCCAATTCCCTTCTCGCCCCGCCTGAGAAGAGCCTTAAAGAACATCATTTAGTCTCTCCTCATAGATCAAAGATTTATTCATCACAATCACCTAGTGTTTATTCATCCATCCGATTTTCCTGCCACCACTATAGTGATCGAGGACGTACCAGACTTCCTTCTCATCACCAATCTCCTACCAGACCTAGCAGATATAGCAGATCCTATACTCCAGATTACTTTTACAGGCACAAATATCATTATCATCACAGACCTCCTTGCTGCTATCCTCACTCTCACCATCGCAGCAGTGACACACATAGGGGATCTCATTCCTCCCAGAGACACTATCACAGACATGAGAGTCCTCATGGAGTTAATAATGGATCACCTCTCCCATCTCCCATCTCCACTTCTCCAAAACCATCCCAGTATGCTCCATCTGTTTCCACAGTGCACTCTCACGATACACAGCCATCACTGCATGAGACATCTCCATCAGTTGATGATGCTGTCATCCCATCTACGTCTGCTCCTCCAGATGACTACAAACAATTTAACAAACTTTTCAAGAGAGTCGCGCAAGATCTAGAAATAACACTTGAAGAAGTGATGCTATAATAGAGCCTGCCAACACTATTTGGCTGACTCCAGCATCAATTGCACCTACTAATAAGCATATGCGCAAGAAGTATTACATTGCACTTATGGGAATGGAATTTTCCTTTTTACCGTTCCCTCACCTATCTCATTGGTAATTGAGGCAGCAAATCAAATAGCAAAGCAACCCAATTTTAGGCCCACGCATTCAGATAAGAACTGGAAGCGTGTGGACCTAATGGGGAATAACGTATGCACTTCCTCGACCCTGGTGATGAGAGTAGCAAACTCTCCTATCCAGTTATAACCATTCTATATATGAATAACTTTCTAAACTAATAACTTGACATGACAGAGAATGGAAAAGATCAGTACAAATCATTACTTACTGAAGGTCAGCTTGTAGCTGGAACTTCTCTACAATCTTTGTTGGATGTAGCTGACACCACAGCCAGAACTACGGCTACAGCAATAGTAATACGGTGAGCTTCTTGGCTCCAGACCTCAGCACTCCCAAAAGACCTACAAAACAAAATAGAGGCCTTACCTTTTGACAAACATCAATTGTTTTCTGACAAAACTGACCAGGTACTTTACTTCATGAAAGATTGTAGGGCCACCTTGCATACCCTAGGGATACATGCACCAACACTTAAGAAAAAGTAGTTTAGATCTCAGTCATTCCAACAACGGTATCAATCCCATTATAATTATCAATACCAACCTCGCTATCATACATGAAATTACGACCAACAAGAAAGAGGAAAACAAAGATTCTATAAGCGTAAACAGACGTCTCAAACACCTTCTAATGCCCAGCCCTCTCCTAAATCATAATTCAGATGGTGTTGGTTGAGGGCCTTGAACAACCCCAATATGTAGCAGTTCACCCACTTTAGAAACTGATTTTGAATTTCGCCTTAAGAAATTTTATGTCACCTGGTCATCTATAATTTCAGATCAATGGGTCCTAGAAATTATTAGGCAAGGTTATGTAATTCCATTCACATCCATCCCCCCCACCATTCCCCTTCCCCATCCCTTTTTAGGGATCCTACTCACGTCCAAGTGTTGCTGGAAGAAGTTCAACTTCTATTTAGCTTGGGAGCTATAGAACCTATTCCTCAAGCATTTAAATGCTCAGGTTTCTACTCTCGTTATTTCCTGGTAGAGAAAAAACCTGGGAGTTGGAGACCCATTTTGGATTTAAGATCTCTAAATAAGTATATTAGACAACAAAAGTTTAAGATGGTAATGCTCAATTCCCTAATCCCTATGTCACAAAACAGGGTTTGGTTTTCAGCCCTCAACCTTAAAAATGCCTATTTTCATGTGATTATACATCCTTCTCACAGGCGTTTCCTCCAATTTGTGGCTTGCAACCAAAACTTCCAGTGCAATGTTCTTCCATTCGGACTATCAACGGCTCTTTGAGGTTTTTTCAAAAGCACTAGCAGTTGTCACCACTCATGTATGAAAACAAGGAATCACGATTTATTCTTACCTCGATGAATGTCTCATAACGGCACCTACTCAAGAAGACGTGTTGCATGCTACCACTCTTACAATATCTCTGTTTCAGAATTTGGGTGTCAAAATAAACTTCAAAAAGTCTACTTTAGTACCAATGCAGAGAATCGACTTCATTGGCGCTGTTCTAGATTCCACCTCAGGCAAAGCATACCTACCCAATCCTCTCCATGCATCAGTAAAAGATCTCATAGACCTTGTTCAAATTTCACACACCATACCCACAAGGTCAATACTTCAGCTCTTAGGCCACATGGGCACGTCAACCTCAGTTGTCCCTTATGCAAGACTAAGAATGAGAGCTTTGCAGTCATGGCTTGCGACAGTATACAAACCACATCTACACTCCTTTAGAAAAATGCTTAGAGTGCCTCCAGATATCAAAATGTCTTTAAACTGGTGGAAAAATCCACACAACCTCCTTCAAGGAATTCCATTCATTCATCCTCAGCCGTCATTCATAATAACTATAGATGCTTCATTAACAGACTGGGGATCCCAGTTGGACACATGAATGATCCAAGGAAAATGGAAAATATCAGAATTACCACTCCATATAAACATCTTAGAGCTCAGAGCTGTCAGGTATGCATGTCAACATTTCCTACCCACAGTACAAGGGAACTCTGTAAGAATCATGACAGACAATATAGCCTGCATGTTCTATGTAAACCGTCAAGGAGGAGCGAGGACACCATCCCTCTGTGCCAAGGCTGTCAGGCTTTGGAACTGGTGTCCATTCCATACTCATATCCACCACCTATCTCCTAAATACAATCTAAATACAATTGCTGATTCTCTGAGCAGAGTGTTTCCCATCGCTCACAAGCGGCAGATGAACGATAGAGTATTATTAAGAATTTTCCAGAGGTGGGGTTACCACACTATAGACCTCTTTGTCACTTCAAACAACACAAAATGTCCACGCTTTTGTTCCAGGATGGGAATCAGTCCACGCTCTCTAGGAGATACACTTCTAGAATGGTATGAAAATCTTCTGTATACATTCCCACCAATTCCACTTATCTAAAGGGTCACCCAGAAACTGAGAGCGGATTTAGCAACCATCATATTGATAGCGCCAGCTTGACCCAAACAACCATGGTTCTCCCAACTATGCAAACTATCCAACTACAAACCAATTGGATTTCCCCAAACATGCAACCTACTGTACCAGCACAATGTAACCTCTTATCACCCTCACCTACAGAGACTGCACCTGAGAGCCTGGTACCTAGTTGATTCAAGAACACAGACTATGACTGCTCAGAACAAGTTCTCTACCTTTTACTAAACAGCAGGAAGCCCACAACAAGGAAGTCATACATACAGAAATGGAAAAGGTTTTGCTGCTGGTGTCTTAATAAAAAAGTTGTTCCAACATCTTCATCTATTCCCCATGTATTGGATTATCTCCTTGATTTGAAGCATTCAGCTTTGTCCAATAATTTGATAAGAGTTCATCTGGCCGCAATTTCTACATTTCATGATGGACTGCAAGAAGAAGGATTAGTTCCTCACCTGTAGTAACTGTTGTTCTTCAAGATGTATCCCCCATGCTGCTCTGCCACCCTTCCATCCTCCACTTTCCTTCGAGTTATATCTTTCAGATGCTGTTAATGGAGAAAGGAACTGAGGAGAAAGGGCTGTACTTGTGCTGAAGCCACACTGAGGCCATCACGAGACAGCTTCTGTGCAAGCGCTGCCCCAGGACTGCTGCTCTGAAGACTCTGTGGTGCAGCGCAGGGATGCTACCTTACCTAAGGTGGAGCAGCATGGGACACACATCCAGAAGAACAACAGTTACTAAAAGCGATCAACTATATTATCTACCCCTTAATGCTGTAACTTGAGCCCCATAACTGAAGTAGCGCTAAGGCAATTGGACAGCATTTCCAGTCACCTTAGCACAGCATTTACAGGGAGGTAAGTGGGAGCTAGTAAGGCAATGGAAGATACCCAAGGTATTTTATGTACTGTGTGTATCTTCCATTGACTGCTGCCGAGAAATGCAGTGAGTGCAGACAAGGGTTAAGACAGCTCTAGCAAATGAAGGTTACTCATCTTTGTGTGGTAGCCAAGGCTCTTCAAGATGCAAGTCTCCGACATGCTCCACTTTAGGTGATTGGACACAACCCACACCACGGCTCAGAGATTCCTGCTAGGAGAGCTCCGTGGAGTGGGTGAGTGTGCCAGCAGGGACAGTGGCAGTGTTCGTGCCACTGCTGACACATGCACCCTCTTCCCATCCCTCAGTTTCATCTCCAACGCGGAGACCCCAGAAATACAAAATCTCCAAAATGGAGGGGAGGAGGGCGGGTAGTGGAGCATGTCATGGACATGCATTTCAAAGAATCTTGGCTACTGCCACAAAGGTGGGTAACTTTCATTTCTTCTTCAAGCAGTGTCCCCAACTGCTCCACTTTAGGTGACTACCAAGCAGTTCCCCCGAGAGGAGGGCGGAAACTTTGGAGTCTGTGGAATGCACTGATTTTAGTACTGCCAGACCAACTGAGGCATCTAGTTTAGGGTGTTGTTCCAGAGAGTAATGCTTTACGGAAGTATCAGTTGATGCCCAGGTGGCAACTTGGCAAATGTCCAAAATTGGAACATTGTTTAAAAATGCTGTAGACATTGCTACAGATCTAGTTGAGTATGCCCAGGCAGTTTCAGGCGGATCTTTTCCTGAAAGGACATATGCTGTGCAAATGCATGAGGAGACCCATTTAGGCAGTCTTTGCTTAGAAATGGGCTTCCTCCATGAGCACTCTATGGTGGAGACAAAAAGTTTAGGGATTTTCCAGAATGGTTTAGTTCTGTCTATGTAAAAAGCCAGCACCTTCTTTACATCCAACGTGTGTAATGCTACTTGCTGCGGATTAGAATGGGGTTTGGGGAAAAAACATGGAAGGTGAATAGTCTGATTTAAGTGGAAGGATGACGTGATTTTTGGTAAAAATCTGAGATGTGGTTTTAAGGAAACCTTGTCCTTATGAAATACTGTGTAAGATGGATGAACTGTAAGTGCTGCGAGCTCACCCACTCGTCTGGCTGATGTAATTGCGACTAAAAAAGCCACTTTCATAGATATGTGGAGCAATGAACTGGTTGCCGGTGGCTCAAAAGGTGGTTTCATAAGCACTTTCAGCACCATTGTTAAGTCCCACTGTGGGATCGGGGGGGTCTGATATGGGGATACATGTTCTGAACCCCCATCATAAATCGTTTGACTGTGGGATGAGTAAACAGTGATGATTTTTGTATTGTTACATGAAAAGTGGATAGCACTGCCAAATGAACTCGAAGGGTGTTGTTCAACACTCCTGTCTCTTCTAGGTCTAGGAGATACTGAAAGACAACAGGGATGGAAGCCGTTACTGGATCGATGGGTACGCCGGCTGTGCCAGATGGAAAAATGACACCATTTCTGGACGTGTGTCTTGTTGCTGGTTTCCTGCTATTCAATAGCACATGCTTGACAGGATCTGAACACTGTTCCTCTATGTCAATGCACCATCAAGGTTCCAGGCCGTGAGGTGGAGCCTGTCCAGGTGAGTGTGTAATATTTTCCTGCTGTTCTGTGATAACAGGTCCAGCACCAATGGAAGGGTCACCAATGGTTTCCTGGACATGTGTAAGAGGTAAGTGTACCAGGTCAGTCTGACCCACGCTGGGGCAATCATTATTACCCTTGCCCTGTCCTGACGAATCTTCCAAACTGTCTTGGCAACCATGGGTAATGGGGAAAAAGCGTAGGCTAGCATCCGGTTCCAAGATAGAAGAAACACATCTCCCATGCAGTAGCGGTATATTCCCCCCTTGAACAGTAATGCCACCACTTTTTGTTTGCATACATGGCAAATAGATCCAGTGTCAGGAGACCCCTCTGAATGAATCTTCACAGACCCAATCAGCTGATCTGGAAAATCAATCTGATGGCAGCAAATTTGCCACTTTCAGTGAAGATAAGCCCTTGATTTTAGAGGTTTGCCATACTCCTCTATCAAGACTGGGTGGTAGCTCCCAATTAATCAAATAGTTTAGTTTAAGGTTGTTGGTGATATCACCTGCCAGGTCCCAGAGTCAGGAGGAAAACTGTAAATTAAAGTCAAATAATTCCACAACAAACTTATGTTAGCCATTTCAGTATGTAAGATTAATCACTACTTGCCATTAAATGCAATGATGCCATAGCTGATGAAACCTACACCACCTTCAGCAGTGTTCCCAATGCTTGTGATTTAACTGTAAGTCTTGCGATAACTTCTCAGTCATGCGAATTCATGAGAATTTCAGCTTTCTTGAAATGTAAAAGTATGTTGCTAGCCCTAATGGGTGTGAAGAAAGGCACTGGTGTACTCTGAGTGCTCAAAAACAGGAAGGGGTGTGTGTGGGGGGTTGTATTTCCCAATTTCCTAGTACTGTTTCAATAATATACTAGTACTGGTATTTCTTAGTACTGTTTCAGTAATGCCAAACTTTCAAAAATAATTAACCAAGATCCCCAAATTCATGAACTTTCCTTAAAATAATGGAATTTTAAATATATATATAGACTCACATACTAGGAAATACTCTCTCTGTATATACACACTACTATAAATACAGCACATGCACACTATATACTAGGAAATATTCATTGCTCAGATTAGTTAGACAAATCATCCATTCTGTATCTTATAATGAATACTGAGAAATTTGTGTTTACAGTTGTATGCCAGTTCATTTCATCCAGGAAAACTTTGGAAATAAAAACAGAGCTCCCTGGATGGGGAATGAATTTCAGGAAAATGAACACACACCTTTTTACACACTGAGCACTGAATATTCCACATGCAAAGCAAGGTTCCCTCTAAGGGGAGAGAGCAGCTGAGCAACTCCTGTTGCTCGCTGCGCTCTTCCCCCCCTCCCGCGTGCCCCCCCCAGGCATCGCCCCCCCCACGCCACTCCCGGCATTGCGCCCCGGCCACGGCATCGCCCCCCCACCCCGCTCCCGGCATCGCCCCCCGGCATCGCCCCCTGGCCCCGGCATCACCCCTCCACCCTGCTCCCGGGATCGCCCCCCGGCCCCGGCATTACCCCCCCCGCTCGTGGCATCACCCCCCCACCCTGCTCCCGCTAGCCCCTCCCCGCTC
Source organism: Podocnemis expansa (assembly GCA_007922195.1). Taxonomy (NCBI): domain Eukaryota; kingdom Metazoa; phylum Chordata; order Testudines; family Podocnemididae; genus Podocnemis; species Podocnemis expansa. The sequence continues at coordinate 5,086,329 of ML682025.1, forward strand.
CCCACAGCACGCCCCCCTGCTCCCGCTCCCACTCCCACTCCCACCCTCAACCCCCACAGACTTACCTCGGGGCTGGACTGGAGGGGCAGGGCCCAGCCCTAACTCCTGGGCCAGAGAAGCTCTACGGAGCATGCCCAGAATTTCTGGGCATGCTCCGTTAGAGCTTCTCTGGGCGGGAGTTTTCAAAACTCCCTGCTCCACAGGAGCTCTAGGCAGGGTCTCTGGCTGCCGGCAATGCGCTGCCGGCAGCTTTCCCTGTGTTGGCAGCTGCGGCGTGCTGCAGCGCAGCACGCCAGCGCAGCTTAGAGGGAACACTGATGCAAAGTAATACTTCATCTCGTGTCTGGAAAGTAAAGCAGCCCAGAGAGAGGTGTGTTGGGAAGTACTTTTTATACACTGTTTGCTACTGTTTATACACTAATAACTGAAAAACAATCTTGCTGAAATTCAGAACTTAGAATCATAGGGTTAGAAGGGACCTCATGAGGTGATCTAGTCCAACCCCCTGCCAAAAAAGCAGGACCACGTTAACTAAATTATCTCAGCCAGGGTTTTGTCTAACTGAGCCTTAAATATCTCCAAAGATGGAGATTCCACCACTTCCCTAGATAGCCCCTTCCAATGCTTCACTACTCTCCTAATAAGAAAGTTTTTCCCAATATCCAACCTCAACCTTCCCAGCTGCAACTTGAAACCATTGCTTCTTCTTCTGTTCTCTGTTACTACCGAGAACAGCCGAGCTCCTTCCTCCTTGGAGCATCCCTTCAAGTAGTTGAAAGTTGCTATCAAATCCCCCCTCAGTCTTCTCTTCTGCAGGCTAAATAAGCCTAGTCCCTTCAGTCTCTCTTCATAGGTCTTCTGCTCCAGCCCCATCCCCCAGATAATTAATGAAAATGTTGAACAGAACTGGCCCCAACCCTGGGGCACACCACTCGTTACTGGTTGCCAACTGTAGCCATTGATTCCGACTCGCTGAAACTGTTGATCTAGCCAGTTCTCTATCCACCTTACAGTCCACATATTCAACCCATACTTCCTTGACTTGCCGATGAGAATACTGTGGGAAACCGTATCAAAAGCCTTGCTAATGTCAAGGTATATCATGTCAACGGCTCTTCATGCATCCTCAAATCCAGTCTTCTCATCTAGAAGGCAACAAGGTTGGTCAGGCATGATTTACCCTTAGGCTGTGTTCACACAGCCCTCTTATTTCGAAACAACGGAGGTTGTTTCGAAATAAGGTTTCCGCTGTTCACACGACGCACAGTTGTTTCAAAACAAGTTAAACCCCATGCGGGGACGAAACAACGTTGTTTCGAAACAACTTGTTCCGAAACAACGCCGTGCGAACATGTTGTTTCGAAACAACGGTTGTTTCAAAACAACCGTCTGACCTTCCTCTCAGGGTGCCCAGCACCCCGGGGAACAGGAAGTTCCGGCCTGGGCGTGCCTGTCAGGCAGCTTGTTCACTGCCTGACAGCCACATGGCCACCCAGGCAGGCTCCTCCGCTGCGGGGCGATGCAGGAACCCAGTATGGACCAGGGAGGACACCCTGTGCCTGCTAGGGATCTGGCAGAGGCCAGACATCTTGTCCCTGTTCCGGTCATCATACCGGAACCGGGACATCTACGCAGACATTGCCGCGGAGATGTCTGCAGCGGGCCACCCACGGACCCTGGAGCGGGTCCGGAGCAAAATCAAAAAGTTCTGCCAGGAGCATGCCCGGACCAGGGAGGCCCGGGAGCTTCAGGGGGCGGGGAGCTCCATCACCTTCCCCTACTATGAGGAGCTCCATGCCTTCCTGGGTCCAGAGACCAGTGGCCACCCTGCTGAGGCTCTGGACTCAGGAGGGCATCCGAGCCCCTCGTCAGGCCCAGAGACCCAGGGCTCCGACGTCTCAGTAGGGGGGCCTCCGGCCGCGCCACCACCATCTGCGGCGGAGGCCACCCCCAGCAGCCCCAAGCTCTTCGCCAGGCCCGAGGCAGAGAGCAGCGGGGAGGACCAGGGGCCGACCACCACCCCAGGGTCCGACACGGAGCCGGGGACGGCACAACGGACGTCCGGATCCCCTGTGGGTAAGTACCCCCCCCACCGAGGCACACAGGGCTGGGCCTGTCCAGAAGGTCCTGGGCAGCAAGGGGGCCAGGGCTGGGTACCAGGGCAGGTAGGGCACAGGGTTGGTGGGTGCAAAGGCACCCCCGTGGCCACGGGTCCCATGGGGACGGGTGGCACTGGGCACACGGGAACCTGTGTGCCCGGGGGCGGTGGACAGCGGCCAGCTGGTGGAGATGCAGCCGCATCCCGGGTGGGGTGGACAGCATGCCGGCCACACCACTGGCAGGTAGCCGTGGGGGACCCCCCTAGATCGAGGCGTGACCGAGTCCAGCTCACCCCTGTGGGCACGACTAGTATGTGCGCCCCCAGGGTGTGGTTCCCAGATGGCAGGCAGGAGGAGGACACGGTCCCCTTTGTACTGTCCTGTGCCTCTTTTTCACCTCACAGTCCCAGTCCAGCAGGCTGTCTAAAATACAGGGGTTTGTCAGGCATCTGACCAGAGGGGTGGAAGGAGCCTGCACTGCCACAGAATACTGATCTGTACAGGCAGGTGGTCCAGGGTCCCCTAGACCCTGACGACTACCCCAGCCAGACAAAGTCGCCGCCCAGGGTCCCCCAATGTCCCCTGCTGGGTACTGCCCTGGCCTCCGAGGCCTTGGGGACTGGGAACCCCACCTCAGGGCACTGTCCCAAGGGATCCTGAGACCCTCTGGCAGTCAGGGCAGGGGTATATGCAGCAGACAGGCGCGAACAGACAGGGCCAACAGGCAGCAGGGGCTGACTGTGTCTTCTGCTTCCCTCCGGCAGGTTGCAGGGCCACCCCGCGCCAGCTGCCACCACCACCAGCAGCCGGACGCCTGAGCCCCCGGGCACATCGGCAGCGGAGGAGGGCCCCACGCACCCGCGCAGAGCTCCTCGAGGCCCTTGAGGACCTGGGCGAACGGATGGAGGCCTCCACCCAGGCCTGGCACCAGGAGCAGTGCCAATGGCTGGAACACTCCATCGAGGTGGAGAGCAAGCTGGCCACTGCCGTGGGTCGCCTCGCCGACCAGCTGCCAGCCGCAATCCGAGAGCTTGCCGCACAGCTGCCACCACCACGGCCTGCAGAGGGATCACCACCCGGACCACCCCGGAGGCAACGCTGGCTGGAGGGCGGCCGTGGGTGCGACTGGGGTGCGCCCCCCCCCAAGCTCCCCCCAGACCTTGTCTGACCTCCCCCCTTCCCCCCAGACTTTTACACCCCCTTCCCCTCCCAAGTTGCTGCCCCCTCCCCGAAACCCCTAGAACCCCCTTCCCCCCTGCCCCAAACCCCCGTTGTTAATAAACCCCTGTTGCACCGTCTTTTTGTGTTTCGGTGTTTTTACTGGGGTTGGTGGACAGTGCGGGTGGACGGGTGGGGGCTGGCTGTGGGTGAACGGGTGGGACGGTGGTGTGGGGCAGGGCAGGTCCCCCTCCGCGAATGCGACCCGGAGGGCATCACACACGGCGAGGGCCCGTCGGGATGCCTGTTCCCTTGTGGGCACGGGTCCAGGCTCTGTGAGGTCCGCAGCAAGGAGTTGGGCCTCGGCCTCCCACGCTGGCTGGATGGGCTCTCCCCGCAGGTCACAGTAATTGTTGAGGACCACACATGCCCCGATGACGTGGGGCAGGGTCCCCTCTGCAAGGTGGAGACGGGTGAGCAGGCACCGCCAGCGGGCCTTGAGGTGGCCGAACACCCGCTCCACAACCTGGCGACAGCCGGCCAGGCGGCGGTTGAAAAGCCACTGGCTCGGGTCCAGGGGCCCTGCATATTGCTGCATAAGCCAGGGCCGCAAGGGGTAGGCCGCGTCAGCCACGACGAGGACGGGCACCACCACGCCCCCGAGATGGATGTTGTGCCGGGGGAAGAAGGTGCATGCCTCCATGTGCCAGTGGAGGGAAGAGTTCCAGAGGACCTGGGCATCATGGGCCCCCCCGGCCATCTGACGTAGATGTTCTGGAAGAGGCCCCGGTGGTCCACGAGGGCCTGCAGGAGCATGGAGTGGTACCCTTGCTGGTTGCGGTACTCCACTGCTCTGTGCTCTGGGGCTCTCACAGGGATGTGGGTGGCATCAAGGACCCCCGCACAGTTGGGGAAACCGAGGGCAGCCAGCCCCAGGATGATGTCCTGAAGCTGCCCTGCTCTCACCAGGTGCCGCATCAGGACCCGGTTGATGGCCTTGGTGACCTCGCGGAGGATGGCACAGATGGTGGATCGCCTGACTCCGAAGAGGTGTGCTACTGCCCGGTGGGACTCCGGAGTGGGCATCTTCCATAGGGCAATGGCCACTCTTTTGTCCAAGGGGATGGCATGCCTCATCGGGGCGTCCCTGCGGTGCAGGTGCGGGGCGAGCTCCGTGACCAGGGCAGTGAAGCTGGCCCTGGTCATGCGGAGGTTGTGCTGTCAGTCCTCATCGCCCCAGGTGCACAGGACAACATGCTCCCACCAGTCTGGGCTGGTTTCCCGAACCCAGAGCTGGCGGGGCACAGAGGAGGGCAGGGGCATGAGGTCAGCCCTGCGGATGAGGTGGATGAGGGCCTGGTGTGGAGGCTGGGCACGCTCTGCGTCCACTAACAGGGTGTCCCGCATATTCAGGACACTCCGCAGGCGGGCAGGGGGTCCCTGGGTGGCACGGCGCCGTCTGGGCTGCCGGACAGTGTCCATGGCTTGCAGCATGCTGCTAGCCTGGGTGGACAGGGAGGCGGGGTCGGGGCCGGCTTTTATGGGATTGGCTAGCAACATGGCCGCCGACATGGCCCAGTGAGGCAGCCATGTTGCCACACCTCCCATGGTGCCCTGCCCCTGGAGCGAAATAGCATGCCCACTGTGTGAACATGCTATTTCAATTCCCGCTTTTTTCCTTATTTCGAATTAACATTTTGTTAATTCAAAATAAGTTTTTTTGAAATAAGCGTTATTTTGATACACGGTTGTTTCGAAACAACCCGCTGTGTGTGAACACAGCCTTAGTGAATCCATGCTGACTGTTCCCGATCACTCTATTTTCCTACAAGTGTTTCAGGATGGATTCTTTGAGAACTTGCTCCATGATTTTTCCAGGGATTGAGGTGAGGCTGACAGGTCTGTAATTCCCCAGATCCTCCTTTTTCCCTTTCTTGAATATAGGCACTATATTTGCTTTTTTCCAGTTCTCCGGCACCTCCCCCATTTGCCACAAGTTTTCAAACATAATGGCCAGCAGTACTGCTATCTCATCAGCCAACTCCCTCAGAACCCTTGGATGTAGCTCGGCCAGCCCAATAGACTTGTGCACATCCAGCTTCTTTAAGTAGTCCCTAACCTGACCTTCCATCACCAAGGACCTCTCTTCTCTCCAATCTGCCATACCTACTGTAGTGGGCTGGGAGCTGGCCCTCCCTGTGAAAACTGACGTAAAAAAAGCATTGAGCACTTCAGCTTTTTCCTCATCCTCCACCGTGAATATACCTGCCCCATTCAGTAAAGGACTTACACCATCCTTGATTCTCTTCTTGTTATTGACATACAGGTAGAACTCCTTCCTGCTATCCTTTACATCCCTTGCTAGCTGCAACTCCAATTGTCCTTTGGCCTTTCTTATTTTATCCCTGCAGTCCCAAGCAATATCTTTATATGCTTCCTTAGTCATCTGTCCAAGCTTCCACTTCCTGCATGCTTCCTTTTTATGCTTTAGTTCAGTGCAGAGTTCTCTGTTAAGCCACGCTGGGCTCCTTCCACATTTGCTGTTCTTTCTGCTCATCAGAATGGTATCTTCCTGTGCCCTTAGCAGGGTTTCTTTGAAATACAGCCAGCTCTCTTGGACGTCTCTCCCCTTCAGATCAGCGTCCCAAGGGATCCTGCTCATCAGCTCCCTAAGGGAGCCAAAATCTGCTTTTCTGAAATTGAGGGTCTGCATTTTGCTTCTTTCCTTTTTTCCCACTAATCAGAATCTTGAACTCTACCATCTCATGGCACTGCTGCCCAGGTTACCATTCACATCTACTTCCCCACTCAATTCTTCTCTGTTTGTGAGTAGCAGGTCAAGAGCTGCAAGGCCCCTCGTTGGTTCCTCCAGCATTTGAACCAAATAGTTGTCCTCAACACTCTCCAAAAACTTCCTGGATTGCCTGTGCACTGCTGTATTGCCCTCCCAGCAGATGTCAGGGTAATTGAAGTCTCCCATGAGAGTGAGGGCCTGTGATCTGGAAACTTCTACCAGTTGTCCACAGAATGCCCCATCCACCTCCTCCTTCTGGTCTGGCGGTCTATAGCAAACACCCACCATGACATCCCCCTTGTTGCCCTCTCCTCTAAACTTAACCCACAGACTTTCAACTGGCTTGTTTCCACTTCCATAATGGAGCTCTGAGCAGTCATAAAGCTCTTTTACATATAGAGAGCTACTCCTCCCCCTCTTCTTCCCTGCCTGTCCTTTCTGAACAATTTATACCCATCCATGGCAGAACTCCAGTAAAGCAAGCTATCCCACCACATCTCTGTTATTCCAATTATAGTTCCTTGTCTGCACCAGTACTACCAGTTCTTCCTGCTTGTTTCCCAGGCTCCTTGCATTTGCAAACAGGCACCTAAAATACCAGGCCGACTGTCCCATTTTCCCCAGTTGATTTTCAGTTCTATCGCATCTACTGCCTTGCATTTTCTCCCAGTGTTGTTCTCCCCCACTCACCTCAGGTATTAGGGCTTCATGACAACTATTTGATTCCCACTCCCACCCCCCACGTTCCAACTACCCTCTCCTTTATCCCTGGTGTTACAGTCCCCGCACCTCCCAAGTTCCATCCCTTCCCCCAGGTCTCTCACATTGTGACTTACGTGTGGGCTTTTGTTGCCTTCCCCCTTCAAATCTAGTTTAAAGCCCCCCTCACTAGGCTAGCCAGTCTGCGTCCGAATGTGCTCTTCCCCTTCCTCGACAGATGGAGTCCATCTCTGCCTAGCAGTCCCACTTCCTGGAACAGCACCCCATGGTTGAGGAAGCCAATGCCCTCCTGATGACATCATCTTCTCAGCCAGGCATTCAACTCCAGGATGCATCTGTCTCTGCTCAGGCTCCTACCCTTGACCAGAAGGATCGAGGAGAACACCACCTGTGCTCCAAACTCCTTCACCCATGCTCCCAGAGCTCTGTAGTCATCTTTGACCTGCCGAGGAGCACCTCTTGCAGCATCATTGGTTCCCACATGGATGAGTAGCATGGGGTAGTAGTCAGAGAGGCAGACTACTTATCCCAGTTGTTCTTTCTGGGCTTCATGGGGAAAATCAGGATTTGTAATTCTCCTCTAGTGTTAGCAAGCTGGACATTGTAGTGCAGATGCCATGCTGTCTACCCTTGCTCTGAGCAGACCAAGTGGCGAATTAACAGTTCTGAATTCTCCCAGTGTTATGCACCCTCTGGGCTCAATCTTGTAAAACCTTTAGAACCGTGGTTCCCAACCTGTGGTCCACAGACCCCTGGGGGGACCACAGCGCTACTCCAAGGGGGTCTGCGGACAGGCTAGGAGCTAGGGCCCAGCGATGCCAGGAGGGAGCTGCCCGGCCACAGGCTAGGAGTTTTTAAAATTCTTGTATTGCCCTGATCTTGCTCAGGGAGCAAACAAGCCTGTGGCATGGCCACTCCCGGCTCTGGCAGCAAGGTAAGGGGGCAGGGCAGTGGGGATAGGGAGAGGGAGGTCGGCCTGAGGCAGCAGGAGAAGCCAGTGGCAGGATAGGAGGGGTTATGGGGTGGGGTGGGGTGGGGAGACTTGGGGCTGAACCTTGCTGCAGGTGCCACTGCTTCTTGGCAGGAGTGCAATTCTGCTGGCGCTCCCCCGCACCACCACCACAGTTCTGCAGCTCTGTGGCAGGGGTAGGACTCTGCTGGGGTGCCTCCCCCACCTCAGCTCTTCTGCTCTGTGGTGGGGGCAGGGGCATCGCTGGGGCGGGGAGGGACCCGGGGCATGGGCCCCGCCCCCACCCAGAAGGCCATGGCCCCTGGCCCGAGATACAGCCATGGGGAAGCCACGCTGCCACTGGCAGCTAGGCCGCGGTGCAACGCAGCACGGCGCAGCCTGGCCTGGCCCAGCCCGAAGCGGCTGCTGGAGGCCAGGCCCATGGCCGCAGCCCTGGATCCCCGGCCAGGGACGGGGCCGCCGTGGCTGCAGCCGCAGCCGCAGCCGCAGCCGCAGCCAGGCCCCAGATCCCCAGCGGGGGACGGGGCTGCTGCGGGTAGCCAGCTGGGCCCCGGATCCCCAGCCGGGGACAGGGCTGCTGCAGCTGCGGGCAGCCAGCCAGGCCCTGGATCCCCAGCCTGGCCGCCGGTGGCCGCAGCGACCCCGCCCCCGGCCGGGGATCCAGGGCCCGGCCGGCCACCCGCAGCTGCAGCGGCCCCGTCCCCCGCTGTGGATCCGGGACCTGGCCGCCAGCAGCCGCGGCCGCAGCAGCCCCGTCCCCGGCCTGGGATCCAGGGCCTGGCTGAGGCCGCGGGCCCGGCCTCCAGCAGCCGCTTCTGGCCTGGCCAGGCCGTGCCGTGCTGCGGCCTAGCTGCCGGCAGCGGCGCAGCCACCCCCTGGCCCTATCCCTGGCCAGGGGGCAGGGCCTGCCAGGTGGCCAACTAGGCCCCGGATCCCTGGCCGGAGACGCGGCTGCCGCGGCCACCGACCACCAGGGATCGGGCCCCGGATCCCCGGCCCGATTGGGCTGGAGATCCGGGGCACCAGCGTTGGGACCTAGGGCACGTGCCCCGGGGTGCCCAATGCTAGCAACGCCACTGGGTGGGGGAAAAAATCTGGCGGTGCCTCCCCCCACTGCAGCTGTTCCACCCCGTGGCGGGGCCAGGATTTCACCATGGCGCCCCCCCTCCATGCTGTGACACCACTGTTGTGCGGCAGTGCAGATAGTAACAACAGCCAGGAGGGGGACCACAAAAATTTTGGAGAGTAGGAAGGGGTCCCCGACCTTGAAAAGGCTGGGAATCCCTGCTTTAGACGTAAGACTAATCCTATGCAAGTAGTCTCACTGAAGTTAATGGGACTATTTGCATGAGCAGAGAAAACTTGCATGTGGAAGGGTTTTAAGGATCAGGCCTTTTATTCTTGACCAATGGAAGTGAATGATTGCATCAATTATCTATGGTAATTACAGCCCTGAATTATAACAATACTAATAGTTTGGTCATTTTCTGGTTATCTATCTTGGAACTAATGAGTGCATTTCATGTCCTCTTAATCATATGGATCCTTGTCATAAATCACTCACTAATTCATGGGGAGTTTACTTCATTTCAGACAGACCAAATAATGTAATGATCCCTTTGATGCACCTTTCAAAAAGGTGGCAAGACAGTGAAAGTATAGAGTGGTTATAACAACACCTGTCCCACAACACTTTGCTTCTGTAACAGTACAAGGAGCATTTTATTTAAGCATATGGCAGGATACCATCTATCCCCCTTCCCTACATGACATTAAAAAACAAACACAATATCGCTTTTATGCTTTCCTTCCAAAATTGCTTATTTTCTTCTACTATATAATTTTTTATACTCTATAATTTTTACTGGTTTTTTTTTCCCCAGTCAGTTTTATAAAAAATTAAATTCCCTATGGTTTTAAAATGAAGCGTTACCTATTGCCAAAAAGGGTGTAAGTAACCTACTGTCAGGCAGAGGAATGGGAAAGAGACTATGAAGTGCGCAGGACACCCCAATCATTAGATTATAATCTCACATGGCAGTTAATCTGGAGGAACTCTATGGGTGACTTGCACTGGGGTCAAGTGCCTGCAGCGCTCATGGAAGTCAGCAAGAGCTACACATGCTCCTCACCTTTAGCAAGGCCTGGTGGATTTAGTCAGGTCTCAGTATTAGGTAATTAGGTCACAAGTCTATACTAATAAAAATTCACACTCAGGAGGTAGCAGAGTAAATTAAACCTTAACAGTGGTGCACTGGGTGCCTGTTATCAGCGTTAGTTGGAATATTTCTAAGGAGTCTTGAGAATAGCCAGGATGAAGAGAAGGGTAGAAGTATAATAATGGAATCATAGAAAGAATGGCTGGAAGGGACCTCAAGAGCCCAGTGCCTATGCTGAGCAAGACCAAGAATGCCTAAAGCATAACTGGGAGGTTTTCTCTCACCTTTTCTTAATAATTCTCAGTGATGAAGATTCCACAATCTACTTTGGAAGCCTATTCCACAGCTGAACTACCTTTTAGCTAGAAACTTTTTCCTAATGTCTAACCTAAATCTCCATTGTTGCTGATCAAACCCATTTCTTCTTATTCTATCTTCAATGGACATCAACAACAATCAAATCACTGTCCTCTGTATAACAGCCCTTCCTATTTTTAAAGATTGTTACCAGGTCCTCCCTCGGTCTTCTTTTCTTGGGACTAAACATCCCCAGTTATTTTAATCTTTTCTCATAGGTCAGGTTTGCTAAATCCTCTATTGTTGTTGCTCTCTTTTGGGCTCTCTCCAATTTGTCCAGATCTTCTCAGAAGTTGGACATAGAACTGGACACAGTATTTCAGCTGAGGCCTCACTATCGCCAAGTAGACTAGGACAATCACCTCACAGGGCTTTCACGTGATTTTTACAAATGCATCCCTTGTTGCCACATATTCAGCTTGTGATCCACTATAACTTCCAGATCCTTTTCAGCAGCAATACCACCACACTAGGTATTCTCCATTTTATAGTTGTGCATTTGATTTCTCCTTTGCACTTGAATTTATTGAATTTCATCTTGATAATTTCAGACCAATACTCCAGTTTGTCAATGTCATTTTGAATTCCAATCCTGTCCTCCAAAGTACTTGCCATCCTTCCCAACTTGGTGTCATTTGCAACTTTCATGAGCATATTCTCCACTCCATTATTCAATCATTAATGAAAATAATGAAAGATAACATTAACCTACCACTGTCTACTGTAAGATTAAGGTGATTTAACTACATTAGTTAGGGAGTGTGGATTTTTCACACCTCTGAGTGATGTACCCAGCTTGACCTAACCTTTTATTGTAGACCTGGCCTTAGTTAGGACAATTTGTCAGCTGCTTACATAAACTCTCTGTACCATGGACATAGGCGATGTTGACTTGAGTGCCAGTATTCTTCCAGTGCTCTCCCACATTTTCCCTGTGTGCCCAAAAAGAAAAGACAAGTTCCCCTACAATTCACTGCAAAAAAAATTCATTGGTCAGCTCAGCACACTGTGCTGAGAACCATGGGACAAGTCTGACAAGTCGTAGCACCATACTTAAATAGATGCAATACAACCAGTATGGACACAACAGGTTGTGTTATTTTGCACTATAGGCACTTTCACTCAAAGTATGCTAACTTCAGAACAGTAGCTTGAGTATAGATAAATTGTGATTACATTGAAGACATATTCTTAGACAAGTAGCCTGTCAACGGAGGTGGCAGACATAATGGTCCCCCCACCCCCCAACGTAGCCCTCTAGACTATGGAGCTCACAGGGAGGAATGTTAAGTATCGATCTCCCTGATGGCCCTCAGTTTCCTGGGTGAGTTTTTACCTCCTGAGCCTTGTGTCATCAAGGGGGGGTTGAGTTTCTATCCCCCTGATGAGTTTCTCCACAGCCCCGTCACCACGAAGGAGGGATCATTGTCTGGGGTCCCAGTTACATCATTGGTCCCAACCTGCACCTCACTTCCAATTGGCTATTTTATACTCTGGCCGTGCAGTACACTATTTAAGCCCCTGCCTCAGTTGGCTCGAGTGTTTTCCCACTCTCAAATGTTAAAGGGGATGTCACAAACTGGTTGGACTGATCCCCTGACCGAGACAGGGAGCTCCCGCCCACGAGATCTTTGGGTGTACTCGAATTGCCGGCCGAATGATTAAGTACTGGGAGGCTGCAGCTGGTCTGCCTCCTCACTTTGGGTTCCACTACAGTGCTAGGAGAGGTATTATAAACTGATACAGTCATTCTACCTCTCTCAATTTGTTTCTTTCATGTTTTCTCTATAATACCATTTATGCATTGTTTATAAGTGTGGTTTTTGTTTGTACCTTGTATAGTTCTTTCACTACATAGCTGTTTATTATCCCACTTGTATCTTGCATAGTCTTTTTCACTGTGTAGCTGTTTACCACCCCCCCATAGGCATTTTTGTTGCTATTTCATTGTATGCCTTTATAAGACTATAAAATCTTTTCTACTGGAAATTGGTGTCCATCTCCTTAGTGGGTGTTGCCGGTCCCTCGCAGTTACATCGCAAACCCAGGGTTCAACATAGCCAATAATCAATTTCTGACAAAAATTAGGTGGATGCAAGTGTTTTCACCATTCCCCCTATGACATATTTTGTACAAGTCTAATACCTGCCACACTTTTTTTGTCCCCAGCACTACTTTCTTTTGTGCAGTGAACAACTTCTGTACCATGGACTGTTTTTAGTGTCTTTACTCTGTTTATTGGCCCACATGATAGTCACAGTATAGGTAGTCTAAAAAACAAATAGTTCACAAGAAACCACTGGAGAAAATTATACCTTTCTTTTTCAAAATTCATCTGCTGTTCCTTCTGAATTCATAAGGAAAAGATCATCCAAGCCCCTTCAATTCAGCATCAATAGCACCAAGAAAATAGAATTTAAATGAATAAAGCAGAAAGTGACTTCTGAGTGAGTGGCACTGCAGCATGCATGTGGGAAAGGCCTTTATTGTCCTTTAAAATTAGATTAGTGTTATTGGCAGGGCAGTGTTGATCAAAACCTCCCAACACATTTTGGTATTGCCAACCCCAATTGGTCAAAATTCATGAGTCAGGGCACCAAAAAAAATCATGCACTCAGAAAGAAAAATGTTTTAGGCTCTTTAAAGGCAATAGTGCCCTTTTCAGGCTCAACAGAGGGAGCAATTCAACTCCCTTCACATAGTAAAAACAACTGAAGATAATGGTGCAACTGCTTAAGGCAATAAGCCACATAGCAAGTCAGAACTAACACAGGCAGATTAAAAAGTATTTCTCCAGTTACAAACAACATGGGCCAGGATATTAGTGGCATGCTGTGTGAGTTGTAGGCAGAAGAAAGGAGCTTTAAGTGTGACCTTGAGAGGAACCAAAGGGTCAGCACCTCGTGAACTCTGAACTAGATGGAGGGACACATTTGGGGATTTTTGAAGAAGGAGACTTCCTGATGTTGGTTGTTCTACCATATTTGGGGAATCAGGACTTTTTGAATACTTCTTATCTTTAAACAAGATTACACTAAGAACATATCTGACTCAAGCAAAGAGTCCTGTGGCACTTTTAAAGACTAACGAATTTATTCATAAATTTATAAATTAAATTTATAGTCTTTAAAGTGCCACAGGACTCCTTGCTTGTTTTGCTGAACTAGACTAACACAGCTACCCCTTTGGAAGACAGCTGACTCATGCAATCTATTTTTTATCCTAATGGAAATAACTCTTCAAAGCACCAAATTTTGCTAACTGTTCAGGCTACAAGGGTAACAGCATTATATGATGAGTGTGAAATTATCTCATTGGTTTTAGAAAAGATCTTGGGCTAAGAAAGAGTTAAGCAGCTTCACAGCTTTAAACCTACATAGCTTTTTATCATCTAATTCATAGTAAATTTATGCAAGAGATTTTCCAGTATTTCTGGCTGTAGCACAATTGATATATCATTTCACAAGACACATAACAGCTGCTTCAATGACTGCCTCTATTATTTTTCTCTTTAGGAAACAGCTGAATGCCTGAAAAGCCATCTGTAAATCCTCCTTTTATTATCTAAAGTGTAGGAGACTTGTCAGAGGCCAGATTTTATCTTATCAAAGATTAGTTTCTGAAATATCAGCCTGGCTTATTCAGGGAAGAAAGGACCATTCCACCAACATAACGGTGTTTGGAGCAATAGTCAGAGCACACCTCCACATTATTTCTTTTGATTTCTGTATTTCAATAGTTTGAATTCTGTAAATCAGTACAGCTGGGTAAACAGACCCAGATTTTCCCTTTTTGATAGTATTTTTGCTTGTTTAAATTTGCTGAATTAATATTACAAGTAAAAATGGGCATAGTGATTTGGAATAACTAAGAACTTTTGCCCATCCCTAGACCAACCAGTCTCTAGTGCTGTTTTCAAAAACAGAAGGGAGCCTACTTATTGACAAGGCAACTAAAGCAAGCTTCCTCTAAGTCTAACTTTTCAAAAGTAATTTTGAGAAGCCTTAAAAGGAGCTGATTTGCAGAAAGTGCTGGGTGCCTCCCTTTTCGTAATCAGGCCCCCCAAATCACTGGTCACTTTTAAAAAATTAGGCCATCCCCTTTTCTTCTGTCAAAGCCATTAAAAACATACTGTTCCTTTGTTTTAAATCCTGCAGTCCTTAGTCAGGCAAAACCCCAACTGCAGTCAGTGGAAGCTTTGCTTTTGAACACAATACAAGGATTGCAAGGTTGGGCCCATGTGGATTATTCTAACAATACGAAAAAGGGAGCCCTGTGGCACTTTTACAGATTAAAAAATGTATTTTTCACATGAGCTTTTGTGGGTGAAGTCTCACTTGGTCAGAAAGTGGAAAAAAATTCATTTAGCTTTAACTTCTGTAAGTCAAACATTGTGAAAGCAGCACATGGAACTATAAAAGAAAACACATTAGATACGTGTACTTTTTAATGATGAGTTAAAAGATAAAGTCATTAAGCTGACCTTTCCAAATGTAAACTCTGTACTGGAGTGGTAAATTGTTTTAAAATTCACCCCATTTCTCTTTGAGCAGCTTCAATGAGTTGCTTCAGATCATGCAGTGATTAGCCTTTCAGTTATCATGCACTGTATAATAACTCTCTGAAGCTATAATTGAACACAGAATAAAGCAAGTCATTTGATTAAAAACAAAGCTAAAAGCAGAGTACATTACATAAAATCAATGATAGAGAAAAATACTACGTAAACAGCATCAACTGCAATCTGTCATAATAAAGCAATATCAGAACTAAATGGCATACATATTCACATATTAAAGTCTTGAATTGATAGAGCTCTGAGGTAAGATAATTAGGGAACTGAAAAATGTTATTCAATACATGGTTATGAACGGTTCAGCTGAAGATTTAAGAAACAAAAAACAAAAGAAAACTTTGGAATGCATACATTTTAGATAGCATATCTTCCCAATCTTACCTAGGGAAGCTACAGTGAAACATGTACTTTGCTGAACAGCTATGGACTTAACCCTTTGCCTATGTAAAAACATTTTACTTCCGTGCTTTGCCAGATTGGGGGTCCTGATGAAGAGAGTCCAAAAAGCAAGGACCTGGTGCATTTCCATGCAAAAGGACAGGATCTGGAGAGTCCATGTTGGGGAATCATACCTCTCTCCATTGCTGAGCACAGCTCTGAGTCCCTGTGCCCCAGCCCACATCACTTTTTGAGACCAGATGTGTCATGGGATCATACTGGCTACATCTACACTTAAGAAGGCTAGTTTGAACAAAGTTAGCTTCAATTAATTAACTCGAACTAACTGTGATTAATTCAAACTAACTTAGTTCGAATTAACATATCCACACTAGAAACCTAAATTGAACTAGCATGTCCATGCACAGGACATGATAGTTAGGCTTAGGAGGAGGGCACCATAGGAAGTGTGGCAACATGGCACCCGTGAAGGGCCATCCCCCACCCAATCCATAAAAAAAGGAAGGCACACTGGGAGGAAGAAAGTCAAACTGCCCTTAGTTCGAACTAATGGTTAGTTCTCCATTGGGTGAGTTCGAACTACAAGCAAGTTTTACAAGTTTGAACTAAGGAAAGCCAGTGTGGCCATGGGCTAATTTAGTTCGAATTAAGCCTCCTTAATTCAAACTAAATTCCCAGTGTAGACGTAACCACTGGGATTTGGTGGGTTTGAGACTCCGCAGTTCACTATCTACAGCTAAAGCAGTAAATCAGGGGTACAGGAGTTACCTGAGTTGTTATAAAATGACTCTCTCACAAACTGTGGCAGAACTCATTGGTACAAATGTCAAAGTTTCAAAGCTGCAGCAGATGAGAATTTGTTCTTAAATGCAAACCAATTTGATCACTGCACAGAAACAAAGAGTCAACTAAGTCTGGTCATAAGTTGTCGCAACACCAACATTTCTTACTTCTAATTGCTTTCATGTGATGAATCTGTCAATTCTCTGACTGATATTCCAGTTTTTGGTATTGCAGCACCTTGAACATTCAGGATTCTGTCTGATGCTGATTTCCAGGTAGCACAATCTTGGTGACTTCAGAAGATGTAAATCAGTACAAAGTTTGTCCCATCATTCCTTTTAATTCAATCAATCAATCAATCATAGGGCTGGAAGGGACCTCATGAGATCATCGAGTCCAACCCCCTGGGAATTGAACCCAGGACCTTCTGCATGTTAAGCAGAATTCTCTCAGGATCCTGCTGTATCCAAAATTCCAGTTAGCTACAGTGGGAGTTTTGAGTGAACAAGGAACACAGCATAAGCCTCTAACTTTTTATCTTATAACAGACACATATGGGCCTGAATTTCATTTACATTGAGAAAACTCTACATCACCCTGGCAGCATAAGAGGAATTGGGGGGGAAGCAATATATACACCCACTTTCTGGCCCCTTTACATTGCTAGAGTCATATAAAGTGGTCTTTGTTCTAATGAGAACTGGAGCAATATGTATTGCTTAAACCTTTAAGATTTGGGAAGGTCAGACAACTCAAAACTAATATTATACATATACTGACATGAGAAGGAGAAGAAATACACTCCTGCCCATTTTACAATTTGAATTTGTCTCCTTACTTTGTTTTACCTCAGCCAGAATAACCTTTTTTTTTAATTTACTAATTCATAAATTCAATCTTCTTTCCTTTTGCTGTGGAAACATTTTTAATTCTAGAAGGTTTTGTAAATGTAGGAAATTAATTTTCATGATTGGTTTTCATCTGACCATCACTAAGCTTAAAGATCATAAAAGAAACAGCAGCACATCCAGCACTCCACAATCTGTGGGAAAAGATACAGCAGAAACTCATTAATTTCTCAATGAATCTAAACTCTTGAAATGATCATATGAACATATAAATTCATTAACTTTATAATAAAATGATCTAAAGGACTGAAACAAACATACCAAAGAAGTGAAATAAAATCCTCTGAATGCATATTGTATAAGCCACATAGGATTAATGCCCTATAGGATAAAAAAACCAAACAATAAAAGCATTGGAACAGTACACTCAAATCAAATAAAATTTGTGGAGCTACATAAGTGCTATGGTAATGAATATGGTACAACCAACTAAAGAGAATAGAAGAGAGTGATGGGAAAATGAGTGTATACAACAGTCAATGATTAGGGAAACTTTCCTTTTTAATTCTCCTCATAGTCAGGTGTTTACTATGGTAGAAAACAGAGCGGAAGATGCATATTACACACATATGCAGCACCTACTGAGAATGCTTGACATTTAGTCAACTTTTGTCTTGTTTTATTTTTATTTTTTTCCCCCTGTTGGTACAGGTTGTTTCCATGTCTCACGGGGACAACTCTCATTAACCACCCCGGTATAAATGAGCCTGGCACAATAATTTTGTTGCTTTGATCACGAAGGAAGGTAGATATTGTATGCCTAATTTTTGCATCCTAAACTGCATGCACACATTGTTGCCTTTAAAACTGTCTGCTAGAAAGAAACATGACCAGCTGACTGAGGTTCACACTTTTTATGATCATCAGCTATTCAACATCCTTTCCAGTGAGAGAGTGGCAAACCAAATCTTTGACAGCATTTGGATGATAGAAGAGTGCGATAGCAGACGTGCTAAAATGGTAAGGAGAATATAGGGTGTGCATGAAGTCTGATTTATAATATTCATTGCTCCATTTTGCTAAATGCATTATGAAAGATGAATAATATTAAGAAGTTATTTTCTCTTTTTACAGAAAACTAAGACTGCAGTCATTTGCACCTGTGCTATCATCATGGTTTTTCTTATAGTTGAATCTTGTTGTGCTCCAAAGGTAAAATCTGCATTAAAAATGCCTCTGTAGGACTTTATCAAAGGATTCATTTCTAGCTGAATAATTTCTACTTTCTTTTTGCAACTTGTAGAATAAACTAATAGCAAGAAATTGGGGCCCACAATCAATGCTGTACCTCAAAGGACGATGTAAGTTAAATTCAATAGCTTATCATTTTCACAATAAGATAAAATGCTTAGCTAATCTAAAAAATAGTTATGAAATTGACTTGATACTTTTTTTAATAAAAACACTGATAAATTAATAAAGCTGTTTTACTGTATGGAAGTTCTACTACCCTAAAGTAACAGATAAATCTACTTTGTATGGATGTCCTAATACCAAAGTACTGCTAATTTTTTTGTATTATGCACAAATTGTTAGAAATATTATTTTTCTACTAATTCCATAGTCATATCTTATTTGGGTATTTACTTCTTTTGCACAACATTATTTACAATTACAGACTATAATGCTTTGGACAAAGCGTACATTACTGGCACAATAATAAGATTGTTTCTAATTTTTGTGATGTCTGCACATTTACGTGTACTTGCTATAAAGCCAACACACAATCAGTTTGATGAAATGTGGCAAAAGTATACTGTGCTGTATGCTTCCAACCAATTTTACTATTAGTATCCAGTCTTGAAAACAAATAATCTACCATCATCCAAATGCCTCCATCTGTAGAATGAACCACCATTCCAATGGAGGATTTTAAATTCACTTTCAATCCAGATTTTTTAAACTACAGTAAGTCAACAAGTCTTTGTTTTGTTGATTCTTGCAAGAGTCTATAAAATAGTAATCATCTAATATAATTAGGCAACTAGAAAAAGACAAGCACTAGCAAGTGGCGAGCAACTTCATGATACAGTTTGCCATTATTTGACAACAGAATGGCACAGACTAGGCAGCACCTTTTATTTATGTCTTTGGAAATAAGCCATTGAACTGATGAGACATGACATAAGGTACCTGAACTAGTGAAACTGAGCACTAAACCTACTCAATATTTTCCTATTTATGCAGATGATGTCTGCACTAGAGATAACTGTGACGAGGTCTAAAATGCTCTTTCAGGCTTGGAAGAATTTTATGAATGACGCTGTGGGAACAATGTACTTCTAGAGAGTGATGACCAAATGTTCCTTGCCATTTACTGTAAGCTCTCAGATTCATAAACCCCTAACACCTGGTATAATTAAGAAATTGTATTTTCTATAACTTTATAGGTTGAGAACATGGGCATTGCTGGTGCTGGGCACAGGGAGGCATGAACCTCCCATCCCAGCACCAGAGCCCCAAGGTCTGGCCCTGACACTAGCCTGGGACACAAGACCAGGCTCTCGTGGCAGCAGCAGCCTGATCCAGACCTAAGCCTGGCCCCAGCTGGGAACCCAGGGATGCTGGATTGTATCCCATGCAGGAGCTGGGTCTGGCCTTGGTCTCTGACTGGGAAACCAGTGCTGGATCAAGGCCAGGGGCCAAATCAGAGATGGGGGCTCCCAAGCCATGAGAGTTTTTTGGGGCCAGTGATGCCCCTGGTTGAGATGTTAATGTAGATAAAGAACAGTATTGAGATGGATCAAATTAAAAAGTAAAAATATTTCACAGGTTGATCATAGCTATAAGCCTAGATCCTCCCATCACTAGGGCACTTCTGCCCTGCACCACTGATATACATTGGTCCTGAGGACAGGAGCACTCCTCTACGTAGGGGGTTTCTTGGATAGCACAGAGCTGGTAAGACCACCATAATGGCTTTTATTCTAACCCAACTTCTTCCTGCTGGCCAGTGCAGGAGGCATAGCTGGATTAATAGTAGTTACAGTTTCCCTGGTCCCAGAGACCCACAGTTAACAAAGGACCCGGGGGGGGGGGGTTGGCAGTGGGCACAAGTTAGAGCAAGCTACTCTAATTTGTACCAGAGAAGCAGTTCAACACTCAGCTGGCCAAGGATCAAGGAAACACAAAGGTTGTTTTACATTCCTTCTTCTCCTGACAAATTCTAAGAGATTCTCAAGCCAGACTCCACAGTTTTTTTCCAGAGTGGGTGTGTTTATTTGAAGCAAGGAAACTACTGCAGAGACATAACTGCATGAAGTGATTCAATTCTTTTTTATTACTTATTAATTTATTTATGTTTGCCCTTGCAATGGTTTGGTGTTTCCACACAGGAATTTTTTTGGACTATACCATTTTGGTGTACAGTTCTGGCATGTCCATATGCAACACCCTTTACAGCTGTTTTTGTACTGTACCATGTGCATTCTGGGGGCTGTAGAAGCTCCTCTCCCATAATGCTGAGAAGTGTCACTGGGAGCAGAGGTGCTTGGGTAATTTCCATATGCAAAGCACTGCATTGTAGGATGCACTTTGTTTGAGACATGGCAAACAATCAATACAAGCAACTCTTGCAAAACACTGGACAGTGTGGTGTGGGTGGATACAAGACATTGTACAGGCTCAATAAATGGTTTGTTGCAATGCCTTTTGGACTAGTTGAAACCAGGTCAGAGAAATTAAGTGACCTGTCTCAGGCCAAAGAGGGAGTCAGTATCAAGATTCAGTATTTCCTAGCTCCCTCACTTAGCTCAGCAAATCATATCTTTGTCTGGATTCAATTTGGTGCTCTCACATGCATACCGAATATTTATAATAAGCCATCCATACCTGTGTCTTGTTTTGAATGCTGTATTGGTAAAACATCCTCCCCAGTAACCTCTCTCTCTCTCTCTCTCTCTCTCTCTCTGTTTAAAAGATGGTAGAAGATATGCAGCTGATAGTGAAGAGCAATATTACACGCCTGATCTGCAGGACTCGAATGCTGTTTTAAAAAGTAATTCTAAGAATATAATTGGGAAGTAAATCTGCCATAAGCATTTATATATTGATTTTTCAAATATTACCCAATCAAACAATTTTTTTAGTCTGAGATGCAGGCAAAACTCTTGGGAACATATCCTTAACTGCTATACACTGTCAGACTCACTGAACAATTTACACAAAAAGCTGGCAGCCTTAACAGGATGAGCTGGGAGTCTTAAGTACCAAGCCCCTATTCTCTGACTGTTGCCATGGAGAATCAGAAGGTACCATAACTGCTCGCACTATCTTTGCTCACTACTATATAGCAGCACACACCTCAAGATTTTCTAACTCCCAACAGGAGTTCCATCTCAATCCTGTCTCCATTCTGGGTCCACAGTCATAATTATCAGTAATTGTGCCAAGAAGTACAACAGCACATACTTAAGCACTTTCCTGATTTGGGATGGATTAAAGTATGTGCTTAAATGCTTTCCTGCATTGGAAACTGAGTGAGCAAATCAGATGCAAATTACATTGGGGGACAGGACGCTCCAGAGGATGTGGCCTTTTAGTGATGGAGACAAGGATGGTATTTGTGAGACGCCTTAGCATGGGGAAATAAGATGTCCCAGTCCAGATCACCTAGCAACTCACTAAAAACAAACAAGAAGTCCAATGGTATTTAAAGACGAACAAATTTATTTATCACATGAGCTTTTGTGGGAGAAAATCCCACTTTGGCAGATGCCTGAAGATGGGAGCATCTGATGAAGTGGGATTTTCTCCCATGAAAACTCATGTGATAAATAAATTTGTTACTCTTTACAAGTGTCAAAGGACTCCTTATTTGTTTTGCTGAACTAGACTAAGACAGCTACCCCTTTGCAACTTAGCAACTCACTGTTTCCCTGAGAAATGGATGAAGAGTTTATTTTTCTCTTTGGTTTTACTATTTCTGCTCATTGTATTTTGGGGGATGTTGCTGAAAAGAAAAATAAACAAAATCTTCAGGAAGAACAAATTGTCTTCCATCAGCCTCCAACCAAGACTGGGCTGCTGCAGAGATGGTGGGCACCAGGAATACACCACAACGGTTATGAAAAGACCAGTGACAAACTTTCCACCCTTTATGTCGGTTTAGATCCACATACATTTGCGAGAAACAGCAGCCAGATTTTGTGGGATGGATCTTTATAGCTACAGTAGGTGGAATCCTGCTGGGGTATTTATATTATTGAGGTTAGTATATTATTGAGGACTGTAACTAGAAGTTATATAGTGAAGTCAATGGAAAGACCTTGACTTCAATGGGAGTTTGAACAAGCCATAGCACTTAATCATAGATACTAAATATTGTATGTTTTTTCATATTAGAAACACACAGTGAATATATATTTTTTACTTTAGGTTATAAAAATTCAACACCAGTGAAATTTATGAACATCAAAAGAAGATTAACAGCTCAAAATATGGACAATAACTACTTGGAATTGAACAAATAGATTTACTTGCTGCTAATTTCTCATCATGCTGTAAAAATCAAAACATGTTAACTTAAAAGTTACTGCAAATGTCCCACTGAAAAGTCCCATTAAAGGCTCAAACTTTAAATCAGTTTGCTTTATTATCAAATTCATTTTATGTTAATAAAATTAAATTTGGTAGTCATGGAAGCTAAAGGATTAACAACTTATTGAATGCTGAGTGTTCTTAGGAGCAGAACTGAATGTTAAAAAGCAACAGCAAAGTGTAACTCTCAGGTATCTGGAAAGTAGCAGTGTTCAAAACATGACAGGCATCTCTTGCTGTTTTCACCCAAGCCACACTTCCCAAAACCTGGCGCATGTGACTGTGCAGCTTACCCTCCCTTCCCTGCTGTCGCACTAAGCCCTTCTGTTTTGACCCATTCATCCAAGTCACCCCCATCAGCCAAGTATTTAAACAAGATGAAGAGTCCAGCTGGAGCTGACTTCTTTGCAATTCTCTGGTCTGACAGAAAAAGTACCTAGTGCCTCTCATCATCCATATAGGAAACCACGCTACCTGTAAGAGTTAGTATAGACAAGATGGCAATGCATTTGTACCTCATCCATGTATCTGTTTAGGTTGCAAATAGCTGGCTTTTCTGATTTTATTACAATAAAGATATTTGTTTGCTTTCTTTATCAGCTTTGACACACTGCTGGTTTCTTAAAGTTTGTTCAAGAATCTGAACATGACTTAAGTGGGATTTGTACATTCAGTCTCCACATATATTGTGCTACGATGTGCTTGGTATTTGTGTAAGATGTATGAAGCTAACAGGATCCTTCAAGTGAGCTGCTTTTGATCTTTCAACTACAAATGCCATGTCTGCTAATTACTGACTGTACTTCGATGTCAGATGCTCATTCATCACATAGGCACAGGATATCTGCTCTGAAAATATTATATCTAAGCAGCTAAATCCTTCATACTAGTTGCTATCTGCCTGATGACCTGAGGCTGACATAAGAGGTATCCTGTGACATTAACTTATTTTAATATTAAACTACTTTCTGGAGAATTTATCACATATACGATATCAGATAATCCACATGCATGCCATAAAGATCAATGTGACTTGGTGAACAGTAACAGCATAACCTGGGAATCTCTGAGCAGCTATGCAGTGTGGGTTTTTAAAGGCATCTGAAACTCCTGGATGTTTATCTGAACTCTGACCATTTTAAGGCTCCCCATCACTTGTGTAACTATACTGATGCTAATTTATGGCATGCTTTTGCAATGTTGTTTGGCTGTGGCAATAGGGGTTGCATGTTTTTTCATTTTATTCCCTTTTCAGTTCTACAAGTAGCACAAGAATTGTCTTAAAGAGAAAAGGGGAAATATTTCAATTTCAGTGTTTAATCAACTCACACTGGACGTCCCCTGCAGGTCTGCTCTTTGCAGGTTCAAGCACTATCACTGCTCTTTATTTGTGTTAAGCAACCCACCATCAACTATATACAATCAGACACCTAACAGCCCCAGGAACCTGATCAGCTCAGCCCCAGGTTAGGAAAGCTCAGGCTCTTGCAGGCAGCTTCACTTTCAGCTGTCTCTTCCTTCTAGCTTTTGTGGCACCTGGCCTAACAAGCACACCAAGCTGCTGCCATCAGCTCCCAGGCCAGTTAGTTTGCCCAGGTTGCTCCACTCCCTTCCTAATTATGGCTCCACAGCAGGGACTAAACCGGTGCCCTGCTACAGGGAGGCACAATTGACCAAAGGAAGGTTGTGGCCAGCACTAACACAGCTGGTTTTGTGAAACACTTGATGCCTGCCCTCCTCCATGTCACATGTACAAAAACCATACAGAATGCTGACCCTGTGACACAGTCATAGTAAGGCCATCCCACCCCACCTCAGTGGAGACATTAGAGAGCTGACAAGGCTGCAAAGCTACTGTGTTCCACTCTCCCTGTCATGTGTCTCAAGGGACTAAGGTACAGTGATCACCCTTGAAACTGTGACAGTGCAGCCTAATGGTCAGAGTCAAGTGTCATCCTTGGGTCAGGGCTGTGTGGACTAGCAACCAGAGTCAACATCTCCCTCTATGTCAGGGTTATATGGCCTAGCTGCCAGAATCAACATGCACCCTTAGGTAAGGGCCCAGCAGCGGGAGCCAACGAGCACTGCTGCGTCAGGGCTGTGTGCGGGCCAGCAGCCAGGGCCAATAGCTGCTCCTGCAGCCTAGAGACCACAGTCAATAAGCGCCCTTGTGTCAGCTGCCAGTCTGCACTGCCCTGAGTTAATAAGCACCTTCTGGCAGTGTTGTACAGCCTAGTGGCCAGAGTCAGTAAGAAGGTGGCAGGGAAACAGAGGGACATGCGCCTGCCCAACTCTCCTGAATTCCAGCACAGGGGTCGGTCTGTGGCAGGCTTGGCCTCCACCCATGTCAGCAGGGACACAGTCTCAAAATGCTGACCTGTCACAGGCAGGTGGTACTACTCACCCTGTGTCCCTAGGCCACTTCCTACCATTTCTCTTGCCACAGTCATCTGGGGCTCATTTTGTTCTTGGATCCCCTTGTGTCAGTGCCTTGCTGGGCATAAGCCACCCAACTGACTCACAAGCCTCAGGTCAGCCTGACCATCCCCACAGTATCCCATGGGCCTCAGAGCCCCAGACTCTCTGGTTCCTGTCAATTTCCACAAGCATAGCCGTGTTAGTCTAGTCCAGCAAAAAAAAAACCCCAAAACAAGGAGTCGTGTGGCACTTTAAGACCTAACGACTGCTCTGATTTGCTGTTACTGTATGACCTCATCCTATGTTTTGCACCCCCTTGCATTTATTTTCATTCCATTCTGTAAGTTCACCCATCTTCGAAGCGTCTGACAAAGTGGGATTTTTCTCCCACGAAAGCTCATGTGAAAAATAAATCTGTTAGTCTTAAAGTGCCACACAACTCCTTGTTTTATTTTCTCTGGATCCTGCAGCTTGGGGATGAAGCAGCCGATGCCCAAGAGCTCCAGGCCATCTCTCATAAATGAGCTAAATTACTCCTTTTTATCCTAGTGCACAGTTGGAGCATGCCCAGCAGAAGCTGAAGGATGGGACTCTCACTGTCCCCAGACTATGGTTATGTCTTTCAATACAAGGTAAGCCAACCCCATCACACTACGCCTGAGAATGAAAGTCAGATCCAAAAATGCTTTGGTTGTACATAGACTTATGTACATTCAGCAGCCCATAGGGTACATGTAGCTACACACCATAGTGAAAAGCAGGCTGTGTCTATTCTGTAGTGTGTTGCTACATGTCAGTGAAAGGACCTGGTGGAGGGAAGCAGCATGGAAAGGCTATGACTGCCAGTATTTCCCCACTGTCTCTGTTTGGCCAGAGCCTTTTTTTGCTGCTAAAGTCTTTGGCTGTGTTCACACAGCACTCTTATTTCGAAACAACAGAGGTTGTTTCGAAATAAGAAATACCCTGTTCACACAATGCACGGTTGTTTCGAAACAATGGCGTTGTTTTGAAACAACTTAAATCCCATGTGGGAACGAAACAATGTTGTTTCAAAATGATTGTTTCGAAACAATGCCGTCCAAACATGTTGTTTTGAAATAACTGTTGCCTGAAACTGCTATTTCGCTTTGAGCTTTTTTCCTTAATTCGAATTAACAAACTGTTAATTCGAATTAAGTTATTTCGAAAAAAAGGCATTATTTCGATACAAGTTGTTTCGACCCAACTTATATCGAAATAATGCCTGTGTGAACACAGCCTTTCACTGCAGCAGGGAAGGCTCTGGCAGCAGGATACTACTCTGCTTAAAATAGCAGTCTAAACAAGGAAGTTACTGCTTAGGTTGTACAGAGCTGTAGGATATAAAATCTAAAGTCCTGGCATGTTTCTAACCCACTTGCCTTTTCTAATATAGCAAACACTGCTTCAAAATAGAACAAAAACAAAACGTGATTTGTTCATTTCACTTTCATTAAAGCCAAAAAGCTATCTGCCTGAAGAAAATCCAAGGTTTGCATTGGTGCCAAGCATTTGGTCAATGCCAACTGTTTGGCTGGTGTCAAAAGAGTTGTTGGTGCTGAAATTGTCATCGGTGTTGAAGCACCCAAGGGTGTCTTGGATGAGACACTGTAGGCTTGCAGTGCTGGTGGCTGGTTGTGAGGGCGCCTCCTATGGGCGGTAAAGGGGAGTAGCCGGGGTGGCGCCCTCCCGGCGACCGACAGAATGTCTCTGTAAGCTTACACCAAATTCTGGAGCCCTGGCCCCCAGGCAGGGTGGGCAAATACCAAGTCTGGAGCCCCGGCCCCCAGGCAGGGCGGGCAAATACCAAGTCTGGAGCCCCGGCCCCCAGGCAGGGCGGGCAAATACCAAGTCTGGAGGTCAGGTACGGGTTAACGCTTCCTTGGTCAGGACAACAAAGGGGGGGGTTGAGGAGAGAGACGCAGGCCCACCCGCTCCACTGCGTCTCAGCCCAGGGCCCTAAACAGGGGCAGGGTGGCCTACCCCCGGGTCAGCGGGGCAGCTGCCGAAACACGCTGCCCTGGGAACACGGCCCGCCATCCTGCCCTCCCTTGGCCACTTCCTCCAACCCCTGTCCTGTCCGCCCGCTCTGGGTACCTATCTCCAAAGGGAATAACCTTCTTTAGGGTCTCCCTTGTAGCAGGCCTACGGGATACCGGCGAACCCCTCTGTATCCATGGGCGGCAGGTCTGGGTACTTCGTCATTCCCTCTGCAAGGGGCAGCTCCTCCAGGTCCTGGGGTCCACACGGGGCTGGCAACTCCTTCTCAGCCGAGGGTAGCTCCTCCAGGTCACAGGGGCCAGAGGCTGTGGGCAGCTCCTTTTCTATGGAGGGCAGCTCCTCTAGGTCACAGGCCAGGAAAGGAGCCAGGCCTTCCACTTCCCTGTGTCCCTGGGTCGCCCCCCAAGTGGGGTGGCTGCGATGGGGCCCACCGAACCTTTAAGTGCCCACCCCAGTTGGCCGCCTCTGTGCCCCCTTGCCAGTCACCCGGTCTGGGGAGACTGGGCGGGCTGTAGCACCAAGTGCCCCTGGAGCCCGGGCCTGGTCCTGGCCTAGCTGGGCTTGCTCCCTCCGGAGCAGCACGTCCTTCCCCATCGAGAGCTCAAGCCCAACTGAGCTCCCAGCCTGGGCTTTTATACCACCCCTTCCTGCTCTGGCCACGCCCTACCGCCTCCAGGGCTGAGTCGTTGCTATTCCCTGGCCTGGCCAGCAGCGGCATTCAGGCTGTCCCTCCAGCCTAGACTCGGAGACAGGTCACAGTGCCTGGCTGGCTGGCTGCTGGAAGGAACTACTCTTGGGCCTGGACCTGCTCCTACCTACCACCTCCCCAACCCACTGCTTTTCCTGTTACCTTCTTCTCCTGCTGCTGTTGCTGTTCCTGCTGCTGGCTGGCCTTCCTCCCACCCACTCCCCTGCTCTGATACCACCTTAGAGGGCCAGGCTCTCCCGCAGAGGAAGCGCAGCAAGCGGAAGAAGGCTCAGTCCCTCCCCATCACATCAGACCGATTCCCAGGGTGAGGCATTTGTGGCTCCCTCTGTTCCCGGGGCTGCTGTCTTCCCTCCACCGACACCCTTCTTTGTGCTGGGGGCTCAGCCGGGTGATTCGGCACCCATGACATCGGCGCCGAGACGGGGCTCCGCGCCCTGTCTTTCCACCCCAGCTGGCCCTGGGGCCATCACGGGGACCCGACCGGAGGACCTGGACCCCATGGCGCTGCGGGAGGAGCTGTGTGTGTTCCTGGCAGACACTCGTGGGGCCAGGAGCCAGGTGCAGCTCACTTTGCAGCGCTGGGGGAATTTCCATCTGGTCCTCCGGGCGGTGAGGGCCATACTAAAGGAGGGTAAAGGGACAGGGAGGCGGGATGCTGCGGCCTACCAGAGGGCCCGCACTTTCCGCGACTCCCTCATGACCTTCGGGATCAGTCGCGGATTGTTGCGCGGCCCGACAGAGGCTGCTGGTACTCCCGCCACTTCTGAGGATCCCCCCCAGCCCTCCTCATGGCCCCAATCACCTTTGCCACCTTAAACACCAGAAGCTGTAGGGTGGGTCTCCGGAGGACCCAGGTGCTCTCCTTCCTTCGGGAGGGGGGGTACTCTGTGGTTTTCCTGCAGGAGACCCACACGGATCCGGCCGCCGAGGCCAGCTGGCGGCTGGAGTGGGGGAATGGGGTGTTCCTGAGTCATCTGTCCACCCGCTCTAGCGGTGTGGCAACCCTGTTCTCCCCGGACCTACAGCTGGAGGTGCTGGGGGTGGCCGAGGCCATGCCGGGCCACCTGCTGCACCTCCGGGTCCATATGGAGGGGCTGACGTTGAACCTTGTCAATGTCTATGCCCTGACATCGGGCCCGGAGCGAGTGCAATTTTTCCGGCAGGCAGCCACGTTCCTCGGCACCTTGGATCCTCGGGAGTGCCTGGTCTTGGGTGGGGATTTTACCACCACCCTCAAGGGGCGGGACCGCACGGGGAACGAGCAGTGCCCAGCCGCCGCAAACGTCCTCAGGGGGATAATAAACCATCACTCCCTGGTGGACGTTTGGCGCGACCACCACCCGGATGACGAGGTGACTTTCACCTATGTCCGGGTGGGGGACGATCGGTCGCGCCACTCCCGGTTGGACCGTACATATCTGTCCCGAAGTCACCTGGCACGAGCCCACTCCTCCGGTGTTCGGCCGGCCCCTTTTTCGGATCACCATTTGGTGACCGTGACGGCCTCTCTCTTGGAGGAGAGGCCGGGGCCGGCCTACTGGCATTTTAATAATAGCCTGCTGGAGGATGTGGGCTTTGTGGCATCCTTCCGGGAGTTCTGGCTGGCCTGGCAGGGGCAGAGGGCCGCCTTTCCCTCGGCGCGGCGTTGGTGGGACATGGGGAAGGTGCGTGCCCGGCTCTTCTGCCGCGACTACACTCGGGGGGCAATAGAGCAGCTGGAACAGGAGGTCTTAGAGCTTGAGAGGCACTTGGCCGCCAGCCCTGAGGATCCATCCCTCTGCAGGGCGCACCAGGAGAAGCGGGAGGAACTTCGGGCCCTCGAGGATCTTCGGCCCCGGGGAGCCTTTGTTCGATCTCACATCCGTCTCCTTCGGGAGGTGGATTGCGGCTCCCACTTCTTCTATGCCTTGGAGAAACGGAGGGGGGCTAAAAAGCACATCACTTGCCTTTTGGCGGAAGACGGCACCCCCCTCACGGATCCGGAGGAGATGCATGGAAGGGCCAGGGCCTTCTACGCTAGTCTTTTCTCCCCGGATCCAACCGAAGCTGACGCCTGCAGGGTGCTCTGGAACGAACTTCCCACGATCAGTGAGGGCGACCGGAACCGGCTGGAGCTACCTCTCACTCTAGCCGAGTTCTCAGAAGCCCTGCGTCTCATGCCCACCAATAAATCCCAGGGCATGGACGGGCTGACCGTGGAGTTCTACCGCGCGTTCTGGGACGTCCTCGGCCCGGACCTTGCCATCGTCTGGGCCGAGTCCAAGGACAGCGGAGTGCTCCCCTTTCTTGCCGGCGGGCGGTGTTGGCCCTGCTGCCTAAGAAGGGGGACCTCCGCGACCTCTGGAATTGGCGTCCCGTCTCGCTCCTCAGCACGGACTACAAAATAGTAGCCAAGGCCATCTCATTGCGCCTGGGGTCCGTGCTGCAGGACGTGATCCATCCAGACCAGACCTACACCGTCCCGGGCCGCTCCATGTTTAATAATCTGTATCTGGTCCGGGATCTCTTGCAGCTTGGGTGTAGGGACGGTCTGTCGTTCGCCCTTCTGGCCCTCAACCAGGAGAAGGCATTCGACAGGATGGATCACGGGTATCTCCTGGGCACCCTGCAGGCGTTCGGCTTCGGGCCCCATTTTGTGGGGTTTCTCCGGGCACTGTACGCCTTTGCAGAGTGTCTGGTCAAGCTCAACTGAACCCTGACTGAACCGGTCAGCTTCGGGCGAGGAGTGCGTCAAGGCTGTCCGCTGTCGGGCCAGCTGTACGCTCTGGCCATCGAGCCCTTCCTTTGTCTCCTCCGCCGGAGGTTGACGGGGTTGGTGCTCCGTGAGCTGGAGCTGCGGCTGGTCTTGTCAGCGTATGCCGACGACGTACTCCTCGTGGTCCAGGACCCGGGCGACCTGGTGTGGCTGGAGGCTTGCCAGGCCATCTACTCGGCAGCCTCCTCCGCCCGGGTCAACTGGGTCAAGAGCTCTGGCCTGATGGTAGGGGCCGGGTGGCTGGTGGGCTCCCTCCCACCCGCGCTTCAGGCCATCCGGTGGAGCGCAGGTCCGCTGCTCTATCTGGGTGTTTACCTTTCTGCCACCCATCCCTCCCCGGATGAGAACTGGCAGGAGTTAGAGGGCAGGGTGGGTGACCGGCTCCGGAGATGGACAGGACTGCTGCAGTGCCTCTCCCTTCGGGGACGGGCGCTGGTCATCAATCAGCTCATCCTGTCCATGCTCTGGCACCGGCTCAACACCCTGACCCCGCCCCCGGGTTTCCTGGCCAAGCTCCAGAGGACAATTCTGGAGTTCTTCTGGCCAGGACTGCACTGGGTCTCTGCAGGGGTTCTGAGCCTCCCCCTGGAGGAAGGAGGGCAGGGCCTGTGCTATATCTACAGCCAGGTCCACACCTTCCGCCTCCAGGCCCTGCAGAGACTCCTTTATAGTGCAGGTAGTCCGGCGTGGAGCCACTTGGCGCGCACCTTCCTCCGCCGCTACCGAGGGCTCCGATATGACCAGCAGCTCCTTTATCTTGATCTGAGGGGTCGTCCGCGAGACCTCTCCGAGCTGCCGGTCTTCTACCATGACCTCCTCCGGACCTGGAGGCTCATTGCGGCTTCCAGGTCAGTTGTACCCACCGAGGGGGTGGACCTCCTCGCGGACCCCCTGCTACACAACCTCCATCTCGGTGTGCAGGTGCCGGAGGCCCCCTCTGTGAGGCGGAGGTTGGTCCTGGCAGGTGTCACCAGGGTCGGAGACCTCTTGGATTATGCGCGGGGGGACTGGGTGGATCCCCATGAGCTAGCCTGGCGCATGGGGCTCTCCACTCCATGTACCCCCTGACGCCTACTCCAGGAGGTGAAGGCGGCCTTGCCTCCCACTGCTCGAGCGGGTCCTGCGAGAGGATACTCCCCACCCCCCTCTCAGTCCTGGCCCTCTGGAACTTCTGATTGGGCCCCGGCCCCGTGAGCCCCCCCGGCCATCCCCGGTCCACACCCCCAGCCGGCTGCTAGATCTGCAGCCGGTCCCATTTCGAACCGCGCCCCGTAAATATCTGTACACGCTCGTGCTGCATACCATCCACTTCCTCGCCCTCGCATCCCGCCCCGATACAAAGTGGCGGGATCTTATTCCACCTGTGGAGGGCGAGGAGCCCCGGTGGGCCAGTTTGTATACCACCCTCATCCCGCGGCCCGCCGGGGACATCAGCTGGTGGCTCCTGCATGGAGCCGTAAGCATGGGCGTGTACCTGGCGCGGTTCACCCCTCATCCCGACACCTGCCCCTTTTGCGGTGTGAGGGAGACCCTGGCGCACGTATACCTGGAGTGCGCCAGGCTGCAGCCCCTTTTCTGGCTCCTCCAGAACCTCTTATTGAGGTTCTGGCTGCACTTTTCCCCTCACTTATTCATTTACGCACTCCCTCTCCGTGGCCCCACAAAGTCGCGGGACCTCCTCGCCAACCTCCTCCTGGCCTACGCTAAAGTAGCCATCTACAAGACCAGGGAACGGAGGTTGGCTGAGGGAGGGGCCTGCGACTGTGAGGCCTATTTCCGGTCCCTCGTTTGTGCACGTCTCCAGGCAGAATTCCTCTGGGCGGCGTCTGCTGGCTCCCTGGACACCTTTCGGGAGCAGTGGACGCTGTCCGGGGTTCTCTGCTCGGTGTCCCCTTCTGAAACCCTCATTTTAAACCTGTGACCCTCACACCCGTCCCTGTTATTTCTTTGAGTTGTCCCATGAAATCATTTGAAACCTAGTCTTGTGCCACCTCCCCGTAGGCTGAGGGAGGGGCTTTAGAAGTGGGTGGGCTTACGCCCACCCACCATCCTGGGTTTTCAATAGGTACAGGCACTCAGTATTATTTTGAAACTTTTGCACTGTGCTTCTTGCTCCTGAGAGACTGTCCCCCCACCTGTGGTCCTCCCCATTTAGGGTCCTTGGATTTCTCTTTAGCTCCAGTACTGGAGGCACTTGGATGGTCATAAAAGCTAAGTCTCATCTGTGAGGGTGTTGAGGCTACTGAGCTCACAGGGGATGGTTTTCTCTGAGACAATTCCTTGGAAAGTGCACTAGTAGCCTGTTTCTTCTCATCTGAGTAAGGAAAAGAGGATTTCTTCTTGGATGGTCACGGTGATTGGCAATCAGATAATGACCAAGGCAAGGATGAGAGTCGCACTGGAGAGGTATCGGGGCCAGTGTCCAAAGAAGGCTCCAGATAACTCACCATTAGAAGAATTTCAGTTCAAATTTATGGTCCTTTCAGATCTGGGTGGTTAAGTTGATGCAGTGAACACACTTCTGTCTCATGTGGCCCTCACACAAAGGCAGCAGACATGCCATGAATGACAGTCACTCGTGGGAAAGGCCTCCAAACAAGAGAGGCACCTCTTGAACCCAGGAAATTCTGGTATATTCCTGAGGGGAGAACTCCCAGTCAGGGAGGGCAGAAAACAGGAAAGTGTAAAGTAATGAAGAAGGTAGAGTACTCACAGGATTTATTTTAACAGAACTGGCTAATCACTATCAATGTAAGTTAAGTTAAAGAGTGTATCTCCAAAGGTTAAAGGGGTACAAGGGCTCTGCTCCAGATGCCATTCCAGGCAAAAGGCAGTTTGAGAAGGAACAGAGGGTGGCTGAACTGCATAGTTATATAAAGATGCCATACACGGTGCAAGACAATGAGGAGTGCCTGTGTGGCCCAACAGGCACTGCTACTGAATATCTCCAATGCTAGGTGCAAGGATTACTGCTGCACCTACAATGGAGTACCCCTAGGGATATTACTTGAAAAATAGCATAACTCTGTTGACTACTATATAGCCTTGCTGATTTACATCACTTCAGAGTCTGGCTCAACATTTGAAATTCCAGAAGTTTTGAGCCACACGCTGTTTTGAGCAACAAAATATCCCGTTAATTGTCTCTCACAAAATCCAAAGAAACTCAGTCAGTATGGGACTTTAAGACCTGACCTAGCTCACCTTGTATTCTCCAACTATTCCATCTATGAACTCTAACAGCCCTTAAAGTCTGTAAGAAAATATTCACTTTGCAGCACACTCTGGATTGTCCAGACTCTGATGGACCAACGAGGGAAGTGAGTTCATAGTCATGAGCTCCTCACAGAGAATGTCCTAAAACTATTTCCTCTCATTTGTACTGAGGGAGCTCCAGCTTGAGCATCTCTACTGATGTTCACTGTGCAACATAAAATAAGTGGCCTCTCAGGTAACCAGGTACTGTGCCATTCAGGAATTCACAACTAAAGAAATATTGCAACTTGGACGTCTGGAAACTTGTAGGAAACCAGTGTGTCTCTCTGGCTACTGGTGTTATGAAGTCCATGCCAAGAGCTAGTCAGGGTCACTAGCAGTAACTGATGGTTTCTTGAGGATGCAAAGGATTATTTTGTGTCTCGGAGTGAGTGGTGGAGTGCCCTCTTCCTGAGAGGATGTTTATATTGTTAAAGTAATATCTAAGACTACTGTAACTGAAAGAGTTCAGAGAACAACAATAACATATCATTCTGTGCACTTTATTTTGCATTTAACAGCACTTTCACTTTTCTCTTAGCAACAAGAAAGAAAAACAAATAGAAAAGCGTAACTGTAAAACCACATAAATTGGCAGGGTGTTTCAGGGACAGGAATGGTATCTGAAACTACAGTTAACTAATGTTTTAAAACTGTATAGGCTTCAAGTTGGCAGTGGTCTCTTGTTTGAAGCATTATTGGTTATTTGTTGTTTGGAGTTTGGGGGAATTGGGTATTTGTGGTGGGTGAGCAGTTTCTTATTAATTGTTGCTTGATGGCATTAATGAAATTTTAATTTTAATTGCTGGCAAAGTGCCCAGAATATGGGGTGCATGCCTGTTAAATTATTTGCCATCTTTTACAAATCAAAACAAATAAAGGCTAGATTGTGACTTTAGGCTTGTTGCACAGCCCTGAATGAGAAGTGTTGCATGAGCTGTACAAGCCAAGCAGAAGTCTCAGAAGGCAATGTGACAAGGTGTTCTCTATGAGATACCCTAGAGAATTTCACTTCCTCATTGGTTTGAAAGAGCCTAGATTTGTTAATCTTACAGGCATTGTGCAACACTCCTATTTTCTCACTGGTATTTCAATGGAGGGCTGAAAGCCAATTTAGGTAGTGTTTCATGATGTCACTGGATTTCAGCTCTTATGAGAGAGTCTTAAGTCAGTACCTGGAAAAAATGATGAACTAAGGTTTTGTATGGTAATTTAAAAATATCTAATCTCATATTTAAAGTTCTTGGAGATACCCAGAACTCTGTACAGGGATCTGAGAAACTAAAGAAAGATAGATGTTAAAATACATCATTATATTCTATAACAGGGGTGGCCAAACTTATTGAACTCAAGAGCCACACAAATTGATTATTAAACCTTCGAGAGCCACACTGAAGCATATAGCCATATACTTTTACCTACTCCAAAATTACTCAGTTTAAAATTCATTGCACACTTTAATTTTATCGCAAAATGAGGACAAATATTGACCTTACTAATGTCAGATTCAAATAATTACTTAAGGTTACCATGAAAATTAGGCCTATGCAGTAAAAACTTAGCTGCTGCTCGATGGGCTAGTGGTGAGTTTTTTAAAATCCCAAGCATGCTGCACTTCTCCCCACCATCCCTAACCATGCCACGCTTCTCCCCACTGTCCCAACCCCCTGCTGAACTCCTAGGCTGGGGCCGCTTTCCTCAATTGATTTGCTGATGTTCTTCTGGGAGCCACAATTTTTCATTCAAGAGCCACATGTGGCTCCCGAGGCACAGTTTGGCCACGCCTGTTCTATAATATTAATATGAACTAATTATGAGCTGTATATAGCCCTCTTCTGCATATTTGCTTAAACTAAATGTTCAGACAAATTTACTACTGTACAAAAACAAATAAGCATAAGATTTTCTGTGCTTTGGGTAACTGAGTACAGGGATGAATGTACATTTATGTAAGATACACTAAATCTATTTCAAACACATACGTAGCTACTTTCAAAATACAGAACTCCCTTCACATGTTCCTGATGCATTTTCTCATCACTGGTGGAGAAAGACACCTGAACACAAACACTCTTCTGCATGTATTCAGAACAGACATTTGTATCCCTAACTTTAATTTTGTTTCATTTTCCAAATGCGAAGACTTCCCCCTCCTCATTTCCAATAATATAATTAAACCTTAGTGAGTCTCTATTAGAGGCATTGAAACATTACATTGCCCCTAACTAGTTTCCTTATTAGGATGGAATACAGGAGGATGTGTTTCCAGTTACAGTAATTACCTTAATTGTGTAGGAACATAAGATTGCTGTGTAATCGGCTATTACTAATGCAATTACTCTAACACAAATGGCTCACAAAGAGATAGTGTTAGGGTTACTCCTACATCAGCATAGATTGTAGTAATTTAATACTGACTCATATTTGTCTCTGAAGTGGATAATACTGAATGGCAAATATCTACATTATAATTAAGATTTATGAAAGCATTATTTTGTGATATGCTTATAGGACTGCTTTTTGGTTTTGCAAATTTCCTATACACTTTTTCTGTGGCCTAATATCCAAAGAGAATTACTCTTATTTGTATTACGGTAGTGCTTAGATGTCCAAACCAAGATTGGGGCTCTGCTACGTTAGGCAAATACATATGTAAGGCTTGATCGATGCTACAAACTTATGTTGGTATAAAAATATTGGTCAGGGGTGTGGAAAATCCACACTTGTGAGCAACCCAGGTATATCAACCTAACTCCAAATGTAGAGAGAGCTATGATAGAGCTATGTTGATGGAAGGACTTCTCCTATCAACAAAGCTATCACCTCTCAGGCCACATCTACACTACAGACCTATGTTGGTATAACTATGATGCTGAGGGGTGTAAAAATTCCACATCCCTAAGTAATACAGATATACCAACCTAATCCTCCATGTAAATAGTCCTTTATCAATTGGAGAGTTTCTCCATCATCATGCACTGCTTCTTGGATTAACTATGTTGACTGGAGAAGTTCTCCCCTTGGCATAGTGGTAGCATCTTCACTAAAGCCACTGTAGTGCTGGATGTAAAGACAAGTGTGCAGGGAGCATCTCCCATTGACAAGGGTCATAACTTCTCTATGAAGCTGTGCTGCTACAGTGCAGTATGCACAGAAAATCCTCAAGAAACAGTCCTAGTCACAAAGAG
Source organism: Podocnemis expansa (assembly GCA_007922195.1). Lineage (NCBI taxonomy): Eukaryota > Metazoa > Chordata > Testudines > Podocnemididae > Podocnemis > Podocnemis expansa. Next base: position 5,123,134 of record ML682025.1, read on the forward strand.
TTTACAGTCAAAGAGCTTGATCCACACAAAAACTATTTAAATCAATGGACAGATTCCCATTGCTTCGATGGCCTTTGGATCATGCCCTAAATAAACAAGCACAGACAAACACTGGGAGAAATGCAGCACTATTAGAGCCATTTTAAAGATAGATAAGAGATGATCATATTTTAAAAAGCACTCAAATATGGGCTTAACTTCATGAATTAATCACATCCTAAACTCAAGCACCTGCTTGCATGCCTTCCTGACTCAGGGTCAGACAGATTAATAAGGCTACACAAGAAGGGTGGGGCAGAGCTAGGAACTGAACTGGGATTTCCTCAGTTCAGTACCTCTAGCTCAGTGCTTTAGTCACAGGGCCAGTGCAACGTGGTAAGCCTGGTAAGTGGTGCAGGGCGCTGCCAACATTTGTGGGGCGCCAAAATTGGGACCGTGCCTTTGCACTGCGCTATGATGTCACTCGTCTGTGCCGGTGTCTGCTGCGCTGCAGGGGGGCGCCAGAAACGCTAGCACTGTTCCTGTTTAGTCATAAGACCATCCTTGTCCTATGTAAAATGCTATGCACTGCAGATAGGGTCTGCATTCTAATTAGTGCCATTCATAATTTTTTCAGCTCACTTGGAAGAACATAATTTATATTTCTGAAACACAGCAGCCAATAGGCCTGCTGGACTTCAGGGAAATAAAACTGAACATTGCATAGCATAAAAAGAACTCCATACGGACAACATCAATACGAAGGAGACAGAGAAAAAGAATTACAGAAAGCATACTCCAAGTTTGTGCAGGATAATGGATAAATTATGATGCTCTGAACATATAAATGGTAAGTTATAATCTCCTTTTAAAATGTAAATTTAAAATTCAGAGCAAGGAGCGAAAAGGGCCCCCTCCTCTGTTGTTTTTGTAAGGAATGGACCCAACACAACTTTTGTCATGGGAATGCATTGTTTGGATATGTATGTGGTTTTTGTGAAAATGAAGTTTGAATTTATTTGAAATATCTGATTTTAAACATTAAATACCAAAATGAGCTGAGAAGACTGCTTAACTTGCTGATTATGCAGAGAGGAAGACAGATATCATAGTAACAGAAATTGCCAGATGAGACCAAAGACTGAGCTAGTCTGGAACCTTTTCTCTGGCAGTTCCCAACAGTATAAGTTTAAGAAGAAATCCACCTATTTTTGGAGCTTAATAAACAAACAGCAACAACAATGGTGCAGTGGTATACCATTGAAGGCATGCCTTTAGGCCCTCAGCTGATGACTAGCTTGTGAAATTAAATATATTAACTACTGTAATTTTTATTTTGCTAGTATAATTGCTAGTATAATTTAAATTATATTTAAAACTCTCAATATGTGCACATTTATTTTAAATATCGGCAAGATTTGATAAAAACTAGTTTCCCCTCTGATTAGTTAATAAACATCCTTTATGTCTAAATAAAATGAATGAAATTCTGTTCTCAGATTCACCAGTGTGATACCACTGAAATCAGTGGGGTTACATTAGTGTATGTGAGAGGAGAATTAAGCCCCAGTACTCAGTATCTGTATATGGATTGATAAGGAATCACTTGGAACTCAGTTCCTCAAGACTGAACTGAAATTCCCAATTAGTGGGCTGTAACTGCATATACTACAAAAACAAGCCTTGTGAGAAAACCCTGTTGAAGAGATTTTGTTTCAGAGGATTTGTTTACATAGTTTTGCAAAGCTCAGTATGTGTGAATTCTAAAAAGCACCAATATGCTGTGTACTAACTGGCCCATGTAGATCCTGTGGCACATGCTAAAATTTTCCGGTGTACATTAACGTAGTGCTGTTGAATCAGTGACAATTGTAATGCACCATAGGGAACACTTAGTTTGCCCTGATAAGGTCTATGTGAGTCAGTTAGTGTGCAGTACGTGGTATGCTATAGAACTCACAACCCTCTAGCACGCATTACAAAGTCAAGTAGACAAGCCTTGTGATAACTTAAGCTCTTCAGACCTTCATTTAAATCACTGGTTCTACAAATTATTCAAAAATAGACAATTCTAACATGTAAGTTACTTATAAGCAGTATAAGTTATAGATTGTCATAAATAAGTTTAGAAGCATACACTGCTTCTTATATTTTATTTGCTTTTTTATACAAATAGTTCAGAACAAAATTATAGTAAATAAAAATAATGACATTTGAAATACATGAAAAGAAGATTCAGGCTCCCACGCAGCAAAGCACTTAACTTGCTTAAATTTATTCATATTAATAGTCATTGTTGAAACTGATGGGATTAGTAAGCTGCTTAAATGTAAGCATATATTTAAGTGGTTTGTTGTGCCAGGGACATACTGGAAAAACGAGAAATAAGGAAAGAGAAAACAAATTAAATAAACACACTTTTAGGTCATATCAAACTCCATTATGGAGCACCATGGAACTATTTTTAGAATATTAGTATTATGGTAACAAAAACCTTGGAAATTAATTAATTAATTGCTGTATTATTGGATCTAAGTGAGGATGCAAAAATGTGAACACCTTGAAAATACAGAGATCAGTTATCTGCAGGTAGATAGAATACTGACAGGTACAGTATATGCATGGACTACTTTTAAAACTAGATAGTGACAAAACTCCCATAAAAATTAACAGTTAATATTTAATCATTTTCAAAATAGTGCAAATACTTATCGTAATTGGAAGAGGAGGTGTGGGGAGAGGGTCTAAAGAAAACTTCAAGGCCCTGATTCTCAGCTAGGCCTCCAACCAATCTCAATTTCTGAAAGTGGTTTTTGGGTACCTGTAGTGACTGCAGATTTAAATGCAGTCATTCACATCTAAATACCAGATTTCAGAGCAGTTATGTGCAATAAAGTTAACACTCAACAGTTTAGAATACACTGTACATTACTCAACTTTCAGCCCTTTGGACTTAAATTCTGAATGCAGAATCTGTGCTAAGCATCTCCCAAACTCTTCCAAGATCATTTGTTCTGCTACACAAACAGAGTAAGCTGCTTTTTCAGCCTCTTCAGCTTGTGCCAGGAGACAAGCACATGTTGCTTCAACCACTTCCAAGGATATACATGTAGCGGGTTGCCTGCCAGGAAAAGAAACAATATAAAATACTTTCATACATATACTCAATATGTGGAAGACATTAAACTCCGCTAAACTTTCTGAGACTGAAAATACATTATGCCGACCAAGTCACAATAATTGCATTGTTGCTAGCTGGCATATCCCCATGGGAAATCTTACCCCTCTACTTCTAACAGCTCTAGCAGCCAACAAGCTGCTTCTGAATTCTCCTGACTAAATGCATGTAAAATAGTGTTCACACCAGGAGATAAGTGCATCCAAGTGCTGCACACATGGTACAAGCTGGGAAAGATGGTGCAATGAGTTTCTTTCCCCTTTTGGAAAGAACAGTCAGCATAGGCAACAGGTATCAAAGGCCAGGGAAGGCTAAGCCTGCCCTGTCACAGCAGCTGCAGCCACACGTCACCAGATGCATCAGTCCATGGTGGACCCGTATCTTCCTCTCCCTCCCAGGAGACTGAAAGCTTTTAGGTGCCATGCAGGTTCCCCAGTGCCTAAAGATATTTGCTACTCAGCTTCCTGAGTTCCTTGGACTTCCCAGGGGATTACTCATGAACACAGGTAGCTAAGTAGCAATACCATTTCCTCAGGCACTCAAGAACAAGCATGGTGCATATAAAATCTCAGCACAGGCAGGCAGGCAGTGTTCTCCTCTGGTCTGTGCCTGTCACTACCTGCCTGGGTAACTGATCTCCTCTCCAGTGCTCCTGGCTACTGCCACCTCCAGTCCTAATTTCTGAATCCAGACCCTGTATGTCCTAGTCACCACTGCTCTCCTGTTTCTCCTTTGCTCCCTGCTTCCTTTCCTCCTCCCTTCTTGCATCCCTCCCTCTTTGCTATTGATCCCTTTTGCCATGTCACCCCCTCTCCACTTTTCCCCCCACTCATTCCTCCACTGCACTGCTACTCAGCCATTCAGTTTCTCCTCTCCTGTCTCCCCTCCATGTCCCCCCTCATCACACCCCTACTCTATTCCTCCAGTTGTCCTTGTCCCCCGCCTTTGCTTACTGTTTCCTTCTATCCTCCCCACTTCCTTCCTTGTCTCCCTCATCACTGCTCCCTGCTTTCACTTGCTGCATGTGTTCCCCCTCTCTTTCACCTCACCCACTCCCCCCCCTACACCCCTACTTCGCCAGAGACACACATGGTGATGCAAGGGAGAAGGGAGAGTGCAAGGCCTGGGGAAGAAGAGTGTGGAGAGTGGGCAGGGCTTCAGGCAGAAGAGGAAGGACTTGGACCAGTGCCCAGCACCTATGACAGTCAGATTTACTCCACTTAAGAGGCCTAGTTAGGCACCATGGTATATGTTGATGGAGGCAACTCACACTAGCTGGGAACATAATCTTTTCCTTTTTAAGGAAAAGGCAATGAGCGTCCCCTTCTTGCACATAATGTCATTTTGCTTCAAATCAAGAGGATAACTCCTGTAACCTCACTATGATTGGCATCATTCCACTCTCCCTGATGCATGACTCAAGCAGTGGTAGGACTCAGTCCTAAGCAACTAATTAATCACCTCACTAGTACATAAACAAACAGCAAGCCTACAAAAACTATCTAAATTAATCAAACTACAGTAAATCACCAGTCAGTTTTGAAAACATGATTAAGAGTATGATTTTTTTTAAAGTATTACATAGGAAGGTTAAAAAACAAAAAGCAAGGGAAGATGCAGTAAAAAATTCATCTTGCAAAGAAGCTTCAGAGCCTGATGCAAAATCCACTGAAGTCAATGGAGAGAGTCCTATTAATTACTATTTATGATGTTTATTAGGATGGTGCCTCACGGTCACGAAAAAACATGGCACTATTGGGCTGGGCACTGTACAAACGTAAGAGTAGCAGACCATCCTTGCTCCACATGGCTGAAAATCTAAATGGATAAGACAGACAAAGGCTAGAGGGGAGAGGGGTATAACATACAAGCAGGGTGAACAATAAAATCACCCAGAAACTTCATATTTGGCCAGGACTTTTTAAAGAGGGGATTACCTAAATAGAAAGACAAATGAAGGAAGAGTGGACAGTGAAGGGAGGAGTGAGTGGAATAGGGTAGGAGAGAAGTGGGGGGCAGGATCAGACCCTCAGTCAGTAAAAAAAAAAAAGAAAAAATAATTGCACTTCTGCAAGTAGATGTAATATTTATATGCCCCACGCTATACCAAATGTATTCCTAAAGTCTTTGTCTTAAATGATCTTCCTATAAATTCTAAGTTGTGTGTGAATTCATAGATAACTGTTATATAAATAATTAGTCAGTATTGGTCACTATTTTTTAGATTACCCAGCTATGGACACATCAGAAAAATCTAAAGAAACTGGACGTAGATTTGACATTGTTAAATCCAAATACTCACCTGTCTCTTCCAGATTTCATTAACATTTCAAATGCAGATGTTGAAATAGGGATATTTCCTTCATTATTTCTAATCTCTGTGTAGTTTGGCATGTTCATTAGTGTTTTTCGATCTGGGCTTTCTTCATAATTTTTGCAACCAATGCATTTGCAAATAGAGGAACACATAATTTTAGCCTGACAAATACAAAATACTTTGATTTAAACAAACACCAAAATGATAAATTACTAAACATACGTAAGTATATCCAATGGAACTACGCTACTAGAGAGTCATCCTGACTGTGTCAGTCCTGACTGAAGACTCCCTGAGGGAAACTGGAGAAAAGTCAATACAGTATGGGACTACTATCTGATTTTCCAAGGATTCTCTGTGGGGCCAAAGGAGCATGATGTGTACGCTTCTGACCCTGCATATGGCCCACTCATTCCTTCCCTCCAGCCCACCTAGTCTACGTCAGTTCCCACAGCATGGACGCCAGACATGTGGAGGACTTCGCTAGATCAGATACAAGGGCACAGTCACAGAAACAACTGAGTCACCCTTCAACAGGGAGAGGAAAAATCTGCACTTGGTGTTGGATCAAAAGTCCTCTGAAGCCAATTGGAAAATTTCCAATGACTTCAAATGTCTCTGGATCAGGTTGGGGGTGGGGCCTCTAAAGAAGCATTCAACAAATGAGAATTGGTGAAGTATAGCTGTTCTTTGACTCTCCTAACATAGCCTTTTACCATCCCCTATTCTGAAGCAGGGAGTGAAACTGGCACAGGAGTGGTCGGACAGCTTCTCCATCTTCATGAGGAAATTCTTAGCTGGTGAGTCACAAAGACACCAGGGAAAAGTATCTGTACCCCTAAGTTCAATAAGATTTAGAATCAACAATCTTAGTGGAAAAAAGAAAAATATTTATTTTTAGTGTCTGACATTTGGCTCAGAACATATCCATATCTATTAAGAACATGATTAATGTGAGGAAATTTCATGTGACTAACCTCAAAGCACTCACAATAATTCTTAAGGCAACCTGAGCGTTTGCAATTACATCCTTTGTTGTGGCGAGGTTTAATATCTCCCAATTTCCCTTTCCCAATCTTTGGTAGGAAAGCTTCTGGGTTTCTATCAAGACAGGCCTAGAACAAAAAGTACTGGCATGTGAGACGTTCACAGGAATTTTCTTTATATAAAATACCTGGCCGACTACGTTTATGAAAGAAAACGTATTTAATGCAAAATTTGCAGTCACCTACATACTGTAGCCAAATTCTATAATTACCTTGGAAATCAGAATAGCCAAGATAGATTTTAACAAGACGCTTTGAAGGATAAGGGTTCTGGTCTGAATTTGACCACAGATAAATCAAAACTGAACCCAATTTACTATGAACTACTCCCAGAGATGAGTGGAGGTATACAGATTTAAGATATTTATAACAATTTGCATTGCTAACAGCAAAAAGCATATACTGTATATCATCGCATATAAGCTGAAAATGTGCCTGAAAATTGGCTTCAAAACAAGCTCTCGGCTTATACTCAAGAGAATATGGTAAACAGCCCCTCCCAGGAGTTTCCCAGACCATGTGGCAGGCCAGAGCCCCAGTGTTGCCGGGTGGCCATCTTGGGCAGCCGGCTATGGCTGGGGCTGGAGTGAGGAGGGGACCCCGGCGTCTGGAGCGGGCAAGTAAGGGGGTCTTTTGGGGGGGGTCAGCCTGGACATTGAGGGGGGGATTCAGGGAGGCCAGGGAAGCGGCGGCAGGGACTGGAGGCTGGGGAGGGGGTCAGGGAGTTGGGGAAAGTGATGGGACAGCCGGGAGGGTTTGGGGGGGGGGGTTCAGGGAGACCAGGGAAAGTGAGGAAAGGGCAGAGCAAGGGGCAGCAGGGGTGAGGAATGGACAGCAAGGGGGCAAGGGAAAAGCAGCAGCAGAGATTTTGGGGTAGGGAAGCTGTCAGAAACTCCAGAGGAAGCCAGCAGCAGTGGGTGGGGGGTTAGGGGCCAAGACCAAAAGGGGACCACAGCTTATACCTGGGTCACCAATTTTAGCTTCATTTTGGGGCTCAGAATTGGGGGGTCTGCTTGTGCCTGGATCGGCTTATACCCGATTATATATGGTAATTGATGAGAACACACTGATAAGTATATAATGAAATAACAGAGTAAACGTTAATGCATCCAGCAAATACTATACAGTTAATAATAAGCTATAACAAATTATGATTTCTATAAAACTATAAGATAGCTCACAGATTACAATTCCTTATACTCACACCTGAAGTGAACATGTTCAACTGAAGAATAGAGCTAACAACTCTGATATTACTTAACTAAGACAAAACAAGCAAAATACTGTCTAAAGAAAGTAAGTTGGTGGATCAGTGAAGATCTTCTCTTGAGAAAGTTAAATTCAGACCTGATAAAATGGAAGCTTCAAATTCTCTCCAAAATTCTAAGATCTTAAATACCTTTTCTTATCTTTCTAAAAATAAATTACATTATCTCATGCCCCTTTCTCACCCAAATATGGTCCTTAATCTAAAACTTTTTAGATTATTTGTTTAGGGGGGTCATGTGCAATGTTCCCTCTAATTACTCGTAGACTGTGTGCACAAACAATTTCTTTGTGTGTGCAAAAACATCTTTGTGAGCATCAGTATTAGCACTATTGAATTTTTTTGTGCACACTTCATTTTTTTGTGTGCACAGGTTTCATGACCTGTGTGTGTGCGCACACGCGCACAGCTTAGAGGGAACAGTGGTCATGTGTATGATTGACATATTTTCCCTGCTAAAATATTCCTCTTCACTTGTTTATGAATCTTGTGGGTTTTGTGGTGTCAAGGGTGTCACCTTGAGTTGCTACTCCCTTCTCAACCTACATAGTCTGATCCAGACAGCCTCACCTTTCACTAATATATTTCCTACTACCTACTTCCTCATTTGCCAAACAAGTACGCAAATAGTACAGACCTGTCATTTCTTATGTAATACAAAAGTTATGCTAACTTACCTACTTACGCTAAGCATACTACTAATAAAACCAGGATTTATAAAGAAAGATATACATATGGAGTAAGATAAGGATACTATATATAAGCTAAATATTAGTATAGTCAAGGACTACAGTATGTGCAATATATACATATTTCTGAGTCTGGGTATCTAGTGCTGCTTTTGTTATGGAAAGCTCCAGTGATGCCTACTCTTTCCAGCCCATTTATGATGAGTCTGGTACACATGATGTTATTCCTAAAAAAGCTAATATAATATGACTATGACTATATACTAATATGTATGACTAGATATTAATATAATATTATTCCAACACCACAATCTACAAGCCTCTACCCTCTGATCCCACTGAGGAATGCCAAAAGAAACTACAACATCTCCTTAAGAAAGTCCCTAAAGCAGCATTGGAACAAACGTAGACATATACGCCAAAAAGCCTTAACCAGGGGTATTCTATCTGCTACCTAAAATCCACAAACCCGGGAATCCTGTATGCCCTGTCATGTTGGGCACTGGCACGCTCACAGTAGACCTGTCAGGCTATGTGGACTCTCTCCTCAGGCCCAGGCCACCAGTGCCCTCCTAGCTACCTACCTTTGTGACACCACTGATTTCCTGAGAAAACTACAATTCATCGGTGATCTCTCAGAAAACACCATCCTAGCTACTATGGATGTTGAAGCTCTCTACACTAATATTGCACACAAAGATGGACTACAAGTTATCAAGAACAGCTTCCCTGATGATGACATGGCATGCCTAGTAGCTGAATTTTGTGACTTTGTCCTGACCCACAATTACTTCAGATTTGGAGACAATCTGACCCTTCAGGGCAGTGGCACAGCTATTGGTACTCACATGGCCCCACAGCATATAAACATTTTTATGGATGACCTAGAACATCACTTCTTCAGATATTCATCCCCACGTACCTCTCCTTTACCTATGCTACACTGATATTTTCATCATCTGGACCCAAGGAAAAAAGTCTCTTGAACAATTCCACCAGGATTTCAACAATTTCCACCCAACCATCAATCTCAGCCTGGACCAGTCTGAACAAGAAATCCACCTTCCTGGACTCTACAATACAAATATGGGATGGTCACATTAATACCAGCCTATACTGAAAACCAGCTGACCACAGTACATACCTTCATGAGTCCAGCTTCCACCTTGGACATACGACCTGGCCCATCATCTATAGCCAAGCCCTAAGATACAATCTCATGTGCTCTAATCCCTCAGACAGAGAAAAACACCTAGAGGATTTCTAGCAAATTTTCTTAAAACTACAGTATCTTCCTGTGGAAATGAAGAAACAGATCAACAGAGTCAGGCGGGTATCCAGAAGTCACCTACTACAAGACAGACCCAACAAAGAAAACCATAGAACACCACTGGCCATCAACTACAGCCCCAGCTAAAATCTCCAATGCATCATTAAGGACCTATAATTTATCCTAGAAGATGATCCCTCATACTCTTAAGCCTTGGGAGGCAGACCTATCCTTGCTTACAGACAGCCCCCTAACCCGAAGCAAAAAGTCACCAGCAATAGGATACCATACAACAAGAACACTAACCCAGGAACCTATACCAGCAACAAATCCCATTGTCAACTCTGCTTGCACATTGACTCCAGTGATACCATCACTGCCCCTAATCACATCAACCACACCCAGTTGCTCGTTCACCTGCACATCTCCCAGTGTGGTATAAGCTATTATGTGCCAGCAATGCCCCTCTGCCATGTACATTGATCAAACTGGACTGTCCCTGTGCAAAAGAATAAATGGACACAAATCCAATATAAAAAATGGTAACATTCATAAGCCAGCAGGAGAGCACTTCAGTTTCCTGGACACTGTAGCAGACTTAAAAGTTGCCATACTTCAACAAAAGAACTTCAAAAACAGACTTCAGCATGAAACTGCAGAGCTGGAACCAGGAGCAGATTATTGAATGGGCAAATGGGGTCTACCACAATGTGGGGGCCCCTCCGCCCTGCAGCTGCCTGGCGCTGAAAAGCGGAACAGGGCAGGCCAGCCTGAAGCTGGGCTCTGAGCTCCCGCCCCACCCTTGGGCTGGCCACTCTGCCCCCAGGGGTAGGGTGAACCAGTCCACAGGCCAGTCTCCCATTCTCACCCCACCTCGGGGCCGGCCACTCTGCCCTGGTGGTGGGGTAGGCTGGCTGCAGCCTGGCCGCATGTACAGCAGTGGGCTTTGGTGTGGCCCTTGGAAGCCACACCATGCGTGGCAGTCGGCCCTGAGGCCCTGGCTGGCCTCCTGCCCCAGCTGCCCCCCCCAGTGCTGGACCACTGTTGGGGCAGGAGGCCTTCCAGTGAAATGGAGGCTTCACTGGTGGGGAGGCCCACAGGCCCTGCAGCACCTGATCTGCCACTGGCTGGAACTCATATGCAAACTTGAAACAGACAGACTGGGTCTTAATAGGGACTTGGAATGGTTATCTCATTAAAAAAAGTAATTGTCTCTGCTCATACATTCTCACCTTTTAATTAACTGTTGTAAACAGGCCTCATCTACCCTAACTTTGTTAGCACTTGCCCTCCCCATTGTATTGTTTTTCACTCTTGCAAGTTTATATATATCTCCTAACTGAAGTTCCACTTCATTTATCTGACAAAGTGAGTTGAAGCCCATGGAAGTTTATGCCCAGAGAAATTTTTTAGTCTTTAAAGTGCCACAGGACTTTCATTGTTTTTTGTTTTTTGGTTTTTTTAAATACAATATCACTCAGTCACTAAATCTTAAAGCTCTCTCATTGTGCAAACTGAAGCCACTGTCATGAGCAAAGCAACATTCCCTTTTAAGTATGTTGAAGTCACTGGTATTTATCTCAGGAGGTTTCATCAGATGTATAAGTATCACACTAAGGACCTGGATCCAAGGCTCTTTTGTTGATGACAATGGAAGTCTTTTTATTTACTTCAATGGGTTTTCAATAAGGTCTTAATATTTAATGAAACCAGTATTTACAAAATGCAGGCTTTAAATGTAACAAGACCCTCATGAACCTGAGACCAAGGAACAGCAGAGAAACAGGTATGCCTTCAGAATGGTTATAGCAATAAAGGAAACTGAAAAGGCAACCAAATATGTTCTCCAAAGTACTTTCTCCAGGATGCAATCTGAAGCAGCAAGGAGGACTTTAAACATCTGCTTGAAGAATTAAAACCTCTTCAGCTTTACCTACAAAGATCCATGCTAATACAGAAAGAAGTCTGAGGACTGTGATGAACTGAAGTACCATGGCTTTGTGTGATCAGATACGACAAAATTTTCAATCTAATGACAGCAGCTTGAACTGTATCAAGCTTTGCAGTGCTGAGAAACATACTGGGTAATTCCTGACAGTTGTATGCTAGAAGCACAGACCAAGTAATAGCAATTTACTGCAAAGAACCTACCATTCAAGAATAGATTTGATTTATTTTACAAATTTTACAAAAATTAGCTAGATAATACAATTCTCTAAGAACAGGTGAAGCAGATGCACTATACTGCTTTCTGCATAACAATTAGCCCTCTATTTTTCCCTCTTTTATTCTACTGAAAGGTCAAGGGCTCCATATATGGAGGCAACATATCTTCCAAGACAGCAGGATTCAATATAACTGCCTTTAAAGAGTCTTTACATTATTGCATGAATCATATAGAAAGAGTAATAAAAGCCCTCTGTGAGATGCTCATGCCTCTCAGCTGTGAAGGCTGTCACTCCGGACAGCAGCTTGGATATCAGTTTCTTTGGACCATTTATTTTTAGACATTACACATTTTTCCTTCCAAGTGAAAACATTTTCTTAAATTAAGTTCTTCTTCTAGTGCTGCTCAGATACATTCAGTAATAGGTCCATGTGCCTCAGCGCACAATTGGTTAGAAACCTTTTTAGCCCTAGCTTGTCAAAACAGGGCTGGGGCCAATGCCCCTGGCCGCCCCATGGCTATATATATGGCCACAGCCCTGCCCTCCTCATTTCCATTTTTCCACCCTCAGCGACGGATCAAAACAGCATGCTCCTTGTGATCGCGCAAGCAGCCTGTTGTTTGCCTTGTGTATGAGCCACTTGCTCAATTGGGAGAACCTCTTCGTGGACGTTGTTACACCTGAAAGTGCTCCCACACAGTGCTTGGCTACAGAGCAGGAACAATGCTCCTCCCTGCCGCCTACTATGCCGGGGTTCAAACCTTGCGCTACCTGTGGAAAGACCTTCGCATGGGATAATCCCCATGAGAAGTGCCTCTGGTGCCTGGGCAAAGCCCATCTGATCACCAAATGCTCTATCTGTCCGTCCTTTAAACCTAGAACCATAAAAGACAGAAAGCAAAGGCGCCATGCATTGGCCTTGGAGCAAGTGCAGCAGCCTATCCCTGAAGCTTCGGGGCTACATGTGGCACCGCATGCCAGTTTGGCACTGGAACTGTCCTGGCACCGCTCTCCCAGAGAGCAAAAGACACACCTGGTACCAGCCTCAGTACCGAACTGTCACCATTGCTCCACGCCTCCTTGGGACAGGCAGAAGCTGGTACCGGTTCCCTCCACCCAGGAGGGGCTTTGGGGCAGCAAAGGCACTGCTTCTCCTGCCAATGCCTCCCACGCTGGTACCACCCAGAAAGAGGGGCAAACCAGTCTTCCTTTTGGGTGACTGGTCACCCTGAAAAAGGCACTGATCTCCCTCTCCAGTCTCTGTACCGAGATCCCCAGTACCAGAGATGGGTGACCAGGAAAAAGTCCTTGGAACCATTCGGGGACAGAGCCCAAGAGCCTCCCCTGTGAGGGCCATACCACCTTGTCACTGCCAGCACCATTGACTAAATCCCCTCCCACGGTGCTGGAGCTGAGCCCAATGCAACTCCAGGAGCCTCTATCCCTGAGTCCCAAGGAAGGGATCTCCAGGGGGAGTAAACAGCCCTGCCCATGGTTCTCGGTACCGATGCCTTATAGGTACCAACCCTATGAGCAGTCTCCTCAGGAGAGCCCACCACTCTCCCACGGTACCGATTGGTCTATTCCGGCACCACATCCTCCACTACCCAACAGAGCCCTGGACCGCAGACCCCGCTCCTATACAGGGGACCTCATGGCGCATTTTGATTTTCTCTGCCGTGTGTGCACTCATGTGGGGTTGGAGGCTTGCTCCTTTGCAGGACCTAGCAACCCCATCTTTAGCCCTGGGCTCATGTCACCTTCTGAGCCCATAACAGTTCCCTTACACCCTAGCGTGCAGGAGATTGCTATGGCGCGATGGCAAACTGCTGGATTCACCGCCCTGGTCTCCGATACCGCAGGACAGAAGTACCAGGTCCCTGCGGATGATTTTCCCTTCCTCGCCTGCCACCTGACACCATCTCAAGGGATGGTGGAAGCAGCCTTGGGCCCCACACAATTTCGCCATGACCCTCTCCCAAGGTCTAGGGAGGCGAGGTAGTTAATTAGCCCTATTAGGCCAGAAGGCTTATTCCTCCTCAGCCTTCCGGCTCAGAATAGCCAATCACCAAGCTCTGGTGGCCAGGTATGTCATGGACATATGGGAGTCCATGAATAAATTCAGGCATTTACTCCCCCAGGAGAACAGGGCAGACTATGATGCTTTTGTTGAAGAGGGTAGGCTGGTATTCCAAGACCTGCTGTTATCCGCCTGGGACACCTCGGACACAGCAAGCCACAGCATGGCTTCCGCAGTGGTCCTGACACGCACAGCATGGCTCTGGGTGGCAAGGGGGCCCTCCTCTTCCAGGCAAGTCATAATGGACCTCCCTTTCGAGGGGGGGGGTCCCTCTTTGCGGAAAGGTCAGATAGTGCCCTCTGTGATGTCCAGGACCCCCAAGGGGACCTAAAATACCTAGGCATGCTACCCTCCCAGCCTGTAAGGGGCATCCCTCATTCTTTTCGCCCTGCAGGTTTCATTTTCTTTAGGATTCTTCTCCCCACCTAGGACTGTGGAGGACACCTTGATCTCCCACCCTGGCACCTCTCATCCCTTGCCCTGTAGGTAAATTGAGTTAACGTGATGCTGGGGTTTTATGCCCTTCCACATACCGTTCATGGAGCCCTCAGACGGAGACAGGGAGCAAACATATATCCCTTGCGTTCAAAGGGGAGCACAACTCAGTTGCAGGACACTACACACATCACAAATTGCCCCCTGAGGAAAACAACTCTGGTGGCTCTTTTGGGATACCCTTCAGGATCCCTCTTTCCATGCAGCATTCCCTTAAGAATGCCTTCCCGGGAATCCCCTGGGCAGCTCATACCCCCGATAGTTTATGGGACATGCCTGGGATAGGGCTTGTGAACCATCCTTCCCTATCCCGAAAACCCACTGTCTCCCCCAACCAGGCCACAAGTGCGAATACCAATACCCTTTGGGTCACAGTATTTGAAGGGCTGTCAGCCCTCCCCCCATACAGTCCATACTTCATAGGCCACACCTAAGCAGCACAATGGGACATCTCCATGGGGGTTCTTCTAATGGACCATACCATACTCTCAGGTATGGATTAAGAGCTTTTCAGCTCAGGGTCCTCTACTTTGAAGGGGGGGTGGGGGAACTCCTTCCTTCAAAAAAAAAAAAAAAGACAGGATGACATGGGGGATCCCACTAACAGATGCCGACCTCTCCATCCCTTTTTTTCAGAGTGTCTTGGTGACTACTGTCCTGCTAGGGTCAATGATAAACACCACCAACTGACTTGCTGTCAGAGCGGGCCCCGTGGTCCCCTTATTCTCCTGTCTGATAGCGCTCATCAGTCCACGTTCCATTAGGCCTTACTCGTTTCGTTAAGGCCTTGTCCCCTGGGGTTGTATTGGTGGGCATTGCCTTAATTGCCTTATCAGGTGCCTGGTCAGGAGCTGATAGGTACTCCCTCACTGGTCGTCTGCCCTACCTACGCACCCACTCTCCTTCCATACTCCAGGGTAGGGGCCTTTGACTTTGCAAGTTCCCCAACATGAATGCATCTCCTCTCACACTCCACCATATTGGAGATTGGTGTAGTTCCGTCCTGGTTCCCCCCCAGGGCAACACCCCTCTCTGTACCCAGGACCAAGTATGCTCCTTCAGTGAGTTGCGTCATTTTCGGCCCCTGCACTCGCACAACCTGAGGGCATCTCACCCCTCACAATGCTGATAACCCCACACCTCTTCTATACCTAGAAAGGGAGATCTAATGACTCCAGGGCCTTCCCATGGGGATGGGAATCCTTCTCCACTTATGTTGCCTTCTTTGACCCTTCCCAGTTAGGAGCAATATTCACCCGGCTGGCGGACAGCTTTTTCCGATTATGAAGTTTCTTTACCAAAGCATTGTGGAGAGCTTCTTGGCTCTAATCTTCGGTGCCAGGCTCTCACCCACTGACCCCACAAGAGCCACTGGTACAGCCATTGACTGGTGGCAGTTTTCTTCTTCCTCCATGCATTTCGAAAAATAGTCATCAATACCCTAATCCAGGATCCACGTATTTCTTCCCAGCTTTGTCCAGTTCAGGCCCAGGGCGGTCAACAACCCCTTAGCTTTGTTACCACCCCCTCTTTCTGTAAGGTGGCATCCTTTTTTCCCTCAGAGGATTATCCTCCCGCACCCGCCTTGGCTCTGAGGTACAAATCAGAGGGAAATTAAATTTCTCATCCGAATCCCCACCGCCCCTTCATGATTCCTTCTATTTAGTACTTGGGGGGGCCTTCAAAACCATTCCTCCCTTTCCTCCTTTCATATGTTCCATGGGGAAAATTTATGGCCTCGATCCACTCAGGGCCTTTATTCATCCGCCCCCCACCTAGTGAAAGGAGGCAGTCAGTTGCAGAGGTAATATACCTTACATGTGGGGCATTGCTTCACATTGTGCCTTCCCCCTCCTTCCAACCCCACAACCAGCCGAGTGGGGCTGGTTCCTCCTACGTCCCAACCATGGGACCTTCTCTTCCTGTTGGCATTTCAAAAGTCTTAGTTGGCCCCTTAGCACTGTGGGCTCATACAAACTTCCCCTGGCCCCACGTTCTCCCCGTCCCTTCGGCCACCAGTGGCCACACTTTCATGGGCCTCTGAAGGAACATCCGGTACCTCAGCTGCAGTGTTGGCATTCGTCCATCAGACAAACTGTTCTTGCCAGGTGTTTATTGGATTCCTCCTGCACAACCCCAAACCCCTTTTCCTCTTAGTTGGGTCGGTAGAGGGGTCTCCTTCTCTCCCGCTCTCTCACTGACTCCTGGTATAGGTCAGTAGGCCAGTAACTCTGGACTCCACCTTAGCCTTCTATCAAACCAGCTAAGGTGAGCATCATGAGCCTAAGACCAAGGGACACACCCTGGTTGCCCTGTTTTGCCAGGTGCTTTAGCACCGGCCTCTTAAGTCCTTCACATGGCGGCGCCCATCCAATTTGAGATGTTGCCACCATATCTCTTTCAACAATAAGGTGACTCTAGGCCTCCCTCTTCCCTGCGGGTCATAGGCAGGGTACACTTGAAGGCTATAGGGCTTGGTCCTTCCTCACTTCGGCCAAGCTGTTTTCATCCTGCCAGCTCCTGCAGGCCTGGAGTTTGGCCCTTTCAGAGGCAGCCGTGCTGAAGGTGGGAAAACAGCCCAACTCTGCCCACCATCCTTCACTATGGCTAGCAGTCACCTATTACTGAATGCAGGGGCGTCGCTGGCTGGAGGAGGGACCCGGGGCACAGGCCCAGGCCCCACCCCAGGCCTGCAGACCCCGTCCCCTGGCCGGGGACAGGGCCGGGCACCGCCATGCTGCTGTGGGTGGCCAGGCCCCGCATCCCCGGTGGTGGCCAGGGCTGCCGCGGCTGCCGGCAGCCAGGCCCCGGATCCCTGGTGGGGGAAGGGGCCACTGCGGCTGCCGGCGGCCAGGCCCCAGATCCCTGGCCCGACTGGGCCGGAGATTCGGGGCACTGGCGCTGGGGTTTGGGGCACGTGCCCCACAGTGCCCAGCACCAGTGATGCCCCTGATTGAATGTATCTGAGCAGCGCTCGAAGAAAAACAGTGGGTTACTTACCGGTAACTGTCTTTCTTTGAGATGGGCTCCTCAGATTCATTCAGAACCCTCTCACCATCCCTACAACTCAGAGTCGGCAACTTTTAGGGACTGAGGAGGGGCAGGACTGTGGCCATATATATAGCCACGGGGTAGCCAGGGGGCATTGGCCACCAGCCCTGTTTTGACAAGCTAGCGCTAAAAAGGTTTCTGACCAATCATGCGCTGAGGCACATACACCCATTACTGAATGAATCCAAGCAGCCCATCTCGAAGAAGGACGGTTACCAGTAAGTAACCCACTGTTCTAATATGCTCCACTTCCAGTTTTTTTGAGGACATGCATCACAGCTCAGCTAAAATAGATGGATTATAGTCGAAAAAATTAATTAAAATTCTTAACTGACAGGATATTTTTCATTTAAAAACAATATACAGACTACATTCCACATTAATTTACCTAGGTTTCAAATCAGAGAATTATAAATAACAGAATTTTTGAAACCAAACCAAATCAAAACACATATATCTTTTTCTGTCTGAATTAGATACTTATTGTCCTTTTGTTACCTTAATAGCTTTAAACCGCTCAGTTTCATGAAGTGGATTGTTGTAACAATTATTACAGTTGCAGTTGTTGCAAAAATCACCATTGGCAAAGCAATCGCAGTATCTATGATTAACAAACCAACATATAAAATATAAATATTAACAATTTTTCATTTTTCTCCTGTTTTAAGAAACACTTAATGGTAACCAAACAAGAAATATGTATGCCTCGCACATACTCTACTTTTTCTCACACATTTCATAATCTATGCCAAAATCTAAGTCAATGAAATAATGAAACTGTATCAGTGCCGAACCCCTCTGGGTGTATTTTGGGACATGCATATATTCTGTTCAGTGATTCTAAACCTTAACATAGCTCACATTTCATAATAAATGCTGGTTGGTAAGTTACTTACAATTTCAGACACTGTGATTTGGTACAGTTACACGGTTTTTTAGATTTTGTATCCCATGAACTAAGAGGCAATCTATTAATATTAAAAAAAGAAAAAAGATATTAGATGATATTTGAGTGTAAAAACTTTTTCCCCAAAACACACCCCCACAAATGCTGACATTTTTAGTATCAATGTTATTTAAAGAAGATTTGCAAATATAGCATGATTAAGAAAGATCCATTAGTTATAAAATTATATGACAAATCTCCACTGTTATATTTAGAGTCATCAACATATAAATTAACTTTTAAAACTTACAATTTTATTCTTGCAGGTGTCCAAAGCCCTAATTGCTGACTCCAAGCAATGCCTAACATGTGCTATGCTTGTGACATCACATTAACTATGGCTGGGTACAAATAGAACATTTTGGTGGTTAGAAGTTTTTATCCCATTATTGTCCAGGGCAACTTTTCCTAAAGAAGACAATCATCATCAAAAGGGAAGGTCATCGAGAAGCACAAAGTGGCAAAGTGCAGCTTTTTGGTGAAGGGAGAGTGTGAGCTGGCTGTTAGAGAGGCCGAAAAAGGTAAATAAAGATAGAACAAAAGATAAAGTGTTCTGCAATTACTGCCAGAACTGTGCAAACAAAGCAATAAGGTGGAAGCAACAGCCATGTTGGCTGACCACCCTCAAACTGGCAGAAAAAGGAATAGCTTGTAGCCTGCAGTGAGCAGCTAGCAGAGGGACCACAGGGCAAACATAAAAAGAACTCTGCATTCTGCAGCGTAGATACAGGGAAAAGAGGTAGTTTAAGTGTAAATAGCAGATCATACAAAGGAATAAAAAGTTTTCCAGTGAGAAAGAACATGTTCAAGGAATGCATAATACAAGAGAACAGAGAAACGGTAACTTTTGTGGGTAATGCTGGTGAGTTCGATGAAAAAAAAAATCCTGAGTAGTGTACCTCAAACATTTTCAGCAATTTGTCATATTCAACCCTATTCCAGGTGGACGAAGAGTTTCTATCTTGCTGACTATGATGGGTCCAAAGGCA
Organism: Podocnemis expansa; assembly: GCA_007922195.1. NCBI lineage: Eukaryota > Metazoa > Chordata > Testudines > Podocnemididae > Podocnemis > Podocnemis expansa. The sequence continues at coordinate 5,142,609 of ML682025.1, forward strand.
TACAGACTGCTGTGTGACCTATAGTTTCCAGCTGTGCCTGAAACTGCCACATATATCACAATTACTGCAAGAATGCAGGAACATTTTTCCCCTACCCCACCAATAACAGCAGAATGATATTGGTTTCATCAGCAACATCAAGAAAATGGAGAGTCAGTAGCACAACGTGTTATTACTCTCTATTTCTCAGAAAACTGTCAGTTCTGAAAAACATTTGTGATGCCATACATAACCAATTTTCTCTGGATTATGCAATAACCAGATCTGGAAACAAATACTGATAGGATCAGCCCTTACATTCAAGAACGCTCTTGAGATAGCAATTGTCACAGGGACCACAGAGTAGGATCTACTGAAATTTAATGTGACCCAGAAGTTTGCCTCCTGCCGCGGTGAGACAAAAGACCACCGGAACTTAAGGAACTTTTGTGTGGCTGTTGCGCACAAACCATGGACACTGAGAATGAATGCATACAGGCCAGCTTATCTACAGGAGATGCAGAAAGAAAGAACTCTTTGCTGAGACCAGTCACACAGTTCAATGACCAGCAACCCAGACTAACCATATGTCCAGGAAGATACTATGGAGACTGAACCTGAGAAAAGATGGAAGTTAGGAATTCATAATATGGAAACAGATAAGAATTCTAGTTATACTCATCAAGACCAAGCACTGCTTCTGTTATCAGAAGCTGGAGTAAGAGATGCTCTCTGGTCACACTCTGGCTTGAGTAAGCTCTTAACAAGAAGGAAGCTTAATACAGAAACTGCTGTCTCGCTGAGTTCTGCATCTACCTATCACCAGACTCATGGGTAGCTCATCAACTACCTGTTTAGATAGACTAATCTCTGGCCCTGCCCCTTCTGCCAGAAGGGGTTCTATCTCACCACCTATCAGATCCCCTCCCACAGTGAAACAAGCACCAGGCTGGCTGGTTGGCTGGCTGGTTCCACTCAGTATTGAAGCAACCCATAACCAGTGCCAGGGACAGCCTGAGCACCCCCAGAGTCCAGGCCCCAGCACTGCCCCAACCCACCGTAGGCCCAGGCTGGCTGGCAGGGGTGTCACTGCCCCAGGGAATGAGCTGGGGCACGGACCCAGGCCCCAACCCCTGCCCGCAGGCCATGCCCCCAGCCAGGGACAGGGCAGGGAGTGGCAGCTGCAGCCATGGGGTCGCTTGGCCTTTGAAGGGGCCAGAAGCAGCCACCGCTGCCGCAGGTGGCTGGACCCCGGATCCCCGGCCCGATCTGACTGGAGACCGGGAGAGGCAGGGCCCTGCCAGGATCCGGGGCACGTGCCCCGCCCCAGCACACCTAAGCATCCTCCCTCTCTCCAGACTGCCATTGGCTTGGCCAGCACTGGCACTGACTCAACCTGGCTCTGGGCCAGCCTGCACTGGCTCCTGGAGTGCCCCCAGCCCTCACAGCACCATCATGCCCCACAATGCCAATAGAGCCTGCAGCACAGGCTTGGTCTGGCCCTGGATCCCTGAAGTACTGATATGGCCCGGGACCAGGACCCCTCCCCCCCAGCACGGACACTGCCCCAGACCCTGCGGCTCCAACACAGCCTGCCCCCCCCCAACACAGTGCCAGCCTGTGATGCACTGCCTGCACTGCACCCCAGTCTACTTCACCTGCTGAAGCTGGCCAGAGGTTGGCCTTCCCCCACCGCCAGCTGCCTGCACCCTAGCTCCTGCTCTTCTCTGCTACCAGGCCCATGTAAGCAGGATGCAGCAGGAGGGGGCAGAACCACACCTGGCTGTCAGGGAAGGCTAAGATTCCTTAATCTTAAACACCTGGCACCTATGCACCAGACATAGTCATAACTTCCTCTGGAAGACACCTCCATGGCTCTGAAGACTTATACTGGAAAAAAATTAGTCCTCAAAGGGCTTCATGTGGCTTCATGTGGAAAATGGAGGTTACTCACCTTCGTGCAGCGGCCTAGGTTCTTCGAGATGCATGTTCCTGACATGCTCCACTTTAGGTCGTCATGCGCTGCCGCACACGGGATCGGAGATCTTTTTCCAGCAGTGGCTCTGGTAGCGGGGAGAGACTGGCGGTGATGACAGTCACTGTTGCTTCCCACCTTGCTGACATCAACGCCCTGCTCACCCTGCACTACCGCGCTCTCCAGTTCCCTCAAACCGCAGAGACCGTATGTATGATATGGAATATTCTGAAGTAGAGGGGAGGAGGGCGGGTAGTGGAGCATGTCAGGAACACGCATCTCGAAGAACCTCGGCTACTGCACGAAGGTGAGTAACCTCCATTTCTTCAGCGAGCAGTGTTCCTGACTGCTCCACTTTAGGTGAGTATGTAGCAGTTACTGATGCGTGGAGGTGGGCACTTCGAATTGTATATCACATACTGAGTTCAGAACTGCGTGCCCCAATGCAGTGTCCATAGAGGAAATGCAGTCCAAGGCATAATGTTTAGCAAATGTCTCGGATGAAGCCCATGTAGCAGCCTGACATATGTCGTGCAAAGGCACTCTCGTGAGAAAGGCAATTGAAGACACCATAGATCTAGTAGAATGAGAGCATATATTGTGTGGTGGGACCGACTGTGAGATGGTAGACGCTGTTTGAATACACAATGAAATCCAACGAGAGATTCGCTGCTTAGAGATGGGTTGGCCTTGAGAGTGTTCTGCTGTCGAGACGAAGAGTCTGGCTGTCTTCCTGAATGGTTTGGTTCGTTCAAGGTAGTATGCCAAGGCTCGCTGTACGTCAAGGGTTTGAAGTATCTTATCTTGTGCTGTCAAGTGTGGTTTTGGGCAAAAGACAGGAAGATGAATGGTTTGATTGAGGTGAAAGGAAGACGAGACCTTGGGAACAAATTTGGGGTGCAGGCATAGGGAGACCTTATCTTTGTAGAAAATGGTGTACGGGGGGTAGGCCATGAGAGCAGCGATCTCTCCCACTCATTGGGCAGAAGTGATTGCCACCAGAAAGGCTACTTTCATATATAAATGTAAGAGGGAGGGAGTGGTAAGTGGTTCAAAGGGAGGTCTCATCAGAGCTTTGAGTACTCATGAGGTCCCATGGAGTTGTAGGTGGAGGTACTTGTGGATAGAGGTTTTGTAGGCCCACCATGAATCTTTTAACTGTGGGATGAGCAAATACCGAGACATTGTCTACTGGATCATGAAAGGTGGAGATGGCTGTCACGTGTACTTTAATCGAGTTTACTGAAATGTTGGTGTTTTTCAGGTACATAAGGTATTCCAGGATACTTGGAACTGGGGCTGCAAATGGATTAATGGATTGCTGGGAACACCAAGAGGAGAAACGGCGCCACTTATGAAGGTAAGTGGTCCTGGCTGCAGGTTTCCTACTATTTAGTAAAATGTGTTGAACTGTGTGTGAGCACTGTAGTTCTAAGTCAGTGAACCATCTAGGTTCCAAGCTGTCAAATGAAGTCTGTTCAGGTAAGTATGTGGTTGTGTCCCATGTTTTTGTGAGAGGAGGTCTGGTACGAGAGGTAATGTAATTGGTGGTGCCCTCGACATAGTCTTGAGCAGTATATAGTACGTCTGTGAGGCCATGCCAGTGCTATTAGGAGCATGGTTGCTTTGTCCTCCTGAATTTTCCAGAGGGTTCTGGGGATCATCAGAATTGGGGGGAAAGCGTACAAAAGGTCCCTTCCCCAATGTAGGAGAAATGCGTCTCCACTGGATCCCTGACTGCATCCTGCATGAGAGCAGTACTGTTCGCACTCCTTGTTCTGTCTGGTGGCAAACAGGTCGATGGTGGGAAAACCCCAGAGAATGAAAATGCTGTGCAGGATATCGTTGTGGATTTCCCATTCATGCTGAGCTGGGAAGGAATGGCTCAGTGAGTCGGCTACAAGGTTGTCTTTGCCAGGTAAGTATTCCGCAGAGAGGTAAATGCCATGGTCTGTGCACCAGTCCCAAAGAGTCATAGCCTCTAGGCAGAGAGGTCGTGACCTGGTTCCTCCTTGGTGATTGATGTAAAACATACAGGTTTTGTTGTCCGTGCGGATTCTGACGTGTTTGCCAGAGATTGAGGTGAGGAAGTGCTGGCATGCCCTTAGAACTGCCCTGAGTTCGAGCAGATTTATGTGTAAGAGTGTCTCTGCGGGAGACCACTCGCCTTGAGCTGTTTGTTGATGGAGGAATGCCCCCCAACTGATTAGAGAGGCATCGGTGGTGATGGTGAGGTCTGGTTGTGGTAAAAGGAAGGGAACCCCCTGTAACAGGTTGTTCTGATCCACCCACCAGGACAGGATGTATCTGATGGCGGCTGGAATAGGTAAGAGTCTGTTGGTGAACCGGCTGGATCGTTTGCATCATGTGAGGAACCAAAATTGAAATGGATGCATATGGAGTCAGGCATATCTGACCAGGCAGGTAGTGGCTGACATGTGCCCAAGGATTTGCATGCAGGTAAGCGTAGAGACTATGGTGGATTTCTGAATTGATGTGGCTAACTGTGTTATTGTGTGATATCTGTCAAGGGGAAGAAATGCTCTTCCAAGAGGTGAGTATATGCGGGCTCCGATAAACTGGATGTCCTGCGTAGGGCATAGAGATGACTTCTCGCAGTTTATATTCAGGCCTAATGATAGGAATAGGCTCTGTGTTGATCGCAGTGCCTGGTGCGCCTGCATACGTGTGGGGGGCCGTAGGAGGAAATCGTCGAGGTAAGGGAATATGGTGACATGCTGCTTTTGGAGGAATGCAGCTACTGGGGCCATAAGTTTTGAAAATACTCTGGGCGCTGTGCAAAGTCCAAAGGGGAGTATGGCATACTGATACTGACTGGAGAGGAATGTGAAGCATAGGAATCTCCTGTGGGCCGGGAGTATAGGGACATGAAAGTAAGCGTCCCTCACATCGAGAGAGGCCAAACAGTCTCCCTGTCAAAGAGACGGGAGGATCGTGTTTAACGTCACCATCTTGAACTTTTTGACTTGAATGTACTGATTGAGTCGCCTGAGATCTACAATCGGTCTCCAGCCCCCCATCTTTTTCTCGGTCAGGAAGTACGGAGAGTAACACCCTTTCCCCCAGTAGTGTCTTGGGACCTCTCCAATTGCATTGATATAGAGGAGGTGTTGAATTTCCTCCTGTAGGTGTTATATGTGGTTGGGGTCCCTTAAAAGGGACAGGTAGGGGTGTTGGGATTTGGGGCATGATATGAAAGGTATGGAATAGTGCCTTTGAATGATCTCCAAGACCCATTTGTTGGATGTTATCTTTTGCCACTGATGGAGGAAAGGCTGTAATCTGTTTTTGAAGATCAGAGGTTGTAAAGGTGACTGCGGTTGGTATATTATTGGATGGTTGGTGACTCTCTTGGCCTGGGAGTCAAAACTATTGCCTGGGATTGCCTGGTTGAGAAGTGTGCAGAATCTGATTTGTTTGCTTTCTGCGGGGTTGGCGAGATTTCATTCTGTAATTATCAGCACGTCGATTGGGTTGAGTTTGTGAGAACGTGAAACTATAAGTTTGGGTTTTGTGAAATCTTTTTTTTTTTTGATGATGATGGGGTATAAATACCCAAAGTTCGTAAAGTGGCACATGAATCTTTGAGATTGTGCATTACATTATTTGTTTGCTGTCCAAATAGGTTCTCTCTATCAAACGGGAGATCCTCTATCGTGTGCTGCATCTGTCTGGGCAAGTTGGGAGAGTGAAGCCAGGAAGCTCGTCTCATGACAACTGCTGTCCCCAATGTTCCCTCTAATTACTCATAGGCTGTGTGCGCAAACAATTTCTTTGTGTGCGCAAAAACATTTCTTTGTGAGCATCAATATCAGCACTATTGAATTTTTTTGTGCGCACTTTATTTTGTTGTGGGCGCAGGCTTTATGACCTGTGTGCATGTGCACACACACAGCTTAGAGGGAACAGTGGAGCGGCAACATCTGCTGCATCTAAAGATGCCTGAAGAGCTGTTCTCGCAATCACGTGACCCTCTGTAATTAAAGAGTTGAACTGTTTTTGTTTGTCCTGTAAAATAAAGTTGGAGAACTCCATGAGTTTTGTACATAATTGATGATCATAGTTTGATAGTAATGCTGTGTAGTTAGCTATTCTGAGTTGGAGCGCTGCAGATGTGTAAACTTTCTTGCCAAGCGTATCGAGTTTTTTATCATCTTTGTTTGCCAGGTTGGATCTGGAATAAAGTTGCTTAGATCGTTGATTGGCTGCGTCAACTACAAGGGAGTTCAGCTGAGGATGGGTGAACAAAAGCTCATTGCCCGTGGGAGTAATGAAGTACTTTTTGTCGGCTTTCTTGTTAGAAGGAGGGGCAGATGTCGGTGTCTGCCATAATGCGGTTGCAGGCTCCATAATCCCAATGTCCATTGGGAGAGTCAATTTATTGGAGCCTGCTGTTTGCAGTATCCTACAGAGCTTGTGTTGGGTAGTAGGGGTATCATCTAATGAGATGTCCATACTGTCAGCTGCTCTTTTGAACAGCTCTCGAAATTGTTTCAGGTCATCTGGTTTGGTTTCCTGTACATGTGCGTTTGGTGATTCATTGAGCTGTTCAGGTGGGGGTGATGCTCGTGTGGTGTCCATGGCTGGCTGCAGATGGTATTGTTGCGGAGGGTTTGGTAAAACTTGCCCAGGCAGGAAGTTGAAATTTGGCTAGTTAGGGTAAGTCACCCCCAGTAGGGGAGGGTAGAAAAACCACGGAGGGTATGACCATGGATAGGCAACAGGAGGATTTGTTGGTGCTGACTGTTGCACTTGTTGATCTACTGGTTCCAGTAAAATGGGACTGGAAGATGCAGAAGAAGGTAAGTGCTGAGAAGAACACGATGTTGAGGACGGACTTGAATGAGAGGAGTCTGTCTGGAACAAAGGAGATATGGAAGAGGAGTGGATAACAAGGTCCTCTCTCAAATCAATGTGTTTTGTCTTATTCTTGTGCTTGGTATGTCGTGATTGGAGAGGAGAAGCCTCCAGGTTGTGCTGCTGCTGTGGTAGTGGAGCGACTGTCAGTGCCATGTCCAGCTGGTGAGGGGGCAGCTGTGCCGTGCCTGAAAAGGCAGTCGGTGCCAGGGACAAAAATTGCAGCACCGGATGAGGTGCTGGGGTCAGCGCTGTGTAAGGGCTCGGGTTGGTGCCGAGTGTTGGCAGTGCTGTGATGAGTGGCTCTGCTACTGGCAGCGCGGAGCTTGCTGCCATAGATACTGCTGGCACCGCTGTCAGAGCCGCGGCTTTAGTAGCACGAGCACGGTCTGATTTTGAAGATTTTGGCAGCGTTGGTTTTGCAGGGTTTACCATACCCGAAGGAGGTTCCTGCTGCAAGTCTTTAATATTGTTATCAGTGCTTTTAGATTTCTTTACTGGCACTGGTGATGAAAGCGCTGACCAGCGCTTGTGTGCTCCCTCAGAGAGTTGAGGAGAGGCACCCAGGTCTCAAGCAGGGCGGAAAGCACCTTCTAAGAGTAGAAGTTTTAGCTTCCGCTCCCTGTCCTTTCTAGTTCTGGAAGTCAAATTGCGGCAGTGTTGACACTTCTGAGAGAGATGTGCCACCCCAAGGCACTTAATACTGGACAGGTGACCATCCGACGTTGGCATAGCTTCCTTACAGGAAGTGCAGCGTTTAAATCCTGATGAGTTTGGCATCTTAGCCACTTGAATTAAAGTATGTTCTGTCATAGGAATGTTTCACTTGTTGGTTTCTAGATATGAAGAGCGTTGCCTGAGAGAAGTTTGAGAGCCACCGCAAACTCCGTCCGTAGTCGGAGGCTGTAAGAGGGAACTGAAGAGCACGGTAGTGCAGGGTGAGCAGGGCGTTGACGTCAGCAAGGCGGGAAGCAACAGTGACTGTCATCACCGCCTGTCTCTCCCCGCTACCAGAGCCACTGCTGGAAAAAGATCTCCAATCCCGCGTGCAGCGGCGCACGAAGACCTAAAGTGGAGCAGTCAGGAACACTGCTCGCTGAAGAATTCAACTATATGGATAATCTGTTGTTTTACACTGGTATGTGATTGGAGAAAAGTATCCACTGTTATCTGACTTGAGAAGCATAAGGTAAATTGAATCAAGATCAAGGTGATAACGAAAGCACTTCAAAATCTTCAAAAAATACAGGACAAACACTTCTAAATTTTTTGAAAGAAAAAAATGGATAGATGAGCAACATGTCATTGAAGCTTACTGTTTTATCTAACAGATTAGTCAAAATAATGCCAACCCAAAGTTATGCCTTTTTCCCATAACTGACCTACCAACAGTGCAACATTTCTACATTCAACCTAACAGCTAGCAATGGAGACACAAGAACCTGGAGCAAGGAGTGTGATGTGAACACATTCCTCTGCTTTTATTAATTTGGCATCTCAACATCAACTTTAAATCTTGCCCCGCTGTAGACATGCCCTTAGTGTGGACTTAAAGCTATGGATGGGGAGTGAAATGGGTATTTGAAGAACTTGTAAAATGTATGGGACTTGTTTTATTTGTGGTAAAACTATTCAATAATGTTTTATGGAGATGACATATGGACTGACAAGTACTGAAGTCAATGGATATTCCATTAGAAGTTTCTGTTCTGATCAAATTTCCTTCCATTACAAAGAAACTTTGGTACCAAACCCAATTGATGCCTTATCTTGAACTGGTTCTCTTGTTCAGGATGCACCATCATAACCACACTCAAAAAACTTACTTGAGCCCCTGAACTTATGCAGTAAATTATTTAGTTGGGTGAATTGCTATTCCAGGTTGATAAAATCTCTTGTAATTTATGAGTCTTGGGTAGTCCACCTATAACTTTGTTAGGTTATATAGTGTTTTGATGCTAGTCATATAAATAATAATATATAGAGATATCTAGATAGATAGATAGATAGATAGATAGATAGATAGATAGATAGATAGATAGATA